>CM059601.1:235713966-236218966 GCA_030412105.1 Cyclura pinguis | reverse complement strand
ATCCTTCTGAAGACATGTCAGGGTGTGCTGCCAACTATTTTAGAGAGCAAGGAGGCAATCAAGTGAAAGCAGAATGAGCCATGGGTGGGAGGCTGTCAGCACTGAAGAATCAGACTCTTGGGAAGCAGCTTATCTGTCTATTAATTCTGGGCTTCTCTTTTTCCAGAGGCGTCGTGGCAAAGGCAATGATACAGTTTACCAGGTAAGGTTCAGACAGCAGCTTCCTGTCTCCATGTAAATTCCTGGACACTAACTCAATGGATTAGCACAAAGAAGGTGGACCTAAGAGGAGATTAGCCTGGCCAGAGCTGTAAATCAGCTCTGTCACACGCCTTCTAGATTGGGGGTGGGCATCCCATGGCCTGTCCAGATTTTGCTGGCTTACAACACTCATCAGCCCTGGCCTACATGACCAGTGGTGAGGGGAAATGGGGGTTCTACACCATCAGCAGCAAGTGAAGGCTTATGCCTAGTTGTCAGACTGAAAGAAAGAGGCAAAATGTATCCTTTTTTTTGGGGAGGTGGCACCAGTAACACACAACACTGTCAACAGAGGAGGGAATATCTTACCCTCAAATGGCCGTGTGTAGCCCTACTTTTGCTCCTATCCAAGTTAACATGAACAGTAGGCAGGCAGCAGTAATGTTTGCCTTGTCTTTCCATACATGGAACGCATGCTTTGTTAGGGATGTCAATATCATGTTGTAATTGTCCTGAATATGAGCAGAGTCATTGGATATTGTACACCTTATTAATGGCTCAGCTCAGATAGCTGCCAAAAAAAAAGGATAAAATGGTTTATGTAGACATTTTCTTTTTAATCAGGGTCTCAGCGCAGCCACAAAGGACACCTATGATGTTCTTCAAATGCAACCAGTGCAGACTCCTTATTAGCTACAGTTGAATGAGAAAAAATGAAGAAGCGGACATACTTCCAGTCAGAATCCTGATCGTCCCTCAAGATGATGGTTCATCTATGGAGGAAGCACAAAAACAGAAGCTTTTTCCAGCCAGTTTTCAAGTTCACAGCTTTTAAAAATGTACATACCTACCCAGTGTCTAAGCGCTTGGTTCAGTTTTAAGAGCAGAAGTTCTAACTGCTGCTTCCCTTACCTAGGATAAGGGAAGTGTCCTACTGTTTGGAGCTAAATATGCAAAAACAACAAAAATTCATTGCTCATGCAGCAGGTGCTTCATTCTTTAACATCAGGAATTTAGAACACCAACTAGCAACCTTTCTTTTTGCTGTAGACTTAGCATCATTTTTGTGAGATGTTATTATTTGTGCGAAGCAGTGGTGAGTTTGGGGATGGATGTATATGATGTGTTATATTACAGTGAGGCATCACTAGTGCCTTTGACCAGATTCCACAGACAAGCCAAAAATAAATGCCTCAACAGGGTGCCCTTCAGATATTTTGGTCTGCAGAGCATATCAGCTTGCACTGGAACCAGAGTTCATTAATCAGCTTCAAATCCTGATTAAGACAGAATTTTGAGTAGCACTGAATAAACTACATTTTCAGGGCTAATGTACTGATTAAGAAATATTTCATGCCAGCCACTTAATCCTATTCATATTTATGCAGAATTAAGTTTCTATGTGTCCAATGGAGGTTATGCCCTAGTAACTGTATTTAGGATCATAATGTGAGAGACTGGGAAGGCTATGTCAGCAAAAGCTATCAATGTCAATCTTATTATGCTTAGTTTATACTCCTATTGTGATAATCATACTCTGTTTGCACTTTTTTGGTAATTTACTTGCCTTTACTTATGAATTGTTATACTCTCAGTGCAGGATATGTTTCTCTCTGGCCTGTGTGTCAGGCTACTTGATCTAAAAAAAATGTTTTTGTGTTTTATGTTGCATCAGCAGCATAAACAGAAAGAAAAAGAAAAACAGAGAGAGAGAAGGGTGATCTATATTATCATAGAAAGGAAAAACTAACCTTAAACTCCCCTGTGAAGAACTCTCTTGATCACAAAGGTGCTTCCTGTTTCTGCTTGTCGGTGGATCAGCTTCTTGCAGGGGTAGGTGGGTGTTGTGTATATACTGAACTAGCTATGGCTGGAACTAACAAGATAGAAATAGAAAAACAGCTCTATCTTGATGTGTAAACTAAATCCGGGTTTTCAAAAGCGTACCTCTGAATCGCAACCTGCAGTTTCTAAAATTTTAGTTAACAATGCATTTTTGTTTCTATTGAAATAATGGAAACCTTAATATTCTGTGTTTTTTAAATAAAAGTTTTATTAAGTGTACCTTCTTTTTTTTTTTCTGGCCATATTTAGGATATACTTAAATCGCATTCCAATTCATACTGGAGAGTAAAACTATAAACCAAAAAAGAATTTTGTAGAATGGCATTAAACCAAATTTTTAGTCCCAACTAGAGGGGAATCAATTGCTGGATAAATCAACTTCTATGTTGATTCAGTGAGTCTACTCCAGTTGGAACTTGCAATTGGAAATAAACCACGTTCAGTCCAGCAAATTCTCAACATTTAGCACAGAACAAGAGTACACAACACTTCTCTCAATGACTTCAGGTAGGATATTGACTCATGATGTCTTATTCTGAATGTTATTTATGAAACCAGTTATTTGGTAATATGGATTATATATGTATCTGTGGCAGTGAATACTGTATTTCTGAAAAACACAAAAACAAAAACACCAAAGATGTGTAAGTAAGTGGTCAATAAACTCAATGTAATACATAGTTAAATAAACCTAGGTTTCCCAACATAATCCAATAAATTGTTCATGTATAATTATAGGCAGTCTGTGTATGTGTGAAGTTTGCTTCACTGAGCAGTGGTGCTGCATTGTTAACATCCCTGTTTTCAAGCAAAGTTAGCATATTGCAGGTACACTTCAGTTAACGGCATATTCATTATGTGTTCTTGGCCATGGTTTCTTTAACAGAAAATATGTTACCAGAGGCAGAAATATCATGGAAATAATAGAGATACGTTCCTATGCTACAAGAAAAGAAGAGCACTTCACAACATGTTTTACAAAACCTCTTATTAAAACCTAAAAATATGCACAAATGAAATTGAACAGTCAGGTCAGGTAAGTCTAGCATAAGTAGACAAAACCATTTCGAACTTTCTAGAAACCACTTGAAGACTTCTTCCAAAATGCATCCAGCGATGGCTTTTTCTTTCACCAGCCCTCATCTTTCTTATGATTTCCATTTTGGTAGCCAAACACATAGGTGTACACTTCTTAAAAATGGTGTTGAGTATCTGGTGAGGCAGCCTCCTCTCCTTTCCTCTTTTCTCTTTGTTTTGCTGTTCATGCAAGGTCAGTGAGGGATTCTAGAGATAGCTGCTCTTTCTCTTGCCTGTTGCAGGCAGGCACACACAGCTATAGTAGGATTGGCCTAGAGCTCAAGTTTTAGTGCATTGTTTACTTCAGCCGTGCTCCTGTAACCTGGCACTGAAAGTCTGTAATGCTAGTGCTGATTAAAAGAAAAAGTCCAGCTAGACAGAAAACGTGAAGGTAAATGGGGAGCTGGGCAGGCATGAAAAGACTGTAAAAAGGAGATTTACTGTCTGAGGCTTTGTTAACTGAGGTATATCTATACCTTTGACAAAGTTCCCCATGACATTCTTGCAAAGAAGCTAGTAAAATGTGGGCTGGATGGGGCTACTGTTAGGTGGATTTGGAATTGGTTGACCAACCGAACCCAAAGGGTGCTCACCAATGGCTGCTTTTCATCCTGGAGAGAAGTGACTAGTGGGGTGCCACAGGGTTCTGTCCTGGGCCCAGTGCTATTCAATATCTTCAATGACTTGGATGAAGGAATAGAGGGCATGCTGATCAAATCTGCAGATGACATCAAATTAGGAGGAGTTGCTAATATGCCAGAGGACAGGATCAAATTTCAAAATGACCTTGACAGATTAGAGAGCTGGGCCAAAGCTAACAAAATGAATTTCAACAGAGAGAAATGTGAGGTCCTACTCTTAGGCAGAAATATGGAATGCACAAATATATGATGGGGGACACATGTCTGGATAGCAGTACATGTGAAAGGGATATAGGAGTCTTGGTAGATCACAAGCTGAACATAAGTCAGCAGTGTGATGAGGCAGCCAAGAAAGCCAACATGATTCTTGGTTGCATCAATAGGAGTATGGTGTCTAAATTGAGGGAGGCAATGGTACCACCCTATTCTGCATTGGTTAGGCCTCATTTGGAATACTGTGTCCAGTTCTGGGTACCTCAGTTGAAGAAGGATATCAACAACCTGGAACATGTCCAGAGGAGGGCGACCAAAATGGTGAAGGGTCTGGAAGCCATGCCCTATGAAGAATGGCTAGGAAGCTGGGTATGTTTAGTCTGCAGAAGAGAAGGTTAAGAGGGAACATGATAGCCATGTTTAACTATTTGAAGGGATGTCATGTTGAGGAGGGAGCAGGCTTGTTTTCTGCTGTTCCAGAGACTAGGACAAGGAGCAATGATTCAAGCTGCAGGAAAGGAGATTCCACCTGAACCTCAAGAAGAACTTCCTGGCAGTTAGAGCTGTCCGACAGTGGAATGTGCTGCCTCGGAGTGTGGTAGAATCTCCTTCTTTGGAGGTTTTTAAGCAGATGGTGGATGGCCGTCTGTTGGGAATGCTTTAATGGGTGTCTCTGCATAGCAGGAGGTTGGACTCAGTGGCCCCTGTGGTCTCTTCCAACTCTATGATTCTATGAGTTGGCCCTCGACATTTGCTTGAGTTAGGGGCACAGGACCCTCACAAGAGTGAAAAAATCGCAAATATCAAAATGAGTGTGTCTATGGGAAGAGGGCTGAGGCATCCAGGGTCCAAGCCAGATCAGAAAAAGAACAGGGAAATAGGGTGGGTTTGCATGGTGGCCCTGTACTTCGTCTCTCTCACACCCATCTCCTTTCTTGGGTGTACGTGGAGCATTGAGAGAGGGTTTTTGGTGCTGAAAAAGGAGGCTGCAAGCTGTCCTTAGCTGGCCAGGCAGTGGCTGGTGGAAGATGAGGACTGCAGTGGCTTTTTAAAAGGCTGCACAGCTTGAGCAGGGCCACTGAGAGAGAAGGTTTCCTTAGCAAAGAAGCACCCAAGGTTGGAGCCAAGGGTTGGAGAAACTCACAAATAATCAAATCCATGAAAGTCAAACCTGTAAATGTGGAGTGCCAACTGTATATTAAAACAAAACGAAACAAAACCTTAAAATAACAATTTTTTTTATCCCAAAGAACTGCTACTACTGTTTATAATGTACAACAGTAAGCTGGAGAAAGTGCAAGAAAGAGGCAATGAAAATTGTCAAGGGACTGGAGTAATTTTCCTATGAGAAAAGGTTGTGTTGGGCTACTGTAAGATGTTACATTACAGTAGCAACCAACTTGTATGGCTTTCTGAAGGATTAGACAAATTCATGAAGGAAAAGCTGTTGACAGCTAGTAGTCACATGGACTATACTTTACTTCCAGTATCAGAAGCAAATGCCTACCTATGTCCATTACTAGGGACATACAAGTAGAAGGGTACCCATGGACTGCATCTTCCACCATTTCTTACTGTTGGCTATGCTTGGCCACAGTTTGCTGAGACAGGCTAGGAGTGGATTCAGTATGGCGCTCTTTATGATCTTGAGAAACATCTGTCACTGTTAACATTAACCTCTATGTTAATTCAAGAGATTGCTCTAGAATATGGGGGTCTTAGTAAATAAAATAACAATATAGACCTGCCTTACCCAAAATGTGTTGTTATTGCCGTTTTCAAATTTTGAGTTAAGCTTGGCAGTTCTATGGAAGGAAGGATGTGTGAAACATCTGAAGGGATGACAAAAAAGCCCACAGAAGAAAGCATCTTGAAATTTGCCAAGCCACTCTTCTTAGGGCAGCGAAGATTTAGCACATTAGTCAAACTCTGCCACTTGCCTTCAGCTAGTATAGGGTAGCATCCTGCATTGCAGTTACGGATCTGTAAACTAGAATTACAAATCCATAATTGGTTTTATTCACTTAAGTTACATATTCCATTTGTAGCCACAATTATAAATATCCTCGAGAACCCACCTTAAACTCAAGGGAGGCACTCTGTGCAGTGGAGATTTGTGGTGCAGGCAAATGAGTGTTTAAGAATGATGCAGCTAGCCCTCTCTCATCCTTTAACCATGGTGCAATGAACAGAAACTCATTGGCAGGAGGAGACTTGTCCAACCGTAGCTTGGTGGTGGGAGGGAGCTCATCCCTTTTGCAGATCTGCATCACATGGAGTGGCTCTGTTGAATTTAAGGTGGACATCCTTGAGCCATTCATGATTATCTAAACAACATAGGATCGTGGCCAAGCCCGAGAGGCTGGGAGTATAGAGGAGTTTCCGGCCACAGCAGCCCCCTCTTGTTATGTACATTTAAGTCATTTCCGACTTATGGCAACCCTAAGGTGAACCTATCAAAGGGTTTTCTTAGCAAGATTTGTTCAGTGGACTTTGCTTTTGCCTTCCTCTGATGCTACAAGAATTGAGACTTGCCCAAGGTTACGCAATGGCTTTCCATGGCTGAGCGAGGATTCAAATCTTGGTCTTCAGAGTCGTAGTCCAACACTCAGACCACGACACCATCCTGGCTCTCCACAGCAGCCCCTCCTCTTTCTTAATTCCAGTGATGTCCAAGTACCTTGATCCACACATTCCTAACCAATAGTCTGCATACAAGGATTTTATACATTTACTTGCCTAGAAGATGGGTACCACTGGGTTGTAGTGCTGGGCAGTAGCCAGTTTACCAAAGAATTCAGTTCAAAAGGCTTGAGAAATTCTGTGTTACTGAATCAGTCTAAGCTTCTTTGTCAATAAGATGACTGTGCTGAATTCCAATTCCTAAATGCTATGTAAGTTTCTCTCCAAAAACTATTTTCATTTCCATGCAGTCCTCCTTCAATTTGACTTGTAGAATCTAAACATGGGGATGGGTGAATATGAGGGGCATGAAGAGATTTTCATTTACAGGATAGCATGGAAAGTTAAGACTTCAGATACAAGACAAGAAAATAGAAAGACAGCAGCAGAACTCATTACTTACCTGTAACTACGGTTCTTCAAAAGGTAATTGGTGTAATGACACAAGAGTTGTGACCCGCATAGGGCTTTTGTTTTAGAATGTTCTAAAGTTGAAAATTTTGGTGGGAAACCTACCCACTGGTTCATGCAAAAGAGGCTCCCATTATAGACCATCACAGTGGTAGCAAGAAACATACCAAAAGAACAAGAACAATGAGTGGCTACAAGTGAAGAGGAAAATGGCTAATGTGAGTACACAGATTATTGCTTGAGGAATCAATTAGAGGCAACAAACCTGTCCTTTGTCTGTCATAGTCTCTGCCCATGACACACTCAGGTGAGTAGCACACAAAGAGGTAAGCACATCACTACAGGATGAAGAAATGGCCCAGTTGTTGAAAAGGTGCATTAAGCACTGAATTGTACATCTAAGTAGACATGTTGGGCAAAGGTGGAGGGCTGCAAACAGGTAGCTTGCAAGAGGGCAGCCAATATAAGGATGGTCACAGGATTATCATCATCCAAATGTACTGCTTGAAACACCATGTCATCAATGGGTGGTAGCACATGCTTAGTGTTCAGTTTTTAACAATTCAACTACACAGAGAACTGAACACAGTGAAAATAATGGATTCTGTTGTCCCATGAGAACATTGGAAGATAAAGTAGAAGCTACCATCAAGGATTCAAAACAGGACTCAGATGCATATTTCTCTGGATCTGACTCTATGGATGTTGCTGAGAACTGTAGTGGGGGGGGGGGGCAGACTCCTTGGATGTATCAAGTGTAATCTTTGAGTCTGTCTGTAAGCAAATTAGGTGGGACAAATAACCCCGAGGCAGAAATAAAGAATAAGATATGTATCCACAAAGTGACATTTCAGTACTGAGTTGTGTTAGTATCAAGATGCTTTGGCTTGATACAGAAAAGGTAGTGCAAGATGCTGCTAAATTGAAGATTGGCAGTGTGATGGCACAGGTACCAAGGAACACATGACTTCAAAAATATTTAAAACTGACAGAGAGGTGAGTGATACAGACCCAATTAGAAATAAGTCGAGAGAGAATGCAATGGCAAATGGGATGCTAGGTAACAAGTTTCACTTAAGAGCAGAACTAAAAACTTCGGAGACAAACCAATAAATGGCGTTGAGACTGTGGAAATAGTGCACAGAAGACGGTCTTGTCCTGATTAAGGTATGTGATTATTACAACCACAACTAGGAGTCTTTTTAAAATATCTAATATTTCTAGGGCTGTAAATCAAACATTCATTCCTACAGTATGAAGATCCTTAGGCATGCTCAGCCCCAACAAGAGGGAAAGCACCTCTGTCAATGCCAATCCCAGTCTCAGTGTATGGTTTTCCAAATGTGGCATGGACAATAGCCACAGTCAAACTCTGTTCATAAGCAAAGATTATGTCTCAGATATCTCAGACATATGGAAATGACAGATTAAGCATCCTTACCCATGAAATAGAGTAAGCCCAAACTGCAAGTTGCAGAGAGCAGCACAATAGCTGTGGAGGAAAGTGCTCGTGCAACTTCCCCTCTGAAGTCAGCTTAATGAGTTGCACATCATCAGAGTGCTGACAGAATACCCATGCAACCTTATTTAAGTGGTGATCACAGAAGGGGCATTAGAGGCAGTAATGACCATGAAGATGTACTTTGCATGAAGAATACTATCAGTACAGAAACCTGCTAGGAGGCTGGCCACATCGAGCCAAGAAAGCAGATTGAATCCAATGATCGGTGTGACTTGGACTTCCTATTCTTTAAAATTTCCTGCTTATAGATGGTCAGCACCATCAACCTTCTTAGTGCCAGGGGCGTAGATCTGCAAAGAGGCCAGACTTCAAGGTCATCAGTAACGCTGCTGTTTCAGCACTGTCTGCCTTTACATGCTCCTGAAGCAGCTACATCCAAACAGCCCCTATTGGAAGATTTGGTCATAAGTGTCCCAGAGCTGTCCTAAAATAGTAGCTACTTTGCTAGAGCCAGCAGTGAACAGAGACTTGACAATGGCTGGAGCATGGGCTTACATCCGGAGGCAGAACTGTCAGCTTGCAATGCTTTCTCCCACAGAAGGACCCTTAAAGTGGCAAAGACCAGATCTTTCAGACCTGCTTGGTAATATTCTGACAATACTAATGTCAGTTGACCAAACAAGACTCCATAAGAAGCAGCATCTGACTTTTTCTGTGTACATGCAATTTTATCAACATTTTTTGAAGGAAAGCCTGTTAGACTAGGGGCAAGTCCCACAAACCAAGGGCTCAAATGAAGGAAAAATTACAAGGAGAAGAAAAAAAGGGGAAAAATGAGAGGAAAGGCACAACAAAGTCGTGTCGATGAATGTTCTATGTTCTAATGTTCTTGTGGTGGGTGAAATGAGACTGAGCAGGAATAGAGGAAACTGTACCCTCTGAGCATGCGTATACAGTAAGGCTATGCTCATACCAAAACCTGCAACTCTAACTTTCCAAATAAAGGTCTCAAAATGTGGAAAACCCTTGTGATTGATGCCCAGACATAAGGAGTAAATACAGAATTCAGGCCAAAAAAAAAAAAAAAAAAATCAGGAATGCTTTATTCTAATGTGTACATAAAATGTGTTTTCGCACATTCACTATGTACCTCTACAGAGCCTGTCCCAACCTGGCACCACCAGGATGTGTAGAATGAGAACTTCTAGCTATCAGGAGGGGGTAGGCTTGGAGAAGGCTCTAAGAAACAAAATATGTATGTGAGCATATTTATCAGTAATGGTAGTTTTAGCGTTTTTCCAAAAGAAGGCCCAGTGAAGAGTAACATACAAGAGAGGCTTATCCATTTCTGCTATTCAGTTATGTAGGAATCCTGATCTGGAATGTTGTGTAACTTGAAATAGACAGAAAATAAAGAGGAACAATTTTCAGTTCCAGATTATTAAGTTACAGATAGCAGAAACACAAGACTGCCATTTCCTTTCGGCAATGCCCAGTATTTGTTTAAAAATCGCCAAGAAGCACATGCATGTTAAAACACTTGGAAAAATGGTTTAATGATGTTTACAACAGAAATGAACTGTACAGTTACAGTAAGTTTTATATATATAAAAATTACAGCAGACAAATGCATCTACACAAAATCTACCATTTTCATCCTGATTCGTTGTAATCTACAGTCTCTCAATGCCCACAGCCACCTGCAGGCAGCCACTGGGGGGGAAATAGAAAGTATATTTTAAAGAGACAGCATCCTTTTGATCTCCCTTTTGGAGATGCGTCAGTTTTCAAAACTGGGCTTTACAGCTCTCAAATTCAAATTTAGGTCACAATGCATCTTATCTGACAACATGTACCACAATTACAAAACATGAAGGTGAATTAAGCTGTACAAATGATTACATAAAAAGATCTGAGCAAGAAGGAAACTAACTTGACAATAAATGACAATTAATATCTGGACTGCAAATTATTATTATTATATTATTTATATGCAAGGAAAAAAGAGTGTGATTTTCAAAATCACTATTTTGCTTGCAAGATGCCTCTCTTTTAAAAACAAAGAGCACAAATTCAAACTTTAAGACCAGACTTGTTTTTATTAAATTTGCTTTGCTTCTTGCTTCACCTGTGGAAATGAAAGGGCAAATTCTGAGAAAGGCAAGAGCATAATTTCCCCTTTTATAAGCATGCTGTCTCTTTAAAAAAGGGATAAATCTCTCCCCATTGGGAATGGCAATCAGAGAAAATGAAATCTAAATTGACAATCTGGTGGAAATTACAGATTATGTACATTTTTCCTCAATTATGAACACCTAGGCAGTGAAAACTTTTGTGTTAATACATACATAGACACACCCAAAACATACAAAAATACTATTATTTCAAACTACTAAGAATAAGACAATTCAGTTATCTCCATGCTATGACTTTAAGAGCATTACACTGAAACAAACAAGAATTTAAACAACATTTTTTTTAATATCCCAGAAATATACCAAAATATACATCTAAGCTTTGGAATTACTGAGGTTAGACTAATGCAAGTGCTGGGTAATTGTACTTAATACACAAGTCTAAGGTTCTGCAGGAAAGAAATTATCTTTGGTATCTGCATCAGGCTAATATTATTAACATTTGGATTTTGCTTTGGGATAGAGCTTGTATGACCCTAGAACCAAACACCCCCTAACCAACTGAGATTTAAAAGATACATGTAAAAAGTTCCTTCATTGGCAACCCCCCTCCCCCAAAGTTTAAAAAGTCATAGGCATCTACCTAGCACAAAAGGTTGAGAAATACAATGCATAGTTGCACAGTGGTGCTGCAAAAATAATTAATGAACAAAAAAGAAGAGGAGAAACAAAACTTCTTTTTCAGAGATTTTCCACAACAGGACAGCCTCTTCCAAGCAGTGGCGCGGGGGGGGGGGGGAGCTCAGAAGTGCACCTCAGCATGTATTAATCAATATCACCCAGCTCCCAAAAGGTTAAAAGCACCCATCAGAGCAGCCAATCATGCACCAATGTCTTCAGCTTCACAATCAATCTGCAGAAGGTGTCCCACCATTTTGCTCCTCCCAAGAGTTGTGTGTCCTTTGGATCTGAGGAACTAAAATCAGAACCTGGTGTTCCCCTTAAAATCAGCACAGTGTGGGATGAACGTTACCTCACTGAATGTGGACCAAGCCACCCAGGACTGGGAGGTAGCAACCAAACTGAGATTTGCATCTTTCACAACAACACGGGCTGGTTTTCCAGATATGATTGGTGCTGAAGACGCCCCTTTGTCTTTGGTTTGTTTGTTTGTTTTGAGTTTATACAATCATTAGGAAATCTTTGGTTTTGGCTGGAAATTTTTAAAAGAACAAAACAAAACAAAGAAACCGCCCCCCTCGGCATATAGCAGCGCACCGTGACCTGGCAAAGCTTCTCTTTCCGAAGGGGTAGGAAACTACATTCAAAGTAAAAATGGTTGAAGGAACAGGGATGCAGCTTCTGGTTAGCCTAGAGGAGAAAAAAAGGGGAGAAGGAGGAGGATGAAGAAGAAGAACAAGATTGTCAAATAATAAAGGGAAGAAGTCAAATGCAAGAGGAACAAGAAAAAAAATGTAGTGAGCAATAGGCATAGAGGACTTGGCTGAGAGGAGCCCTCAGGGTCCTGCCTTGGCCCTGGAATACATTATAGCCCTGACATCTCACCAGGGGGAGGGAGAAGGCAGCATATAAATTTCATGCACAGATCAAGGATGGGGGTGGATATTCACAGACTACAAGAGGACCCCTGGTAACCAAAAGAAATAAAAAGATTGCAATTTGCCCTCAGTTTGCAGTAGCTTTTAAGCAGCGACATTCAGAGGCTTTAGGGGGTATCTCCCCAGGTTGCAGGTCACGGGATGCTATAGGCCAGAGTTCAACGTTAATCAAGGGAGGGAGGGCAGACTTGGCAACTCTGTAGGGTTTGGAGAAAGTTAAAGCAAGTTACTCAGTTACGAGTTAGAAATGAGGTATACGACAGCTCCCGTACCTGTGGTGGATAAACAACTACTCACACCTAGCTTTAGCTACTATCACAGAAGAAGGAAATGGAACAGCAATATGGTGGAAACAGGAGAGTAGCAGAGTTTTATGATATTCTACAATGTATTCTGCACCTGACCTCTTACCTCCAGGATTTTAGAGAAAGGCTCACATCCTCCAAGGAGCACTGAATTACCAGAACTGAGCTATCAGTCAGTGTATAGATTATGAAAGAAACCACAGAAAGCAGACTATACACAAAGATGTACAAGAACTTCCTTTCATATACCAACAAGCTAATTTGAATTACATGGAACAACTGTTAGATTTTTCACCATCAAAATGCCTTTTCCCACACAAAGTTTTGTTTGCTTAAAGAAAATCTTAATTTGCTGCAATTTGTACTCCACAAGTTTTACCAGGTTTCCTGTAGCACTTGTCCTCAGCACCCTTCATCATATACACTCAAAGCTTTCTGGTGGGTTATATATATTTCTACTATGAATTTTTTCAGGGAGATGGATTTTGGTGTAATCTACATAGTAAACAAAACATTTCTGACAGGAAAGAAGAAGGTATGGAGGCAAATTAGAATGTATAAACATTTAGAGGAAGAGCCCATAACAGTATGTTAGATTGATATTTTGGCCTGAGGGAAGAGGAGAGATAAGGCAGAAGAGGGGAGACATTCCTGCTCACCTCATAGTGCAGTACTTTCTTTTATGATCCCATCTACCAAGTGGTTGTTTCATTTCCTTCCTCAAACTTGTTCTCTTTAAAAAGCACACTTTGTTTTCCACATCTTTTGTTCCAAGTGCTCTTATCTTTGAGAAGTTATTTTCCATTTCCCTATTACTTATCTATAAATCTATCTAGCTTTTAGAAAAGTCACACAATATTAATACCACTTTACATAATGTCAGAACACCAAGTCTATTAGTAAAGCTTTCAGTGTAGTTCTGCAACCCAGCTGATTTCCAGAAGTAGAGTAGCTGGACAACTAATATATATATATATACTGACCCTCTCCCTTTATTCATATGTGAGCATATTGGACTTGATCAATGGAATTTATCAAGTCAACAACGTGTTATGTAACAATGCTCAATGCTATTCTGGGGAGTAAAGAAAGGTTTCCCACCATGAGAACAGAAAGACATTCCACAGGGCATTTGAACTCATTCAAAACAGAGGACAATTCTGTTTCATATTTCAGAGTAGAAGTAGGTTTTCCCCACTTCCAAGTAGTAACTTGTGACCTTAAGTTGTGTTCTGAACAGAATTTGCCTCCCAAGTGTCCTCAGTTTAAAAAAAGTATGCAAATCAGCCCTGTGCATAAAGAAGGTAGGAAAACCAACATGAGACAAGATCCTCAGACTAAAGAGCTAGCAATTATAAGCTCTATGATCACCCAGCTTTTCCTCTTAAGACACTCTGAAAACAGCAGAGCTGACAAAGACTTATCAGTGCCTTTGGTTCCCACCAAAGCCATTGGAAATTTTTCCCTCCAGTTGAAGCTCTGATTCCCACCCCCTCCCTTAAATACAAACCCCAAGCACACCCACACCCATATTCCTTGGCAAACTCCGCAGGGATGCTCTAGAGTCAGGATGGAAAGAGACAGAACTCTCACAGGAATTCTATCACAAATCCAAATCATGCACTGTGAGGAGGGGAAAGACCCAACCTCCCACTACAATTAAAAGTATAAACCACTCAACAAGATATCCTCCTTTCTCCTGAAGACTGTCTCACTTGATCTTCATCTCTGTTCAGTTACATTATATTCAGGTGCTAGGAGCAGATTAGCATTCAGTTTGGTTTCTTTTCTGCAATTTTTGGTCTAGACAGTATAAGCATTGCTAGTACAAAAAGGAAGTATTTTTAAAAAAAGACTTTCCATCTATTTTTGAGCACTACATTCAGTAACAAGACAAACAGGAATAAAAGGAACCATTTCATTTTGTTCTCCCAGTTCAGTGAAGACGCAAACCATAATGAGTCTGCTTCAAAATTAAATGCCTTGGCTCAACAACAGCCGTAGTGCATGAAATGGGTTGCTAATTTATTTCCTTATATGAACACCTCCAACCACTCAAGGATTGCGCACTATTTACATCTTTCCCAAGACCCTTATTTGCCAACAGCACAAAGGGACGCAGAGTTATGCATACTAAAAGGACCTAGAAGCAATACAGTAACTCAAATTTGTAACCTGCACTCTGTGTAGTATGTTGACAACGAATGACAACCAAAGACGCAGGCCAACAGGTTATTTCCTTTGGTAAGATAAAGTAAAAATGAAGTTGTGAGAGTATTTGCCTTACAGCACAGCCAACTCTCATTGTTTCCCATTCCCCAACCCACCCTATAAAGTTGTAACCTAACACAGAATTGCAAATACATATAATCAGGGCTTCAGACAGTTCATCTAAACTCTACAACTAGAATTACCTCCAATATTTATAAAGTTCCTCTCTCCTGATTTTCCATTCTGCAAACAATACTAAAGCTATGCTGAGGTATTTTTTTTTTAAAAAAAGGTGCCACAAAGCCAGCTGCTACCAAAGGGCATTGCTCCTATAACTCTGTAGCACTGCCTGCTTATAGACATCCAGATGAGAAAGGATGAAATGAGACTCCAAATTATTTCAGTGGAGAAGCCTCCATTTTGCTCCATGCAGTCAAAAACTATGGCAAGTGTGATACCAACATTACCCTACCCACGTGTTTGGATGAAGATCTGAACATAGCAGGAACAGCAATGGCAGGCAGTTTCAATAGGGCTGCTCTTTCTCTTCCGAACAAAGCCGCTTTATTTCCAGTGTGAATTAAGGGCCATTTTGACCATTGCAATGATCTCGGTGCACTCTGTCAGAGTGCAGTCCATACTGACCAAATAAACAACTCTATGTACTAAAGAAATTATTTTGTAAAATGGGAGATGATTCTACGCAGGAAAATTTTAATGTATGATGCAGCCCTCATTTCCTCCTGTATATAATTTCAACAGGGATCAAAATCTAATAGTAATCTACAGAGAATGAAGCTATGTTAAATATATTGCAACCTTTTAAAAAACTGATCTGGGTATAGACTAGGAAGCTAATCAATGCTATGTTCAAATGCTTTGCAAGTTCTCTTTATTTAGATATCCTTCTGCAGCAATAAACAAGCATTATACTGTAAGCTTCTGGAAAGCTCCCTCTGCAAGCTAAAAACAGAATGCAGATTTCACATTTTCACTTATCTTTGGGCCCCAAACTTATGATTATATCTGCATAAAGTGGAATATGTGGAAAAAAATGTGGAACAGACCAAAAATATGAACCTTTACAAACCATATATAGTAAGCCATTCTGCAATCCACAATAAAGCAGGATGAGTATAGGCAAAAGAATGAATTGGCAAAAGCTCCATGTGATTTTTTTTTTTTTAGATAAACTGTTAACACAGGTCATGAACTTCAGCATCCAATCAAGACGCTCAGCGATCTAATCCAACTTTCATTACTTTAACAAAAAGTTATGTACTGACAAGTTAGATTTGGCTCATTCACTGCATGGGGTAGAACTATGCAAGTGAATGTTTCTAAGTTTGTATTGCTTTAAAAACTTTAGAAATGTAATTTGCAAAAAAATTGGCCAACAAGTCCTGAGAAATTTGTTAAGAGATGCATAACGCACATCAGCCAGCTGGATTTCTCCTTTGGTAGTGTTTTGTCTACAACTGTTCATGCGTACACATATTTATGAACCTCTACAATACTTTCAGAATTCATATTCTAAAAAGTGCACATACTTTTTAGAAGCAGGCACATACAGACTGAGCATAAACATATTCTTGATGTCCAAAATAAAAAGATCAATTGTTCAAGGGGGAAAAAGTTTTACTATGTATATGTGTGATGTTCTTTCCTGGTGAAAGACTACAAACAGTAAGGATTTGAGAGATTATGAATCTTCCTAAATATGCACTGCCATTGTATAATAAAACCAAGCATTTTTGATGTCACTGAAAAATACAGCCACTAACAGAGATTGCTAATAATTTTACCTAGCAAAATACTTATTCAACTGCATTATCAATGAAATAATTTGTACAGTAAATATAAGGGCTACTATTGTATGGCTCCAAAACCAAAAGGGCAGATCAAATGTGTTCATTGTACCAAATGCTTTCACAGGGGTATCAACACTGCTTCACAGTGGAACCATCAGTATAGTATGTTTAACCTGGGAGAAGTATTCCTAAAGCAAGGCTTCAGTGCATTTTTCCTGGAGCTCAGCACTTGCCAGCAAAAATGACCCTATGCTTTCTGCTCAGTGCTCACACTCTCAGGTCCTTTCTATGTAGTATTTCAGTGTTAACAGGTTCATTTTTTTATATGGACACATAAACCCAATGAGTGAAGTGCTGAATTCCTATTGGCTCCTGCTCATCAAATCCTCATGTAAAAGCCATGTGAATTCTCATGCCAAGAGTCAAACACTGCACCAGAACCAGTCTTACTTAGGCTGGAGTTCAGCCCAAGATATATTCACTAAATGAAGACTGCCAACTACAATTCTAGATTTGGACTGAAAATCAGAAAGCATTTCTAATGTGAATATTAGGTGGGTTTTTTTAAAAAAAATCTAAGTGTGGTAGTGAATGAAATACAGTCTGCATCTTATTACAGGCAGCCCACATTTCTCTTATTTCTAACATATCAATGAAAAATAAAGAAACAACTAAACCCTACTTAATTAATGATATCATTCTATCAATTAACCCTTTCTCACATAACAAAGTGGAACAGTGAAAGATAAGGCAATGGATGGGCTCAATAAGCTTGGCTTCTGGTACTGTAAATTCATTAATGTGTTTCTCTCCTGTTCTTCCTTACAACTTCAATCAGCAGGTACTACCTTTGGTTGAACTGTGCACTAAAAGTATCTTAGAGGACTCTCATACAACATCTGAATTTATTGTAATGAAACTACCTATTCTGGCCACAAGTGTCTTTTCCTTGGCAACTGAACCACAAAATAAGAGCATAGTCAATGTTTAGGACTGTCACATGTATTAACAGAAGAGATATGGTTCTTTTTATGTTACTTGCAGGTGATCTGAATAAACCACATCGAAGTCTGTGTTTTTTCAGAGGTATGTATCCCATACCATGTATACAGAATCATGCATTAAAATTGTGATAACCCACAATACCATGCCAGTATAAAGCAGCTGGGCAAGGTCTTTGGGTTGATACAGATATAATGCTCCCAAACCCTTGAACATGGTGAAGGACTGAGAACATGCTATGAAATGATGAAACTCTTCCTCTCAACCTTAAACATTCTTAAAGTATACACTAAAAAAAATAAAAATAAAAATAAATCACTTAAACCTCTCTACCCACAAAAGGAAATGCTTCATGAAATATAACTAAGAGAGCGTATGAAATGAATATGACAACTGAATAATCAATGCATGAAAATGCTAACGATGGTAACAAACTTAATTCAACGTTTTCTGGAATACCGAGATAACAGATAATTATTTGCTCAGCTACTAAAATTAAGGAGAAATGGACAGTCCTGAACATTAAACAGACATGCCATACAGTGTTTTGGATTACAAAAATTGCACTTTGTAATGACTACAAGAAAACTACTATTACGTATAGGGAATTCATGACCTCCTGGCAACTTTAAGGTAACAGAAATGTATTACGACTATCAGATTCTTGGACAGATTACCCAACCATCTAGATCTGATTTTCTGCTGAAGTTATAATTAAATATAAATTACTATATTATATTCTGTTATAACAGAAGCTGATTATCCATCTCCCTAGAACATGCAATTTATGTGCTGATTTTTGTGTGTGCATATTGACGTATACAGTTAAATATATGGCCATGGTTAACAAGAAATAACAACAGCCTTTAAGACCCTGATAGCTCAGTGATGTAGGCAAGAAACTACAATCAGTCTAATGATAGGGCATCAAATGTGCTAAGTCTGAAACATACAGAGATATGAAATAAAAATACAATTTCAACCAAAACATTCTAGTTGTGCAGGATGTATAGGTGTATGAGCTTCCATTTTCATAAAGAGCTTGCTATGACGACTACAAAGACATGTAGTCATCTTTGGACATGATCATAAGAGGAAAAAAGTTTAAAGGGCCTTACACCAATGTACAAATTGCATTACCTCAAAAGAAGAGTTAAACTTTTTTATAGCCATCCATCTGAGATACATTAGTGTCCATATGTCTATTTATCAAACCCTCCAACCACAAACAATTAACAAGAGAAACTCTAGCCAGCCAACTGGAAACTGAATTCCTCTGAAATCTGGAAGGGTATTTTGTGATGATTTAAAGGGCCACGTTCTCTCTCTCTCCCTCCCTCTCTCTCTCTCTGTGCACACATAAACAGCCTACTTGATGTTTGAAAAACATAGGTAAACAAACATCATGGTTCAGATATCACTATCATCTCCTTCCTTAAAGTGTTTGTGTATGCATAAAATGAGACCTTGTATCAGTGGAACAACAACAACAAAAATACATGGGACTGATATTTCCTTTGGTAAAATCTAGTCAACACTATGGTCTCTAGACCAACGTATCAGGTACCTGTCTTTTCTCTGTCATCTGTCCACACATTTGAATGCTCCAAGTTGTTTTCATGGGCCACTTAAAATCTTAACACAAAGTATTATTCACAAGCCTACTGCATGCTAAGACCGGAAATCATAGAGACAGCCACACCACAGTATTTAGGTTGAGCCAAACTGCTAAGATGTAAGATCAGCTGGATTAGTAACCATCTGCCATTGCCATTCTATTTACACACCAAACCATGGAAATTAGATAATGATCAAGTTAAGAGTTTGTCTGCCCCAAAGGATATACAAAAGACCATCCCACTCCCCCCACAAAACGATTAAAACAAGCAGCAATTTTAATATAAAATAAAAAAATGAAAAGAAATTGTCAGTAGCATCTATCACCTCTCTGCATCTGAACTGCACTTATACAAACTAGTCCATTAGTACAGCAGCTTGCTAGAAATTGACTTTGGTTCAAGCTTAGTTTAAAAAAATAAAACATAAAAAAATTAAACACACATTAAAGACGGTGGACGGACATTTGCTCATTTCCCTGCTTGCAGCTCACAAGTTTTTAAAGTTTTAAGAATTCATTATTTTTCAATAGCTTGTGAAACAGGAACTTGGAGATTCAGAGATGAATAGGGAGCAAACAGCATGGTGACATGTGGAGAGGAGACAAAGATTTCTGCCAGCTTACAATTAATACAGGGCCAGTGAACTGTTGTCACTAATCAGAGAAGGCATTGAGAATAAAGTTGCTGCCTTTTTAACACCAGGGTTACTTTGACAGGAAACAGATGATGATTATATGAACTCTGGAATGTTCTCCTCCCTAGGTGTACTGAGAAGCAGCACTGGGCAGCTCTTTCTCCCTGAACATAAGCTCCACTTCACTTAAAGAGGACAGGACAGTTCCAAGTACATTACCGTGATCCAACCTCTTCCAGGATGAGAAGATTCAGGTTAAGACCATTCTAACATTTAAGATGTTTCTTCTATCTTTCTCATATCCATTGTCAGCAGCTGTTTGCACATACCACTTGTTACGTTGCTTGGAAACAGTTTCCCCCTTCTCTAGTAGAGGTGTTCACTGCCATAAATGATTTAGCTAGCAGTACCAGTCACCAACGTCACTAGAGAAAGCATGAAATACTGCAAAATACATGCAGTATGCCACTGTTCGCCATGTTCCACAGCGGGCTGGCCAATTTTCTGATAATTTTTTTTCTTTTTCCAGAGCAGCGAACAGTCTTAAAGAATACTACAACTGTTTATAGAGTAGAGCAAGAATGCAAGGCTGCTTTCTTATGGCTGTGTTGGCATAAAACAGTACTTCCTGTTTACATGACCTGGTTTACTTCCTGAACACAAATGCTTTAAGTTAAAAACATTTTCAATACAATCATACTGGAAACACCAGGAAAAAAAATGTTCTTGGAGATGAGCCAATGCAGCTTTTAGAAATCTGATGCCAAACAGCCAGTAGGAAGGTTCAACAGGTGCATATGGGTTATTACCAATACAGGCAGCCTCCTGAGAAAGTAAATAACAGAAATATTCCCAAAGTTGTAAAGTGGCAATTTCCATGCAATTGAGATAAGAGAGCCACCAGCACAAGCGCTGAGGACAGACTCTACAGGCCAAATCCTTCCTCTTTTGGCATCAACAGGAGCCAAAGACGTGCAAATGAGAGCAAGATATGGCCCAAGTATGCTGAGAAAATTGTTGTCCAAGCTCCTATCTCACAAGCATGGACTATCTTTGCACATTACCCTCTACATGTTCACTTTGCCACTAAAACCTCTGAGAGAATCCCAAAAAAAACATTACCGCCGAGGAAAAGGAAACTGTAAAGAACATTCGAAATTCACTTGCTCCCCTCTCTTCTCTCTTCACTCTGTGTGGCATGGGAGCTCACTGAAACTGTTCCAGGAGCAGACAAATGTGTCCGAACTATATATTTATATATATATATAAAAATAATAATAATAAAGAGATACATCAGTAATACAGGCCTGCCTAAATTGTACCAGTTAAGAAAGGAACCCCCAACACGATTGATAAGATTATAAACACCTTGTATGACATTATGGCCTGTACAACAGACCAGTAAATGATAATTAAAAAAGATATTTTGATCAAAAAAGAAAGAAGAAATCCCGTTCCTATGTTTGAGTTGATAACCCACCTTAACTTGTCATTGAGACTGCTGGAAATGATAAGTAGTCCTTTTTTGTTTTTTTTACATTTTTGGTTAGAAAGTTCTCCAATCAATGAAGCAATCCTGAAAACAGTGTTTATTACAAAATTAGGCAAATACTTGTCCCAGTTTTAAATCCTTCTTCTTGTTGTTTTTCCCCCATTTTCTCCCCCGTTTTTTTCTTCTTCCCTTGTCCCCAGCAATATGGTGAGAAGAAGCCAATCACATTTTGCAGTTTCTAAACCCAGCTGGTAGCCAATCTCACTGCAGAATGAAACAAGCCAGGGGTAGCACAGCTCAGCCCAACTCACTGTGCCTTGGAGGCAGTGGTGGTGGTGGAGGCAGCCCCGCTGGCCGAGGCCACTGTGAAGAGAGAGTTCTGGATAGACTCTGCTGAGGTGGAGGTGGCATGAAGGCTGGCGACTGGTCCAGAGGCCCCTGCAGAGGCTGCAGCTGCAGAGACCAAGCTAACAGGGTTGCTGGTGAGCAGCGAAAGGTTCTGAGGGTTCAAGAACAGTGGGGCAGTTACAATGTTGGGCGTACCTCCAGCATTGGCAAATACCAAGTTCCCAGTTGCATCCAGTGATGTTATTGGAAGAGAGCCACCAGATGCAAGAGCTAAAAGAGGAGAGAAAACAAAAGTTAGAATTTATAGTTCAAGCATGACAATGTTTTGCTAGTTTTTCTTTGTACTGGTAATTGATATCAATGCCTACTTCCCCAACAATCCTAAAAGTAGGCCCTTCAACACCATTAGAAACCGGACAGGATTTAGAACAACGGATGTATTTCTCATGCAGTGACACAGCTTAGTATCCAGGGCCTTGGGAAAAAACTCCAAATGCCCCCTTCACCAGGGAAGCTGTTGACATTGTCTTGTCTGTTCTAGCCAGGGACTAGAGATGGAAGTGACAGGAGGCCTCCACTGGCTGGAGGTCAGGCACTATGCCCCTCCAAGTTCACTTAAATAAATGGAGTTCTTTATTATGAACATTAATAAAAAGCAGGTTTTTGGAATACCCAAATATTTTGTATTTGTAGTAGATCACTTCAGAATAGCTACACTGCCTGAAGACAGGATATGCTTAGTCACTAGGAAGAATTTACAAAAGCCAATTTTCAGTGATCAAAATGGCAAGTTGGCACCAAAATTTCTCAAGCTTAAGCCAAGCTATGCTTTGCTCCGTGGGCAAACCAGCCAAGGAATTGAGAGAAACTTTGTCCTTTGGACTGTGGGGCCCCCCAGGGCTCACTTCTCTCCCCCATGTTATTTACTATCTACATGAAACCTCTGGGAGAGGTTCCCTAGAGTTTTGGGATTTGATGCTATCAGTATGCAGATGACACCCAACTGTATTACTCCTTCCCACCACAAGTCAAGGAAGCTGTTTTTGTCCTAAATCAGTGCCTGTCATCAGTAATGGACCAGATGAGGATGAACAAATTAAAACTTAATCCAGACAAGTTGGAGGTGCTCCTGGCCAGTCAAAAAGCAGATCAGGGAACAGGGACTGAGCCTGTATTAGATGAGTTTACACTGCCCATGAAGACAGGTTTGCAGCCCCGGGAGTGCACCTGGATTCAGCTCTGAGCCTGCAAGCCCAGGTTTCAGCGGCAGCCAGGAGTGTATTTGCACAGTTAAGGTTTGTGAACCAGTTGCACCTGTTCCTTGAGATGTCAGATCTGGCTATAGTGACACAAGCCTTGGTTACACCCCACTTGGATTACTGTAACACACTCTATGTGGGGCTGCCTAAGAGTGTTTGGAAACTTCAACTGTTCCAAAGTGCCACAGCCAGACTGTTAACTGGGGCTGGCTACTGGGATCACATGACTTCCGCTGCAACAGCTCCACTGGGTGCTGGTCCATTTCCAGGCACAATTCAAATTGCTGGTGATGACCTTTAAAGCCCTACATGACTCAGGCCTAAGTTATCTGAAAGACTCTCATGAACCATCCTGGGCTCTGAGATCTGATGGAGAGGTTTCTCTTTGTTCCACCATCTTCAAAGGTGCATCTGGTGGAAACACAGGAGAGGGCCTTCTTGGTGGCTGCTCCCAGACTTTGGAACTCCCTTCCTAGAGAAGTCAGACTTGCCACCCTCCCTACTTTCTTTCCACAGTCAAGTAAGGTCATTTTTATTCCAACAGGTGTTCAATGTGTGATTATGGCCTGTCTGATCAAAGGTGCTGGATACTGCTTATTGTGCTGAAGTTTCTGAATTTATAGATGTGTTTTTAATTATGTATTTTAACTTCGTTTTAGTTCTTCTTGATTGTTTAATTGTGTTTTGACTTTTGTTGTCTGTGGTGTATTTTGCATTGCTGTAAGCCACTCCCAATCTGGGAAAAAATGAGGTATGAATAAAATGATGATGATGACGACGACGACGACGACGACAAATAATATCATCAGCATGGCATTGAGACTGTGCTGGTAGCCTCTTAGCAGTTTCCTGCTGGAAAAGGATGGAGAAGTAGCAATCACATCCTGCAGGCTTTATACCAACATTGCAGGAACTTGCAAGTCTTCCTCAGACTGCCTTCACAGGTACACATCCATTTTTGACAAGATGATCTGAGAAGGTGCTCATACACAGTAGTTCATAATCTCCCTGGAGCTTTTCCTGCCAGATCCTCACCGAGGTAAACCATATACTGATACTACTCTTGTTAAATTTCAGTTTTGTAGAGTCTACATCTCTTGAGAGAGTGCTAAGATCAAAGTGAGTTGCCAACAGAGAATACAATATTTTTCTTTTCAAGTGCTTCCTCCCATCATTACTTTTACTCAATGTGTATGATGCGCAGGGCAAGACTGTACAGAAGTGTGTCATACTTTTCAGGCAAACAAAAAGACAACTGTATACACAGATATCATCAGATGGCCAATAAAGAAATCAAATAAGACTATGTAACTGGAAGCAGGAGATGGAGAAGCTCCATTTCTCTTCAAAACAAGACAAAAAGTAGACTATGGCATAGACCATGAACTGATAATATCATAAATTAGAGTGAAGTTAAAGAAGAACATTTGATCAACTATGATGTGAAAATACAATCCAAAGAATATCCCTATAGAATTTAAAAGCTGTGTAAAGAACAGATTTACACTACTGAACCGGACCATGAAGAAGAAGAATTACGGACCAAAACCAAGAATATTATAGGCAAAAATGGAAAAAGATGCTATCTGTAGCCACGAAGAAAGAAAAGCCAAACTGGATGACTAACAAAACTCTTCAAATGATTAAGGACTGAAGAAAAGCAAAAATGTAAGTCGGAAAAAAACAGGGTTAGATGCAACTGCCTAGAGATCTGTTAACAGGGACAAAGAGAACTACTACTACTACTACTACAACAACAACAACAACAACAACAACAACAGATAGAACAAGAAGCCTCTTCCACAAGATGTGGGAAATCAAAGGGGAATTTAAACCAAGAGTAGGGATGATGAATAATCTATAGGGAACATATTACATGATCAAGATAAAATGAAAGAATAATAGAAGAAATTCACTGAAGTACAAAAGAGATGAACGAATGTCATATTCTTTCTTTGATGAAGAGACTAAACTTTTAGAAAGTGAAGTAAAAGCTGTTATCAATGCATGTGAGAGAAATATATCACCAGGAACAGATGGCATACTAATAAAGCTGTTTCAAGTTATACACAATCCATCCAAATTCTAACTATAATTAGTCAACAAATATGAAAGACAAAACCATGGCCCACAGACACAAAGTGCTCAATATACACTCCAATAATCAAGAAAAAGGACACCAGAGATTGTAAGAACCACAGGAACGCTGCCTAATCTCCCATGTGAGCAAAGCAATGTTTAATATTTTACAACAGAGATCTTTACCATATATGGAAAATATAAGATGTCCACGCTGATTCAGGAAAGGAAGAGGTCCTAGATATATTGCAAACATACATTGACCAATGGAGAACACCAAAAAATTTTAGAGGACAATCCACCTTTTTTCTCTATAGATTTCTGCAAAGCCTTTGGCTGTAGATCATGGAAAACTGTGGACTGTTCTAAAGGAAATGGGGCTGCCACAAGATTTCATTGTCCTGATGTCTTGAGCAATGCTGTTAATAACAGAGTGTAGGTCTTGCATTCATAGGACCACCAAAAGTCAAAGCTGACATGACAACACACAATGACAACTATATAACTTCTATGTAAGACATTACATGAAAAGGAGAGACCAAAATATGTAATCTTGGTCCTTCATTCTTGGTACATACTAAGCTTCTGGAACTGGATAGCAATGGACACATAAGAACCAAATGAAGCTGAATCCAATAAAAACTGAAATATAATGGCTGGTGAGACATAATTTGGTCTGGACGTCTCTTGGTGAGGGAATTCATTTTCCCCACTCATTAGATTCATAGTTGTAAAATGCTGTACTCACCCATATGCTCAAAATCTGGAATAAGGTAATCTGCTTCCTTCCACATATAGTGGAAAGGAGGATGGTAGAAAGAAGTTTATCTGTGATTGTTCATGTCATAGTCACGTAACGGCCTCTTAGCCAAACAGAATAGTATGGACAAGCTGTAAAACTGTATTATCTGAACTAGTGTTTGGAAGAAATGCTGGACAGAGTATCCCTGTACTTTAGTGTTTGAGCTTTTGCTACAGTACTTAAATGAGTTATTTTAAATTTTTTGTCGTTTACCATTAGGACTGGGTGAGATAGATAAATGAAAAGTTTACTTTATAAGTCCCTATACAATAGTCAATGGGATTTTTCCAAGTTAAATATGAAAGTGCAAGGTTAGTTTTCTGGGTTTTTTTTTTTTTGCCAAAAAAAATATATGCACAAATGTGAAGTGGGATGGGATATGTAGTATACTCTACTTACCTTGAATAGTTGCCAGTGTACTGTTGCTCATCAGTGCTGGGCTGAGAGCACCGCCTAGTGTCCCTGGATTGAGACTGAGTAAGGCACCCCTGTAATTGCAAAACAGAAAACAAATACGAGTTGAAGAATACTAATTGTTCAGGCAGACTGTTTTAGACAGAAAGAACGTAGAGGTCAGGTGGGAATTTTCCTTGTACTCTAATCTGGAAGACTGATCTTGTCAACATTATAACAGTCATTAAAGACAAAAACTGCACAGAACAGAACAACATCTTTTTTAAAAAAAGGTCTTGTAGACATCTCTACAAGAACTGTAAAAATTGTACTATTCATTTATTAACTTGATCAATTTATATCATTCCTTTCTCCCAAAAAAATGGGACTTGATGTACCTTAGAAGAAAATTAAATAAAGTAAATATGAATTAAAACATAAAATTAATACAAGAATGAAATATTTTGAACACAATGTAAAACTTTTTAAATGTTTTAAAAAATGTTTAGACAAGTCTTTAAAACAGGAAGTACTCACCCAGCTGCAAACTGCGAGGATGCCATCAAGTTTGGACTTAGTCCTGCTGCAGCTGCCATAGCAGCAAGACTTGCATTTGCAGGCAACTGTGCAGCTCCTTGCAGTGCAGCTGCTGCTGCAGTTTGCAACCCAGAAGCAGTTACCATCACCTGACTGGTCCCAATCGCTGAGGACAGGGGAGTGGAAGTTGTCTGCGTTGTGCTGGTCTCACTGGCACTGGATGCCTCAGAAGCGGAAGCGGAAGCAGAAGGAGAGGGACTCAGGGAAGGTGAAGTTACTGCCGAGGATGCTGGAGGTGCTGTAGAAATCACAGTTGCTGTATTGTTGGGGATGGTTTCCGTGGTGCCTGAAACGATGATTTCAATCAAAACAAATACTTGACAAGCCTGGAAAAGGCCTGTGTGCACTCTGAAAGCACAGCATAAGGAGGAAAGAATATTATTCAGATAGAAAGACAGGGTGAAGCACCTCTGTTCAAAAAGGGTGAGTGGCTAAGTCAGAGTGGATCTTAGTTAAAAAAGCCACACAGAAAGACTTCACGATCAGAGTGAGAAAACATAAGTTTTAGTGGTAGATTAACATCCCAACTGAAAGATTAGACAGCCACAACCAAAACTTTATCAAAAAAGGAAGTCTGCTGCTTGATGGCTTTTCTGTTGCTGGTATGCAACTTGGTCTGTATAGGGTTACATCCCTCTAAAACATCAGATTTCTCTTTGATTCCATGTTGCTTTCAAAGGCTCAAGCAAAAGCAGGTGGCAGTCTGAGCAATAGGAGTGAACATATGTGCCCTCCCTCATTCCACCGATGCCTCATTCCACTGATGCAGGATGAGATGCCTGCATGGACCACAGGCTCCTGGGAGTCTCAGGGGATGACAAAGATGAACAGTAGAATTACCAGTCTGAGCTAGCTCATCAAGTGCACCCAAGTTATTCATGCTCTTGTTACCACCAAATGTGGTGGCTGTAACATGTTCTATGTGAGGAAGCCCTTGAAACAAAAACTGCCACAGAATGCTCTAACCACATTATGGCCTGGTTACCTGTTTCCACCTTCAGTTTAAGATACTGGATCTTGCCTTTAGAACAACACACAAGTTGGGACACAAATATCTAAGAATATGTCTCATATGTGGTATCTCATTCTCAATGTTAACTCACGTTTACGCAACACGAAGATCACCTTGGCCACATAAAGATTCAACAGATATCTACTAAGAGTAGGACATTTTTAGCTGAGACATCAAAATTGTAGAAAGCTCTTCTCAAACAAGCTTGACTGGCCTCAATAGGATGGTTTTCATTTTTCAAACTTTTTTATCTTCCAAATATAGCTGTTCTAATTTAAGCTGCTTTTACTTGCATGTTTTCTTTTCAACCTGTGTACTGTACTCTGTAATTTAATGTTTTATTTGTAAACTGCCCTAAAGATATTTTTATTAAGGGAAATGACATACATTCTTAAAACACACAAACAAACAAAATGGCTACCAACAGTTTTGGATGGATGTTTTCTACTTGCATTTAGTTATATTTTGATTGGTTTTTCACTGTCATAAGTATATTATTTTAAGACACATTTCTCTAGATGCCATCTAATTATATAAAAGGAATCAACAATATGAACATACAGATAATCATGGTTCCAGAAAATGCCCCAATACATATAAATATATCAAGTCAGCATAATGTAGGAGAAAGGTCTATTACATAGCTGAAATATGTTTTAGTTTCACAGCAGCCACCTTTCTGGGGCAAAATCCAATGAATTCTTGCAGACCATGTTTGTCCATTCATGATTGGTAGTATTTCTCACTTGGCACGAAGAAACATGGACAAAGCCTAATCAACTTTAGGCTTTGATTGAATTATGAATAACATACGGAATCCCTTGCATG
Organism: Cyclura pinguis; assembly: GCA_030412105.1. NCBI lineage: Eukaryota > Metazoa > Chordata > Lepidosauria > Squamata > Iguanidae > Cyclura > Cyclura pinguis. The sequence continues at coordinate 236,190,288 of CM059601.1, read as the reverse complement.
GAAGAGACTCTCTCTCTCTCTCTCTCTCTCTCTAGATATATAAACACACACACACACACACACACAGACATATTATCCAGTCCAGGCCCCAAAAGTGGACCAGATCTATTACTCCAGCATCCTTAAATAGTGATTATGAAACTTCTGTTTCAAAACCTCTAAAACGAGGTGGAAAAAAGCTGTTTTGTGCCTCCCAGCAATGCTTCATTTTGGAGGGATTTTTTTTTTTAAAATGCCCCCAATGCACCCCAGGGAATGCAGAAGGTATATTTCTTGGTCTGTTTGAAGAAAAAAAAATTAAACTACCTGCCACTTCCTGGCCATCCAGATTTTATTTCAAGGCTAGAAGGGTAAAACACAGCAAAGTTGACCACCAAGTTGCCTGGGGGCACTGGTAAGGCATTTTAGTGATTTTTTTTCATTACATGTTTTGGAGGGGTGTCAGCGGAGGGGTTCAGCCATCAAGGACCCCTGGATAACTGAGATTATTGAAGTATGAAACAGAATTCAAAGACACAGCCATGTTTATTTGGATCAGGGATCTTGTATTTAATGGTTTTAGAAGTTTCTAATGTGTTGGTGAGTCAGATATCGCAGGACCAAGAAGAAAATTCTAGCACACTTTGGTCCCAGGATATTCTATTCTATTCTACTTTTCTGCTCCTGATTTTATGTCTCTTCCCCAACTTTCACACATCAGTCTTTATTCTGTGTTGATGAGCACAATCAGTCTTCATTGAGCTATTTTTTCTTTCTTCAGCACTTGAGTTTTATTTCCTCAATACTTTCTATATGCCAAGCCCCCTTATGATTTCCCTCTTGTGCACTCATGGTGCTGCGGGCCAGCACTCACCTTTGAACTTTCAAAAAAGAGAAAGGATAGTTAATATTTGTATAACTTTTTAAAAGCTCTAAGCACTTCATTCATAATATAAATCAGTGGCCCACATCTAGAATTTGTCTTCTGTGAACAGAACAAACTCTAGATGAACCTTTGATCCAGTGGAGCCTTCTGCGGATGGAAGGGAGGAAACAGGGAATTTCTTTCAATGTCTGCTTCCCCATACAACCTCCCATGCTACTTCTCACTACTTCAGAGGCTCTACCAATGCTCTAAAGCAGACATTCTGGATCTGCAGGGGAAAGGGCAAAAGTGCTCCCACCCATCCCCTGTGAAGGATCCTGGGGGAGTAGTTATCTTGGGTGTCAGAGAAGCTGTCCAGCACCTGGTTGCTAGGCAACCAGAACAGACACTCCAGAGAGAAACCCAGTCCTTTTGGTGTGAAGGAGGGGTTGGACGCTTCAGAAAAAAATGCATAAATAGTAGGCACACTTATTTGGTTTTGGAATCAGACTTCGGGGAGCAATGGCTAAGAGTGAATCCTTCAGCCTGAAAGTTCTCATTCAGTAAAGGGGGGGGGGTTGAACGAGAGGGGGGTGTTTTCTCATAGAAAGCCTAGAGAGAGGAGCAGTAGAAAAATCAAACTTTTGTATCTGGTCAGAGAGAGTGACCTACACTTGGGAACAGAGCCTTTGGCAAAAGGGTAGCCAGAGGGCTGCATGTTTGCGTGCGTGCGTGTGTGACCCGTGCCTTTATGCTGATATAAAGATATAAGAAACTGTTTAAACACATTTGGAAGATCTGTTTGAGCTTGTACGTACATACAAAATGAATACTTTATTCTGTTTGTTGTTTCAATAAAGATTATAATATATTTGTATAAATTTTGACTCAGCTAAACAAGTTTCAGTAGTTATAACCAAACAGAACCACATTACCTTAGATCAGTAAAACATTCTACATAACAACTGGAAGGCTTTACTCTTTTTACATGAAGGTGGTGTTTAAAGGGAAAGGCAGGGCTGTATAAAGTGACTGTATAAACGTGGGGGGGGGGAGCTGCCATACTAGTCTGTGAGGAAGAAGCTTAAAAAGCAGGCTTTGTCACACATCCAACTTCTGTATAAATAAATCAATCAATCTCCAGCAAGCAAAATTCTCTTTGTGGGACCTCTGGATTTAAACCAGAGCTATTTCTCCCTTCCCCATATCAGAAATGAGGAGACTGATGTGAAACTTCTGTAAAGTCACCTTATGTGGGCATGTAACTTCTATAAGATCATCTGCTGTGCCTGTGGCAAAAGCAGGATTTAAATCAGGCATTTCTGATCCATAATCCAGTGTCATGCCATCGTACTACACCAGTTCCCACAGCTTCAAGTGCATCTGTACATTCTATGATTGATATCACTATCATTTGTTGTTGTTGATACAACAAAAGCCCACTAGTTTTATCACAGCTACACACACAAGATTGGATTCAGTCATGCCTACTTTATGTCAGTATTTTACTGGTTGTGCCTTCATAGCAAAGCACTAAACAAAGACTTCCCTCCACTACACACTGTTACACTACACTACACCTGCTTATCTACGTATGAAAACCTGTCTTCTGCCTTTGTCTTTTAAGTTCTCTTTATGATCACTTTTAAATCTATATTTATCAACACACCAATACGTTTGGCATTTCCATTTCTACTTCCCTCCCAGACACCTCTTTTTTTTTATATAATCTGTCCACAGAGGCTTCACTTTATGAATCTGATAAAGTGGACGGTAGTCACGTAAACTCGTATTAGAAATTTCTTTTCACCAGTCAGTCTCAAAAAGTGCTACTGGAATCCCTTCTACCTTTTCATGAAATAGAATAATATGGTTATCTCTCTGAATATTACTATTATTTTTAAACTATATCTCATGTGGGAGACAGAAATACATACCATTTGGGCCAGTACTGAATCTCAATATTCAAATATGATTGAAGTTGAGCCAGCGTCAGAATAATTTATATAAAAATGCCAATGTGTTCCAAAATGACAATGATTATTACCATTTCACAGAGAAGAAAATCAGGCTCATATACAGAACTTAATTAATACTAACTACTGAGTTTATGGCTGAGTTCTATCCAGAGGAAGTGGAGTATATACATGTAAACATCCTAATCATAAAAATTAAATTTTCTACAGCTCCTCCAATAAAGGCCTTTAGACACAGATTCAATGGAACCACAAAGATGCACTGTATTTCTGTTCATCAGAGCACTAACTTTCTTGTACAAACAAGTTTCCAGTGAGTATTCTGGGCTTATATACAATACATAAAGATTCCTGCCTTTGGATCTGAGTGTATTAAAACTTGGAGTCCTTTAAAAAACAAAATTTTGGATATAACTGACTCGGTGAGTTAATAGCCAAATGATTACAAAACAGTAACAGCAACAACTTTTCTGTTGAAGCAGTGTGAATAATCATGAAGTTTAAATAGATGCCTACCTGTGACTGCCAAACTAGTTACAGCTGCACTGGTTAGAGGGAGCACGGGGTTGACGGTCAGGGTAGTAGCTGCACTGCTTGTCACAAGGCTTGGTGTGGTTGCCACCTAGAGGTCAGGATGGAACAGCAGGGCTCTTTAGAAAAACATCACATCACACTTTTTTCTAGCTATAGAAAGTGCCAAGAATAGACCTTTACAGCTTTGGAGTTTCACTAGATGAAGTTTGGGACTATGTTATTGCCACTTCTATCAAGGACACCATTAAACCCATCTTGCATGAAAACTATATTAATATAAAAAGACATGAGAGACAAGGGTCAATAAGTGAGGCACAAATTAAGCAAGGCATGGACTGTTGCTTGAACATGATAGAAGCTATCAGTGGTGAGCATTATTTGTTTGTCATGAATGAAGTATTAGCAGTAAGTACTGCACTGAATACATCACTAAGCACTGCTATTAAACTTCAGGGCTGGCATCCTGTTCATTATTTACAATGCCATAAGCTAGTCTTACAACAGTGTAAATGTTTGAGTTCACATTTACGGTCATTGCAACAGCACAATGTTCATGAATGCCCCCCAAAACCCACCTTAGAAGCCAGGCAGCACCCACCAACATAGGGATTTCAAAGGCACGTGGGAGAGGGAGGGGCTGTGCATGCAGAAGAGTCCTCCCAATGCTGTTTGCAGTGGGGTGTGTTCTGACAAGTAGTTGCAATAGGATGCCACAGGGGTCCTTATGACTGCCTGTTGAAAAGCACTTTGCTGTCAGGACAGGAGAGGACACTGCTCCACTCCTCAGTGCCTTGGTAATTCTTATGTTAGTGGTGTTGCTTCGCTTCTAAGATGTTTTTTTTTGGGGGGGGGAGGGGTCACATCAGGAGACATAGCTATGACAATAGAGCTCTGTTGTTATAACTATGTCTTCTGATTCAGGATCTCAGCCAGATTTGGAAATATGTAGAGACAAAGCCATGGTCAAATTCATTATCAAGATGATACGGGTGATTACTTTTTTCCTCTCTCTGTCTGGCATACTGCAAATGGTTTCTAGTTCTTACCAATGAAGTTGGACAAGGAAACATTGCTTTGATGGGTGAGCTGCTGGATCCACCACTGCTGGGTGGGTTGATCCTTTTTTCCTTCTGCCGCCGGTTACAGAACCAAACACGGATCACTTCTTTCTCCATGTTTAGCTGGTCAGCTATCATAGTGATCTCTTCCGAGGTAGGCTTTTGGTTCTGGCAGAGATATCATTTAGACCATTAACCTTCTATTTGTTACACAGGAAAAATAAATACAGGGCATTCAAATGATTCATATATTGTATCGAGTGCACTGTATCAGTCAAGTAATAATAGATGAGCAGCTATGAGGTAACTAGATACTAGCCTCAAGTGTAAAGAATTCAGGTAAATCAAGCCTGAATTCTCTCTAGGATCCAAAATGAGTAATTCTAGGTTATTGTTCTTTGTACACACCATAACAAAACATGACTGGAAAAGAAGATAATGTTTGGTGATGTGGAAGGCAGTGGGGAAAAAAATGGAAAACCACATTACAGATGATTTTTTAAAATCATTTCTTATTGTGCTGTTCTAACACAATTGAATCAAAGAACTCAGCTGCACAGTAAAACAGATTTACTGACCTCCAGGAAACTCTTCTCTAAGGCCACACGTATGTTGGTCTCTATGCTGGTGCGTTTCTTCCTCCTGCGGTTCAAGCCCTCGATCCCCAGCCCTGGGGAATTCAGGGCACTTGGGCTGGAGAGAGCTGAATCAGATGAGAGGTTTTCTGAAAAGTAGTTAACGCAGGCAGTGGTAACTAAAACACACTGTATAATTAGAAGCTTATATATTGTTTTAACCACATTTGCCCAAACTATTGCATAGGTATTCAAAAGTTCTATAGTTCTTTTATTCTAAGTTCTTAGCAGCAGAATTCCACTCATGATTATTAAAAGTGGGTGTGAGGCAATTTTTGCCTCTGCTTGATCAAAAGCTTTTCTGCAAACTGAAAGGACATCCAGGACTCAAATCTATAGGCCCTGTGTATCAGAAGCACTGCTGCTAATGTTAGTTATAAAAAACAATGCCGTGTTTCCTGCGTAAGTTTTTTAAAAGTAAGAGCTCTGCCATTGAGCCACTTTTCCAGAAGTGGTTTTGACTTGCAAGTTTGATTAAACCTAAATTCATATGAACATATTTAGTAGAATCCACTGATTTTTTGAATGTGCCATCAGTACTTTTAACTCCTGTATTTTTCAGCACTGCAGTCTTAAGATACTAAGATCTCAGAGTCAGAGAGTGCTTATGATTACTGAGTTTTTAAAAAGAAAGAGCACTATTCTAAAATATGCTTCACATGTACCAGCAACAAGATTCTTTTGAAGAGCTGACCATGATAATAGTCATAAATCCTTGCCTTGCATATTTGTCTTGCATTATGGACAGAAGAGATTGAAAATCTTTGCGTTAATTCTTGCGGAGTCCAACCCACTTCCAAAGAGAATGCAAGCACAAGTCTTTGAGAGATCCGCTGCAACATATTTGGATAAAATCTAGACAGCTATTCACCTGCATCATTGAGCCACTTTTCCAGAAGTGGTTTTAACTTGCACATGTTCTTAAAGCTGAGGTTCAAGGCTTCAAAGCGAGAGATAGTAGTTTGACTGAAGTCATTTCCATAGAGTTTACCCATAGCGAGCCCAACATCACCCTATATGGATTGAAAGGGAATAATATTTTAAACAACACGTGCCATTACAGAACTGCTACTCTTTTATTTATATGTAAAATTAATCTCATTATGAAGGTACCAATACACACAACTGAGATAACACCCACATTTCTTCCATCTTGGTGTGCTTGCTGCTACTTCTCAGTTGAATTAAATTATCCTTATGAATAATATATGTCTAAGAAGTATTTTTAAAGCCAGGCATAAGCCACCCTATAGCAGAGTTAGCAAACTTGAATAAAAATGTTAGCTACAGGCCAGATGCTGTTCCAAATTCTATACCTTCAAAGACCCTTTACTTTTATTAGTAGGCCTCTCAATTTTAAAGTCAACGTTGAATCAAAGGACCTGATCTACTCCTGCTCTGGTGAGATGAGACTGACTGAAATGTTATGTACAAAGGATTTAAAAAGAGGATTCCAAAATCTTCCAGTTTCACAGTTAGAGGTGAAAATAAATACTAACTGATCGCAGCTGACTGACTGAATACTTCTAGAAGTAGCTGAACACAGGTCCCAAATATAAAGTTCTGCTATATTGTGTGATAGATCAAAATGATAATGACTCCTGGTATTTTTACAACATAAAGAGGGATGTATCATATCAAATATTTCCAATGATGCAGGGCAACCAGCATCTTTGTGCACACTACAAAAGAATCTAAAAATCATAGAATCATAGAGATGGAAGACACCACAAGGGCCATACTGTCCAATGCCCCCTCCTGGCATGTAGAAATACGCAGTCAAAGAATTCCAGACAGGTGGCCATCCAGCCTTGGTTTAAAATCCTCCAAAAGAGGAGACTTCCCCAAAGTCTGATGCAGTCCAACTGCTCTTACCATTAGATAGTTCTTTCTAATGATTAGGTGGAATCTCTTTTCCTGTAGTTTGAATCCATTGTTCTGTGCCTTAGTCTCTGGAGCAGCAAAAAAACAAGCTTGCCCCATCTTCCATATGACATCCCTTCAAACATGTAAACGTGACTATCACGTTATCGCTAAACCTTTTCTTCTCCAGGCTAAACATCCCGAAGCCACTCATCATAAGGCATGGTTTCCAGGCCTTTTACCATTTAGCTGCCTTGATCAGGACCCATTCCAGCTTGTCAATATCCTTATTGAATTGTGGTGCCCAGAACTGGACACAGTACTCCAGGTGAGGTCTGACCAAAGCAGAATAGAATGGTACTATTACTTCCCTCAACCTAGCCACTATGCTTCCATTGATGCAGACTAGAACTGCATTGGTTGTTTTTGCTGCTGCCTTACACTGCTGCCTCAGCTTGTGGTCTCCTAAGATCACTTTCACATGTACTGTGATCAAGACTGGTGTCACCCATCCTATATCTATGCATTACATTTTTTCTGCCCAAATATAGTACCTTACATTTCTCCCCGCTGAAATTCATTTTGTTCCTTTCAGCACAGCTCTCTAATCCATTTTGAATTCCGATCTCTGTGGTATTAGCTACTCCTTCTAATCACACCACTCAAACTACAAATCGCTTTCACAGACATTTATTTTAAACTGTAAAGCCCTATTTTTAACAAATAAATTGTTCCTTGAAAATTGAAATGTAATAAGCAATTAGTGTTTTATATAAACTAAGACCTAGTAATTATTTCCAAAAGACAAAACAATAAATCTGCAAGAGCCTGAAAGTAACCTACTGTGCCACTGGCAAAGAATTCTCTCTCTCTCAAACATACAACATACACACACACAATCTCATTATGAGAATTTAATCTTTATTACTTAGCTTTTCTAATTACTACCCTGTTACATAATTAAGCAATCACTATCATTAAAAACTAATTATGTATATAGCTTGTACAACAGAATGGTTAAGTAAATACTATGCAATTTTGCATCCTATTGATGAAATGTTTTATTGGTGAAATGTACAGACAAATACTAGAAGACACCCTTCACCTTGGGTGACTTTTGGTCCATACGTGACATTTTTACCTTATCTTAGCTGAGCAACGATTAGGTTGAACAATATAACAATCAGTCAACAGAATTTCAGGGTTTTTTTTTCACAAGTGCATACATGTGAAAAAGTAGCAGTCACGTGGGTCATAAATACCATTACAAATAACAGATTCATTGTGGCATATGAGCTATGGAATTCTTTGTTTCAAACAAACTGTCTAGACCTTTCTTCACTGGCCTTACACCATCAACCATTGTGCCTTTCCGAGTATGGCTTGAGTTCTGCTCCTTCCCATGCAGGATTTTATATGGATTCCTTACCACTGTCCTTGTGCTTTGTAATGTGAGAAATAAAAACTGCCTTATACTGAATTGACTGTTTTTAACCTATGAAATTACCCACCATGAGAATTTTATTTTAAATAAAAAACAGGTGAAAAATATTGAAAATGAATGATGTTTACAATGATGATCAGTCTTTGAGTCCAGATAAGGGTTTTTAGAAGCGGAACAGTCCACTCCTTCTCTTAATGAAGCACTAATAATCACTTGTATCCCACTTGATCATGGTCCTCTAACAGATGCAATTATCTAAGAAAGACATAGTTGATATAATAGAGACAAGGAGATGGAAGACAAAGGCGGTGGAAAGGGTGTGTACAATGAAAACTTTCCACTCAATTATTCAAGTGACTAGCACTGTGTCAGCAACAGTAAATACACTGAAGAGTTACAAAGAGGTTTAATAAGATTTGCGTTTGAGTAAACATGGGGCAGGTGTGGGCTTAGTTTAACAAAGGGTAGGCAACTATACAGGACCAATGTTCACCCCATGTTCCCCTACAGCCTGCACTGGGGGACACGCTGTAGCCTGCAGGGGGGCATGAGATGAAAACTGGCCCCATACAGTTGCCCACTCTCTGTTTAACCAAACTCACACCTACCCCATGTTTTCTCAGAAGTAAATGGCACACTGGAAGTGACACTACATTATTTTCAGCTTCAAATTAATTTTTGGCAGTTTCATGGTGAGGAGGTTTGGGATGAATGTGAGCGGTAAACAGCCACAACTGTAGGTGTTTTTGCTGCATTCTGGACACTTTTCAGGTGAAACATGTCCTCAGAAATGGTAATTTTTAAAAAAATAGGTCATTCAAGAAGCTTTGCGGGTCTCCGTGGGGTGGGGTGTTGGGCTACAGAAGTGGGATTCAGGGCTGTATGTTTCCCATCCCTGAGCTGAATGAAATTTTTGGCTCCAAACTTACCAAATCCTTATGTATTCCACTGAAGGAGAGTGTGGATAGAAAGCAGAACAGAAGAGGAAAAGAGAAGGAAATACGATGGAGTGGGGTTGAAGGAATTTTTTCATTTACTTAATCACCTAGCACTGTATAAACAACTATAACCACTCTAAAAGATTACAAAGGGATTCTCTGGGGCTCATCCTAAATAATAACATACAACGCAACCAGAATAAAATCAATAAAGAATGAAAAAGAACAACCTCTCACTCATCAAAAAGAAACAAAGGCCAATGGATGTGTGTGGACGGGTGGGTGGGAGGACAACGTCAGCTTTCCAGGCCTAGATGATCTGACATTCTTTAAGGCTGCTTAAGAAACTAAGCAAATGACTCCTCCATTCCAGTATCATTTTTTTTCTTTCAATTTTTATTCAATTGCCCCCCAATTTTAGCAATTCAACTGTAACCCAATTATTCCTTTGCTGGGTTTCCAGAACTTTCTCTGTTTCATTCCCTAATCCCAAAGACAACTGTGTCAAAGCAAGCAAATTAGCCTGTCTAGCAACAGAGCCGCATGATGTACTTTCTTCACTTCTAATCCTTCTTCTGCTTAGGTCCTCTTATCTTACTGAATCCCTTGCCACAAGAGCACCCACTTTACCGTATTGTGATGCTATAAAAATAACTATTAGCTAATTCAAGTATAGGACTGGTTTCACTATTAATGGAAAATGCAGAGAGTTGAGCTAAAACAGAAAAATAAAAAGTGCCCTTGTTCATCTTAAAGGCAGATGAGAATAACATGGATTTATTCTGTACTGAATGGAGTCATATCTTTCACTGAAGATACAGATCTGAAGTTTGGGTATGCTCCTGGATTCAACTATGAACCTGGATTTCCAAGTTTTGGTGGTGGCTAAGAATGCATCTGTTTGCCAGCTACAGCTGTTCCTGGACCTGATTTGGGTGGCCATGGCAATACATTCCTTCACTATATCTCATTTCAAATATGTAACATATTCTACAAGGTGCTGCTTTTGAAGAATATTCAGTTACTAGGAAAATGTAACTCCTCTGTTACAAGAGCTCCACAGATTGTGGGTCTGTTTCCAGGCACAAATCAAAGATGTGTTTCTGATCTGTAAAATCCTATTATGACTGGTCCAGGCAGTATGAAACGTTGAACATGGCCACAGAAGCTTGACTGGTTTTAAAATCCACAGGAGAAAATCTTCTTCTCCTGGTTACCACCACCTTCAGAAGTCCATTTGGTGTGTATTTGCTTAATGCCAGGTGGGTGAATGGGAAAGCAACTGCCATTCAGGAGATAATCCTAGATGAGCATACTGACCTGGCCTGTATCACAAAGAGTTGGTTGGATCAGGCTGGGGTGTATCAATCTTTCTCAGCTTTGCCCACCAGGTTACTCTGTGCAGCAGCAGGTCAGATCTAGGGGGCGGGGAGGTGGAGTTGCAGTGGTCTATCGTGATTCCATCTCCCCAGCCAAGTGCTCCATATTATGGATTCTGTTGATGTACCACCCATTCCACTACACAACCTCCTCCCTTCCTCAGCTAGCCAGGATGGTTTTGGGGTTGGCACTGGAGTTCCTTCAGCTTGTGCTGCTGGGGGGCTTCAACATTCATGCTGAGACTGCCTTTCCAGGAGTAGCTCAGGACTTCATGTCTGTTATGATAACCATGGGTCTGTCCCAAGTGGCATCTGGCATACTCATACTACTGGACACATTCTGGACCTTGTCTTCTGTGCTGGATGGGATGATAGCGATCTGGATGGAAGGAATTTCTATAGTTCCATTGTCATGGATAGACCACTACTTGGTCAGGTTTAGACTCACTGAGATTCAGCACCTCTTCAGGGGTGGGGGACTGATTAAGATACTCTGCCCCAGGACACTTACAAAGCTAGATGGATGCTTCATAGCTCTTGGAGAGTTTCCTGCTTGTTGCCTTGGCAGGTGGCTTTGTCAAAGCCTTGGCTGAAGTATGGTATGAAAAAAATGACTAGGGCAATGGATACAATTGCTCGTCTCACAGAATAGAGCTAAACCAGTCCTTAGTTCTCTAGGAAACTGGAAACAATGAAATGAATGAGACAGTGACTACAGAGACATTGGCAGAAAACTCAGAGCAAATCTGACTGAATATGGGTTAGAGCCTATTTGAAGGCCTACTCTGTGGCAACACGGGCAGCAGAAAGGTCTTTTTTTTCACCACCGCATCTGCAAAAAGCCACCCAACAGAGCTGTTTCAAGTCATTAGGGGCCTTTTATACTTTGGTCCACAAGAGCAGAATTTATACCACTTCATAGTCCATGGGGTTACGCTCCTCCTGAAAACCCAGGTCCACAGCTTAGGTGTATGCTTGGATTCAGTCCTGACTCTGGATGTTCAGGTTTCTGTAGTGGCCAGGAGTGTATGTGTATAGTTAAAGCTAGTGAGACAGGTGCACCCCTTCCTTGGAATGTCTGTCTTGGCTGCAGTGACATACGCCTTAAGTTACATCCTGATTGGTTTATTGCATTGTACTTTAAGTGGGGCTGACTTTGAATAGTGTTCAGAAACTTCAACTGGTCCAAACAGCTGCGGCCAGATTACAAATAGATGCTAATTAGATGGAGCACATCTTGTTGCAACAGGTTCACTGTCTCCTGGTCTGTTTCTCAGCACAATTCAAAGTGCTGGTTTTGATCTACAGGTGCTGGTTTTGAGCCTATACAGCTCAGGCCTAGGCTATTTGAAGGACTGTACCTTACTATATGAGCCTACCTGAGCTCTAAGATATGCACGGGAGGCACTTCTCTCTACCCTACTACCTTCCCAGGCACCACTGGTGGGAACACAGGAGAAGGTCTTGTCTGTGGCTGCTCCCACACTTTGCAACTCCCTTCCTGGGGAAGTTAGGATGGCTCCTCCTTTACTTTCCTTTTCTTTTTGGTGACAGGTTAAGATATTTCCTTTCCAGTAAGCTTTCAGAAACTGACTTTCACAAAAATGACTTTTATAGTGCTGTACTTTTTAAAATTAGTTTTAAAATAAAATTATAATTGATTCAACACTGTTTTAATATTGATTTTGTACGCTTTTAACTAGATGTGTTTTATTGTATTCTGTCTTTTTTGTAAGCCACCTTGAGTCCCAGCATAGGAGAAAAGCAAGATATAAATGAAGTGATAGATGGATGGTGAGGACATGAGAGAGGGCATTCTCAGTAGCTGCTTCTGGGTTATGTAACCTTTTTCCAAGGAAGGACAATATACTCCTTCACTGATGTCCCAGTGGCAGGCAGATACTTCTATTCAAGCACACCTTGGGCCTGTTACGGTCATGAGTTTAAAGGATGCGCTGGACTTTCAATATTTTAATTCCTATTTATTATTAGTGTACTATTCTAATTCTGTTTCTGTCTTAATATTATTTTAATTCATTTGTTAATATATATAATTTATTGTGTTTTTACTAGAACACCATTTTCATTAACACACAATGAAAAATGGAACGACAGGAGCCCTTTTTCTTCCAGATGCAAACCATGGTTCCTATATCTCTTCTAGGAAAGTCTTCAGTCTCACCTGAGTGAATCCAAGTTTGATCCGTCTTTGTTTGAATGTCTTGGCAAATTGCTCAAGCTCCTCAAGATCACTGGGCTCTTCCAAGCTGGGAGTATCAATTCGCTTTGGTGTTGACTGGTTCTGTGGAAGTGGCTGAATAGGGGTTGCTGCTATTGTGCGTGTCGGGGTTGCTGGCTGCTAAGAAATACCAGAAATATGAGAAAGTAAATGAGGAGTAAGACGATAAATGTAAAGTATTTACAATTATCAAAATAATAAAACTACAATGTTTTTTGGTAGAAACGATTCAAGGAGTAAAAAAATGGACATTCTAATTACACGATCAATAATGAATATTAAGCATACTTCTTGGGTAAGTAATATCTTTTATTTACAATCGTTCATTTCTAAAATGGGCATCAACAATCTATAGAGCATATAGTATTCTGAGTATTCTGAAAAGGATTTTTCAAAAACTCAATAGTGCAATTCCAAAGCAACAAATTTCATAAGAGTTTCTTAGCATTTCAGTTTTTCTTTTTAAAATGTACGGTCTCCTCTTTTCCCAAGATCGATTTCTTTCACTGAAGCAAGGAATTCCACATTTAAACAAACATAGGATCTGACAGTGTGGGCGCTCACTTATACTTCTGGTGAAGGCCCATAAGAAGGAGGCATGTGAGACCAAGAAGTGAGCAGGGGAGAAGGGAAGTGAAAATATCCAAACAGACACAGGAGAGTGATTATGACAAAACATTTTAGCACATTACCATGATGTGTTAGATGTGTTTTGAAAAGACAAATCTGGGACTGATTTAGAGCTGCAGCTGTTCTTTGAATATGAACAGCCTTCTACTGAAAAGCAAATGTTGGAAAATAACGTACAAGGTTTGGTCTACTGGCTATTTTACACATGCAAATCATACAGCCATCAACATATGCCTGTAAAGATGCCATTTTAGTTTTAATAGGATTTAGAACTTCTATTATCCTCACTTCCTATGTGAACATTAATGAAATTTTCCAATAATTCAGTAATTAATAGAAAATGTTTTGACACACAGATTAACATGTCATGGTCAGAGTACAAGTTTATTTAGAAACTGTCAGTGACCTTTTCAAGAGAGATACAGATACTCACTTATTATGTTGAAGAATGAGCTCAAAAATTTTTGTCATGCACCAAGGCATAAATGGGGCAACACGGTGTACTGGCCTAAGCATTGGACTACAGCAGTGGAGATTAGGGTTTGATTCCCCGCTTGATCATGGAAACCCACTGACCATCACACGCACTCAGCCTCAGAAAAATGTAAGTCAGAAACACCTTGAACAACAGCAACAACAACAACATTGCATAAATATTCCCATCTATCACATCAAACAAAACAAGAAACTTTAGAGAAAAGACTGACCTGAGAGGTGAAAGTGATGCTTGGCTGAGACTGCAGGAGGTTGGCTTGGCTTTGCTGAGGTAGTTGCGTTAAGAGATTCTGCGCTTGCAGGAGACCTAAAAGAGACACAGAACGTACTCTTCTTTAGGTAGGTTAATAACTCTGCCTATTGATGAAAAAAGTCTACTTCAAGCATGTCAACCCCTCCCTCAAAAAAGGGAACTGGAGCAGGAAAGGAAGTACTAACATTCTGGGACATCATAATGCTTTCAGAGAAGAAAACAGTGCCAAAAAAAAAAAAAAATCATATGAGCTAAGTATCCATTCATCTAGGAGTATGTTTTGATACTTCTATGAAGCATTATAGCAAAGGCCAAATGAAGCAGTCTAATGAGAGCAGAGGGGAAAAGTGGGACAGAAATGTATCAAGGTAGGCGTTATGCAGAAAGGGTATCTTATTTTTCTTGTCAAAATACTCACCTAAAGTAACATGTTACAGAAGGGATCAGAGTGAGAGTTCTACCAGGGGAGGGCGATGATTAAATGCTTTTGGATATCATAACCTTACATCAATATGTTTGTTTGTTTACAGACTGTGGGCCTTTTTAGACACAGACTGTGTTATGTTATGTAAATGACCTTGCATGAGTCTCTGGGCAGTATGCTTGCTCCTCCTCCTCTGGCACAGGCTAGGAAGACCAAAAGCTTTCACTCCCAGTATAACTACCCCTCACGTTTAAACATGGGGAAACTCTGATCAGTTCAAACAAGGCTAGACCACACAACGATCAATGTTCAATGGCTTATCGGTTACCTACTGCATAAGCTAACCCTAGTTGTCCAAGTTTTTGATGTAACAGTGAACTGCAGCTAATTTCCCAAAGCTGCTGATCTCGTCTTTCCAGGCACTCTAGGGGAAGAGAGAGAAAGGGGAAGCATGCAATCCCAGTGCTCAATCATGCAACACTACACTATAGCCCACCATTATATCTGAATGGGACAGATCTATGCAAATGCTGCTGAGAAAGATAAACATACTCCTCTTTCTCTATAATGCTTATGGTAAGCTTAAAAGCAGTAGAACTTTCTGGGGAAATGTCCACTCAGCCAACTAGGTATGTCTTGCTACATGACTGATCCTCAAGCAAGTGCTGTTGCTGAGGGAATGCTGATAACTGAAAAGGCATGTACATTTTGTGTTGGAGTGGGGGAATGAAGTTATCACACTACAAATTTAGAAATGGTTTTCCCTAAGATTTTCAACCTCGTTTCTCAAATAGGGCTTCTTGAACAAGACAGCCATACACTCCCAACAAGGGATCAAGCTTTTCTCCTTCTAAAACTTACGTGCTTGAATACCAAAAGTTCCTCCATGGTGATTTGCCTGCAAGAAAGTATTCTTAAAGGACTTGTTCAAAATAGAAAACTTTAATACAAATATTTTCACTATGTTCTTTCAGATATGAATTGCTCACCCTGCTGCCCCTGCGGTGTTTGTGAGATGATGAACTGTGCTGGTTGCAAGTTGGTTGTAGGATGCACCAGCACAAACTGCTGCAAGTTGAGATTCTGTTGTTGGAGCTGCTGCAGGTGCTGCAAATCCTGCAAGAAGAAAATGTATTAAGAGAGAATCAATCTAAATATTCATTCTCTCTCTTTTAAAAAAAACACAACATAGCCCTTTTAAAAAAGATGAATTCCCCAAAACATCTATATATGACCTTAAGGGCAAATATGGCAACAACAAGGGAAAAAAACCCCCACCACTACCACCACCACCCCCTCAAAAATCAAAGTAAATGTTCTAGGAAAAAAAATGTTGCTAACGATTATAAAAAGGGAAATGTTTATATACAGTTCTGGAGTTCCTAATCAGTATTTCTGTCGTCAAACTCTTGGAGCAATATCATCATATTCACTAAGAGAAATAAATTCTCAGCTTTAGGCAAAGCAGATGTTTTAGGCTATTACGGAACTCTGCTTGCATCCTTCTGTCTCTGTCCCTGCCCTTTTCCAGTGGTGGGAGTTAGAAGAGGCAAAAGAAAAGAGTAACTGTTGCTCTCTCACCAGTGTATCATGCTCATGAACAGAAGCAGAAGGATTTAATGAATTCTGCCTCTGCCTCTACTGCCTCATAAGCTTGTCTCCAGGCAAACAAATAAATGAAGAAGGGGTGGCAGTAGGTGAGGAGGTAAAGAAACTTACCCTCCTCTCTGCCCTACTCTGCTTCCTATTTATGCTAGGACATATTCAAAATGTAGTGGAGAGGTGAAAACTTCATTGAGTAGTATGTTCTTTGGGCATCATCTTTCATTATGACCATATTTATCAGTTTTATTCATCATACAATTGACATCAGAAGTCATACTGGGGGACTGACAATGGCTCATGGTGGCCTGGAAAGGAAGATTTCAAATGCAACAAAACTAGCTCGCTACAGCTACTAAAAGAAAGGGAAAAACACCAAGAGCTGAAGTGACACAAGCAGGTTATGAAAAATGAAACATAATTTATTCTCAAAAAATGCTAAGACATCCTTCGTGCATGATCTCTTTTTGGTTTTATATGTATAATTATGTTTGTACATTCCTAACAAGTAGCTGAAACAGAGGTCTACAAATAATACAACATAAAGTTTCAAAATCTGCCAGCAACTATTCATCATTGTCACTGTTTTATCCCTATTCCCACATGCAATTTCTGTTGGTGACTGCAGTTTGGGTAAGTCATGTATATAAAATCAGTTAATTAAAATAAACTGATGCCTCTGATGCAGAGATCGGGTCAGTGAAATTAATTATTCAAGAATAATCCTATTACAAACAAACAGTTATTTGAGTAATGTGTTTACAATAGCAATTCAAAGAAGCAAAGAAAGACTCTATTTAAAGAGCAAGTCTGTCATATACAGAATCGCCAGTTTATGATGGAAAAAGATGCTGAACTTTCTAAATGTATAGATCATATGTATTTTTAAAACTAAAACTCACTCCCCTTTCAGGATACCATAAATATTTTCATGTTCATTTTTATCAACAATCCTACGAGGTCAGTATCATATTAGTACAAAGTTGACCAACAAGCAGAAAACTGAACCCAAGTCTTCCTGGTTGAATCCAGCACTACACCAGATCAAACAACTCCCTGCAAGTATCATCTACTGGAAGAGTAGGTCAAGTTCAAACTTAACAACTAAATCTTGGCACTGTGAACAGACTTCTTGCTTGCATTATCCCTTTCCATTTGCATATTTTAATCTCTTTATATACTTCCTGGCTTGCATGTAGCTTACCAGAATCAGAAACTGACTTTAAACCATACTTTCCAGATCTGTTTGGACACATAGGTGTTGCAATGATATGTAATTTGCACAAATTAAGAAGTAAGGAAATAAAGTAGAATACAGCAGTGGAGAAGGAAGGGCACAAACACAAAGTCCATACATACATGAATATTTTGACTGAAGTTACAGCTTTCCATAATAGCGATGTGCAATCTTTGGAAATTCAAGGACAAAGTTAATTTTGAGGCATGGTATTTAAATATAGTGACCTGTAAACCCTTATTAAGTTGCTCTCTGGACAGACACAAAGAAAACATGTTAGTTCAGACCAAATCCCTCAACCCATTAAAAGCTCACCTGTGCAATTTGTATGGGCTGAGATAGAGGGATCTGTGTCATGGGCGTTGCAGCAGAAGCTGAGATGGTGGCGCCTGCAGCATTGTGCTGCTGACTGGCTGAATGCTGCACTGCAGCTGCCAGCAACTGTGCCTGTGCCTGTTGTAGCAATAATTGCTGCTGGGCTGGTGTTAACGTGAGCTAGAAACAAGTTTTAGGACAGTAGTTAATAACACAAACAATGATTGCTTTTGCAAACGTAATTCTTTACTCTTGAGTATCTTCCACAGAAGATGCTAACATCTATAAAGAGCAGCTGTTTGCTCCAGGTAAGATAGAAATCAACCCACATAGCTAATTTCACATAATGGAAATGGTACTGGCACAACCATTATACTATTGCAACCATTGCAACTACTGGGATTATAGAAGCGTCTCTATGGTTCTGCTTCAAGATTAATGCAAAAAATGTAATTAGCAAGCAAGCAATGGAGAGAAACAGCACTGACAGGGAATAGCAAGCAAAAAGAACAAGCCATCACTGACAGGCTATGAAAGGAAATTTACACCCACCAAAAGCACAGGCGATTAGCCAGATGAATGAGAAATAGCAATACTGGCTATGGTTACCAAACAAACTGATAATACTCCAGCTGCTTCACATTAGCATGAATCCCTGCCATGTTCCATCATCTCCATTATGCCTTAAGATATAGCCAAGGAACATGTGCACCATTTGTTCTCCTCCAAGTTCCCCCTCCTCCATCTGCCTTTTTGTTTTGATAGGATTGAGCTGGTAGGGTGACATCTCTGCCAGTTTCCAAACACATATTATCTCTATGAAACAGGTGGTGTCAGAGTCCCTCCAACACATGAATATTCTTCCCAGTTTCCATTTTAACAAAGCCCCTAACTTCAAAGACCTCGACGTAGAAAGGACCAGTTTGGCAAAATGATATATAACACGTTTGGACACATTTTAAGAATTTTCCCTGTGAGTGTATCCACATGCATTCATATACATACACATCACTGTTGTGTGTACATACACATAACACAAAACACATACACATGCATTCATGCACCACTGTCCCAAGTATGAAGAAAGAAATTCATTGTACAGTAAAATCAAACTGAAGATAACAGTCATTTATATAATTTTAATGTGAAGTATTTGTTCTCAACAAACAGTCACTGCTAGTCAACATACACAAGACCAAGTAGAAAGATTATTCCTCTGCTTTAGGTACAAGATAAGTTCCTGTGAAGAGAACTAAATTTAAGATAGGTGAAGCCTATTTTGAGAGCTCAAACATATGGGAAGCAAAGACTCTGATTTCTCCTTCAAGTCTCAAATGCTCAAAATTGCAGAAACAACCTTCACTTTTTACTCTTCAAGTTGTTCTAGCATACATTTTTGCAAGTGAAAGCAACACTTAACAGTTTAACACAGAAAGTTTGCCATTCCATACGAACTTTTAAAAAGAGCCGATTTAAAAGTACTTTGTGTATGGAAAAGAGAATTTCAGCAAATCTGATGGCATAAAAGATAGCATTCTATTAAAAATACTTAAATAGTTGATTTCCTATTGATAGCTAAGACAAAGGCTTTAATCTCATATCTGATATACCAACAGACTTTCCCTGTATAAGTCACAATACTGTCTCTGTGACGTCAATAGTTTCAGCAAGAATGTGTCAGCACTGAAGCCAACATATTACAGAACAAATAAAATATGGAACAAAGACCTTACTTTCACAGAACTAATATATAAAAAGAAACGTGCTACAATTTACTGGCAGGTGGGTTGATAAAGATTGCCTATTTCGTAAGTCGTCTTTCTATTCCTTGGCAAAACAGAGAATCAACTGAGGTGGCAACTTATACAGGGACAGGAGTTTCTTCAGAAAGGGTGGGATCAGGCAATACAGTATTTTAAAACGTCAAAATTAGTACTCTGAACTGGGCGAACAGGCCAACAGTACCATACAAGAGCATATCATGAACCACACCAACAAGTGTCACTCGCAACTCTAGAAAAAAGAAAAATATAATTTATTCTTGGGTCTCCCTCTGGACATAGAATAAGGACCATCAAAGCAAGTCTTAGTCTATGATTGTCAGATACCGAAGAGTATAAATCAAGAATATTACAGTTTCTTCCAGATCTATCTGGAAATGTAATTCAGCAATTCACTTCATTGCCTTGTAAGTGTTTGGTGGGTAATGGACCAAACATGAAACCGTAACTCATCACAATTCATTCAGGTTCAACTTACCCCGGTGATCTGTCCTCCGGCTAGCATGAGCTGGGTCTGGGGTATGGCCGCCTGAACTGAAGGCTGCTGGGAAGGCTGGCTTGGCTGCTGACTGTCCACAGATTCTTCATTAGATTTAGACTAGGAAAGAAGGGCACACACCTTTGCTGAGATATATACTGACACAGGTATAACACAGACACAGCCATTTTTGTACTGTATTTTAAATATCTACCCATAACAAGCTTTTTGATTAACTTAAATCACTAAACTTTACCACACCCCCTCCCCTTACTTCTTGTAACAAACTGTTGCTATATGCAACTTTAGATAGTGGAACGGAATTTTATTTGCTAGTAAATATATTAAACCATTATCAACTGTGTAAGACACAGCCTTTTAAAACTATTCTCCCTCTCCAGTCCACTTCCCTCAGTCTACGCTGTGCACAATGTTGCAGAAAGACCTGTATCACACATGTACAGAGTATATGGGGCTGTCCAACACTATTATTAATAGGAAAGCTTCTTGTTACTAGGAGCATTGATGCTTTGGACCAGACAAGTACATCATTCTTGTATACTTCTAGTAAATGTAAGATTTCAACCCAAATAAGGGACTAACCTGAAAGGTATACACAGAATGGCATAACAGAGGGCTGGCTGGGAGTGGGGGGAGCAAATTCACTCTACACATCTTGTCTCTAAGTAGCAGAAATTCGGTATTTATATAGGCAAGCACATTTCATTTATTTAAAACTATTTTATAAAAGGAGAAATTAGTGTAGCCGTGAGGAAGGAAATGCAAGCAAGAAAGGACATGAAAAGAAAAAACAAGAAGAGGGGGTTTATGCTAATTAAAACTGCTTATGCAGAACATTAAAATTCTGCATAGATTTGCATATTTTCCACCACCTGTTTTGGGGACTGCAGAGCAGGCTAATTAACATAGAGGGCCTGATTAATTCTGCCAGTCATTGAGAGATAATTACAGCACAGGACTGTAAACATTCTGCACTGGAGATATAGCCTGTTTGCCAACATCTCTCTCAGGGACTGAAAGTTTACCATGGCAACCAAGGCAATTTTCAGCCATACTCTTTTAAAGAGGAAGGTCACTATCTCTCCTTTCTTTCAAAATTATCATATGTAACTAGGTGCATGTTCTAGGGGGTTTCAAGAATGCTCTATCCTAGTTCTTTAGCCTTATACAGAATGGAGCCACTTCACAATAATACTATATATCTTTTCCTTTTTATCCGCTGTTAGAATGTTTTAATGACAAAAGCAACCAATGGACTGTAATGCTATAGGGCATCAGGTAGCTCACAAAGCTTAAACAGTTAGGCAATGAGCTGTGTCTTCGAGAACAGCGAACAGCTATTTTGGATTTTAACTATGACTGTTTAATAGAAATGTAAATCTTCATGTGCTTCATTCTCTCACGTAAGAATGAATAATTTCTAAAAGTGTTCTCCCCACTGTGTGAGACTTTACATTTTGGGGATTTCTTGTTTAAAAAAAGATAACCTGTACAAATGTTTTTTTGTGCAAAACCCAACCTTATAATTGTTTTTATATCCTGCTTTCCCCCTAAAATGGGACTTAAGGTGGCTTGTGACATGCTAAAAAAATAGAGATTAAAAACTACAGAAAAATACCAATAAAAGCATAAATAAAAGCATAAAAAGACAAACAAACAACTTACAAAGTTTTTCTTCAGAATGCTTTCTTTTCGGAGCAAAATATTTGTTTTTGAACAAACCTCATTTTTAAACAAGCAAGTTTTTTTTTCCAAAAAACATTCTGAAGAGCAAACTATGAAAATCTGCAAGAATTGTTTATATCTCTACTATCTGCTAGTTAAGAGCAGAAGTGGTGAATTAACAGCAATGCACATAATTTTACGTTAGCATCAGTTTTTTGCAGCATTGAAAATGTCATTCAACAGTTCTTGGTTCTGTAATAAAACAAGATATATCAAGAGTAATAATGTACTGAAGAGTATTTCTTAATGGCTTCTGAATCACGCCAATACTATTTCAAATATTTGATTACATACAAATGTGAAAGACACAATAACACTTACCTGTATATTTAGGGACTGGGCTGCAGCCTGTAAACTTGATCCAGGGAGCTGAACCTGTAAAAATTATTATGTCTATTTTAAAGACAGACTGAGGAGTAATAAAACATTAGCAAGTGTGGTATAGTGGTTTAAACACTGGACTATGACCCTGGACACCAGAGTTTGAATCCCTCCTTGGCCCAATGGAAACTTACTGGGTGACCTTAGGCAAGTCACACTCTCTCAGTCTCAGATGGAGGCAAAGGCAGACCCCCTCTGAATAAATCTTGCTAAGAAAACTTTGTGATAGGTTTATCTCAGGGTCATCATAAGTGAGCAACAACTTGAAGGGACAAACAACAACAAGACAACATCCTTCTAGTTCTCTACATATATAAGTCATTGATAGACAATGACAATTTTGTAAAAGAAAGTGGTTGATTCAGACTTAATACCAAACTAAGCCTTCCACTAACCACAATTTATACTCTGAAACATGTTCAGAGTGGCACAAACATAGGCAAACCATAGTTTGTGAGATTTCTTTATTTTCTTGATTCCCTGATTCTAGTTGTTATTCCAAGCGGTGGCCTCTGAGAGAAAAGCAACACCCCCAACTATAACTTGCCAGTTCAAGTAAACAAGTGGTAGGCAACCTGATTTCATTTAGATGTTTTGGATAACTCCCATAATCCCTAACTATTGGCCATGCTGACTGGGGAATATGTAAACTGTAGCCCAAAACTTCTGAAGGGAAGTTGCTTGCCCAGCTTCTAATGATGGTAACGGATATTGGTTCAGCGGCACTCAGAACTATGGCTGGTTAAGTTGTTGGTGACAAAAACAGTCTCAGCATCATGCCAAATCACGGTTTGTGGTTAAGTATGAACTATATTCTGTAGAAGACCTCCAATGGGTAGTCTAACTTTGTTTAAAGATGGACTTTATTTTATTCATTTATACAAATCAGTTAGTTTAAGGAGCAATCCCTGGATAGACAGGCTAACAAGAACAATGCCATGGGGACAAAATGGCCACTACTTTATTTGTTTTATACAATGGAAATACCACAGAACAACAGAATAAACATAATCACATGCTTTTTCCACATGCAAATTCAGATTACATGTAGTTTTTGCTAATTAGAATGGTAAGGTTAGAACCTATCAAGAACTAAAACTTGTGTCTACTAGCAAAAGATGGTCTTTTAAAATAACATTATTTTCCATGAAGCTGGTTTCCCAACAGCTAGGAAAAGTAGCAACAACATATCATCAGTCCACTATTTGTAATTTATAAGATACAAACATTTTCAGCACTGCTGATCACACTGCCTAATTCGTATATTCAAAAAGTAACCACTGAAGTGGTCCTAAAAGCTACACTTGCACAAATCTTAAGGATGAATAAAAAACTGAAACTCTGTAACACACTTTACTGAAAAAGTATATAAGCCAAAGAAGTATAAAATCTTTAGAACACTACTAAGTTCCAACAATTAAAGATTGAAAACCAGAAGTGTAAATCTCATTATTAATTTCAACTAGGGTTGACCTGCTGAACAATGAGCTAGTAAGTCAACATTTAGGTAAAATCCCACTGATTCAGTGAGTTTACTCCAGTTAGGACCAAGAACATGATTTAGTCCATAATAGTTATAAAACAATGTAAAAAATGAAAACCCTTTCATAATTTATTTATAAGAAACTGGGAAAGAGCAGATCCTTACTCACAATCAGGTAAAGATTATAGCTATGTCAAGTGTGATAACATGACAATATCTTTTACTGAAGAATAGTTCTGGGAATTCAACAATATATTCCACAAAGAAGCACTACCCTTACAGTATAAGGAAATATTCTGTTGCCTCTTCAAATGTTTCCAACATTTCTGGGCTGGATCCTACAAGATTACAAACATGCCATCTGTTACCAAGCAGACAATTTGTCTCCAAAAAGCTCCCATCTCCAGTGCCAACATCCAGTTTAATCTTCCTGCCCAGTAGCATACTGAGATAGCAGCCATATTAATTATCGAAAGGCTTCCAAGACAGCAGCATGCACAGCTGTCCTAGAGAATTGGCTAAGTTAATAAACTACCATTTTTGGCTCTTTCAGCTTTTCCCCCCTCTTTTTTTAGTGGCATGAGTTGACGAATAAAATCTCTTAGGTAAAGCTTATGAAGGCATAAAAGCCCATGTAACTGAGGTCTGAGTTTAATGTGCTCCAAAGCAAAAACTTTCCTATAAGAGAGTTTGAATGGTGCCTTGTGGAATTAATCTGGAGAAAAATACTCTACATGAATGGCACAATAAGGTGACTCCAGTTACTGTTACCATTAAGAATGATAGATTTAAGCAAAGCAGATAAAGCAACAGTTGTTGTTCTTCCTGTTGTCCTGTGCCTTCAAGTCATTTCTGATTTATGGCGACCCTAACGCAAACCTGTAACTGGGTTTTCTTCAGGAACGGGGTTGCCATTGCCTTTCTCTGAAGGTGACAGTGTGCTTTGCCTAAGTTCCCACAATAGTGTTTCATGGCTGAGTAGCAATTTGAGCCCTGGTTTCTAAGTGTCCCTAACACTCAAACCACTATATAATGCTGGCTCTCAAAACTAGTACCCATTTCAAAAGCTCACGATTCAATATCAAAGGATACAGTGGTTAAATTTGCAAGAAAATAAATCAGTTTTGTCAATTCATTCTCCAGTCAGATGAACCTGACAACAATCTGAAGAAAATTTAGGCTGCTGTGCCTACAAATTCAGGGTTCCGCTGAAATGAGTGCTCTTGTATTTATTGATTCATCTGTTGAGGTGTTACAAAAAGCTGGTAAAATGCTACATCAAGAAGCTGGCCATTTGGGCTCCTCTAGTTGTTGCTTGACTGTAATGTATTATTTGTGCCAGCTAAAGTCGATAGAAGTTGCAGTCCAACATATAGAGGGGCACAAGTAGGCCAACTCTGTCTTAAATCATTAAACCAATGCACATTAAATCAACGCACAAGGCTTAGGATCAGATGGTACTGTGAGCAGTTAGCCTGAAGATCTTCAGTACAGAGGGGTAGGGTAGGAGTGTTAAACTTGTATTTATGGGTGAAAAAAACGTACATGCAATATCATGCATATTACCACTGTGCAAGTTGCTTCAATGCCTATATTTTCCTTCAACATCACCTTTCACCATATCGCTTAATGCTAGCTTCTCTCTTTATCCACATACACACATGCAACAGTCCATCATACTTGAGTATTACTGGCATTATAGGTCCCTAAACATGAAAAGACTGATTAAGACTGATAAAGACCATGCAAATATTTATTTGATCTACAGTGCTCCTTCCATATTCACAGGTTTCACCTTCGCAAATTTGAAAATTTGCGAGGCATGTGTGTGCCTTCCTCTCATTCTCCCCCTCCCATTCCTCTGTCTTTTGCTCAGACATGTATGTCTTCCTTCCATGTGCCCAGGCAAAAGGCAAGCAAACGGGAGGGGGGAGCCCCACACAAAGAAGGAAGGCACACGAGCGCCTTCCTCCTATTCTTCCCCTCTCATTCACTTGCCTCTTGCATGGAAGGGAGCATGTGCACCTGGCCAAAAGGCAAGGGAAGGGAGGGAAGGCCCACACAGGGCTCCCCACTCCCATTTGCTTGCCTTTTGCCTGGGTGCATGGAGGGAAGGCACATGTGCCTGAGCAAAAGGCAAGCGAATGAGAGGGGGGAGCCCCAGAAGGGAATGCAAGGGAGAGCACTCACTTGGGTAGAGGGAGTTACTTGCCATTTTTTGACTTTCATGAGGGGTCTGTGCCCCAAACCCTCACAGAAGTGGAGGGCCCACCGTATTAAAATACTTTTAATCTTTCATATGTCTTCACAAACTTTCAAGGTTACCACAAGCATTATCAGTAAAAACAGTGACATTCACTATATGTAACATCAACAAGGAGCCAAGAAAGAATATTTGGAAATCACTATTAGTTGAAAACAAGTGATTTAAAAAAACAATGGCTAATGAAATAGTGTTTCCATAAGCGGCTGAAAACTCTGATAAAAGAGACCAAAATCTCTTGATTCAAAGAATTCTAGAACCTCAGTAGCACAGCCTGTACTGCCTATCAATGGCGTATTTCAGCCTTTCTCAACCTTTTTACTTTGGAGGAACCCTTAAAATAATTTTCAGGTCTCAAGGAACCCCTAGATAAAAATTATTATTATATACACAGCTCAAAAAAAAAGTTCATGTTTTTCTGGCCACAATCTCTTGTAGAACTCCTAGTAACCTCTTGCAGAATGCTAAAGTTCCAGGGAACCCTGGTTAATAAACCTTGATTCATCTGTTTTGTTTGCAACCAGCCTTTCTGAAAAATGGAACTCAACAGCTAATAAAGTAAGCATAACAGATTAAAAATATAAGCTAACTTTAAAAAGCAATGAAAAGCACATCTATAGATAAAAAGAACACCTGCTCAGGTTAAAAGTCCCTTTCGCAATAACCCATCCTATTTGCCACAGGCCTGCATGAATAAAAAGGTCTTTGCTTGCCAAAGGAAGGCAAAGAGGAGGCCACCTTAGTTAACATTATACGGCACCAGATAGCCCAAAAAAAGCTCTACTTTGTGTCCTCTGCGTGGGTGGTAGAACCTAGAGAAAGGCTGTACCCACAGATCTCAGAACTTAAGCATGCTGGTGTCGGAGAATACACTCCTCTGAATAAGTTGGACCCAACTAACATAAGCACATCGAACTGTGCCCAGAAACAGACTTACAGCCAGAGAAGTTCTCATAACAAAGGACTCATAGACCTCCTGTTACCTGACCCTGGTCAATGCTTTCAGAGCAGAGGAGAAAGCAACCCCTTGGGCCATCCAATCCAACCTGCAATAAGTGTAGGAATGTACAGTTAAAGCATCTCTGAGCAGTGGCCATCCAAACTCTGTTTAGAGCATCTGAGGCTTCTGAGGACTTTTCAAAGGTCAACCCACAGAGAGTATTACAACAGTCCAAATACGACCTCACTAAAATGTGAATCATCACTGCCAGATAAGCAATCCCCAGGAATGGATACAGCTAATGCACTATTTTCAGTTGTGCCAATGCAGTCTGGGCCACTACTGAAATTTGCACATCCAGATTCAGGGCTGAATCTAGGAGTACAGTGAAATTGGGACTATAAGACTTCCAAGTACAGTGTGACCCTAACCAGGAGAGGATGAAACCTTCTTCCCTAATCTGCCCTTTGATCTAAAAGAAGGACCACTCTAAACTTCAGCTTATTCACTCTTAGTTCATTACTGTCACCAAACACTGATCTAGAACTAGAACAGCTTTCTTGGATGTAGATGAAAAGAGGGGGGAGAGAGAGAGGAAAGAGAAAGAGAGAGATTGATGTCATCAGCCTACCAATAGCACCAAACTTGAAAACCGTTAACCCTTTACAGTGATACAGAGAATGGAAGTTAAGACAGAATTTGAAGAACCCCACACGCTATGTCCCTCCTTCAGCTAATTTTACGGTTATGATGGATGGAACAACAGGATTCTAATGTTTCCCACTACCTTTGTAAAAACAGGAAACAGATTCAGGACAAAGGTAACACAAAGTATAACTTTTGCAGCTGTCTCTGTCGCAAATACAGCTTCAGGGCTGGGTGAAAGTAGGAACACATTCTTACCTGCTTCTCAGTGCCTGGATTCTGATTATGAGGAACAGCTGAAAACCTAACCTGGCCTTACCCTTTTATATATCAGTAGCTGCTATGACAGACAGGAGAGTGGGTTATCAGTTGGGGAAAGGAATGGAAGGCCATCTCAAATTTAATAACAGATACTCTGCAAATATTTATCAATGTAAACTTCAGTTTTAGACCCTTTGGATCTTTTTTTTTAATAAGAGACCAGTTAATGAATCTGTATATGAACAAACATTTGTAAGATTTAAGTTAAAAAAATAAAATGAAGTTCCTTCTGTGGTTTATTGTCTACGTTTTTGCTTTCCTTTTTAAACCAGATCAGTATTTCAGCAGAGTCATACAAATTTTCTTGATGTATGTAGTCAATCATCTGCTCAGAAAACATTTATGGAGATACCTATGTAGGCATTAATGTAGTGCTCTCCATATGGTCATACAAGACACTGCACAAAATGAACCTGCTCACAGGCCCATAACTCGCCTTCCTTATGTTTATGGACAGAAGACTCTCGCTGTTCTTTTCATAGCTTTGACAGCTTCTATTTCCTCCCCACACTGAGCTATGGAGGATTATAAAATTGATTATTTCAGAGCTTGGTACGTTTCATATTCCGATTGGAACAAGACATCAAAGTTACTCTGTTCCATCTGTTCATGGGCTTGCCTCCCTATTAGGCAGAGAAAGTTTACTTCCATGACTCCTTCTTATGTTCAGATTAAAACAAAACACACAGGTACCTGATGAAGGTGTCCAAGGAAGGCCTGGGCTGTAGAAATTGCTCCTGTGGCAGGCACAGTCTGTTTCTGAAAGTCCAGGCCATTTGTCTGTGTGCCTAGAAAAAAAAGTTACAGCTCATTGAAATAGCCTCACAAGTTAATTCTGAAAATTTCAGATCCTATAAAGAAATACTTGTTTATTTTTTGTACCTTGAATCATAACTGATCAGCTGAGAGTATCCTCAGAACATTATCTATACTTAATATTATACAGTTAACATAATTAAAGTAATATCAAAACCATCATACTTAATATCATCCAATGTAGTCAGGAATTCTGAGAAATTTGTTCTGCCATTCTCTTAAACCTAGGTGTAATTAAGTACTAATTGTAATTTTGGGTCCGGCTTAGCTTATAGAAAGGAAGTCAATGAAACAAAGGTGCGGAACAGTCAAAGTATCAAGATTAATATGTAAGATGAGTTCTGCTTTATTTGCTCTTTATATTTGCTTTCCCCTATGTGGTGTATATGAAATAGAGGGTCCCTGGTGGGATGTCCCAGAAATTAACCCAAACAAAGTTGGCAATTTCACTAATCTAACAGTAAATCCTAACCCTTCTCCAACAATCTAGCATAAAAGCCCAGTTACAAAAACATCAACACAACATAATATAATGTAAAGTGTAGGAACTAAAAACAACCTGAACAAACCACCATCACAGTTAAAATAAAGAGTTCTTTAAAAAAAATCTGTCTGACCACAACAAAATGCTAGTCTAATTTCAAAAACATGGCTGACGTGCAAGTTTGCCCGGGGAAACTACTCCAGAACGTGGGAGGAGGGAGAGAGCTCCTTCTTCCAAGGCCATCACAAGAACGGGCTCAGATGATACAGAAGAAGGCACTTATTGGAGAAAGCATTTGGTCAGCAAGTACGAAGCCACATAGGTCATACCTGGTGAACTGCATTCATAACAGAAACTAGAGGATGGGGATAAGAAGAAGAAATGTTGAGAATACAATGCAATAATCAAGATATATGTTTGAAAGGGATACAGGTTAGAAAAAACGAAGAAGAGCTAATCGTAGGAATAACAGGAAGATGATTTATGACCTTTATTTCAAATCTGGAAAAAAGAGATTACATCAAGGTTAAGAAAAGAAAGAAAAGGGCTGGTGAAAGGGGCACAGACTACAAAATAGAGCTCAGAAACGTTACTTTTTTGAACTAGAAATGTTGGGCATGCTGACTGGAAGAACTGGAGACAACTATTACAGCTCTCTGAAAATTCTGGGACTATTGATTTTAAGTTCAAGCTGGTACCAGGTCATTCAAAATGTGACAGGGAAACAAGATAACAGCTCTACTGTTTTTCTGATGACACAGAAGGAAGATATCATGGAAGGAGATCAATAGCATTGAATATTGTCACCTTAGAAATGAAGAGAAAGAGCACAAGTGCAAATAAGCAAGTGTGGTGAAGGTATGGCTCCAGTAAACCATAAAAGATGACAAAAGAAGAGAAAATTTTGGCATATATTAATGTTTAACTTAAAATTCTTTAAGATTCTTCACTGGACAGATTCTTTTAAATGGATAATGAAAGAGTTTATATTGCCAAGAATTCATCTCAATAAATAGTCAAATTTCAAAAGTTGCTCAACAACTTTGAAATTGAAAAAGAGTGGATATAACTAAACAAAGTGAAAAGATACTGCATACTTAAATAGACCTGAACTGTTTGGACATAAATGCTCAAGTTCAGAGGCCAAACTGCTGCTTATCTGAATGAACCTACTCCTTCCTTCCTCTGACATTCTCCAGAAGAGAATGGAAGCCTCCACTTCCTCGGTTGTTATGATGAATTACAGTTAGCCAAGAAAAAGCTGTAATTTCTGATCTTGGCTTGTTCTGAAAACATTTAATATAACCACAGTTCCTCATCTGAATGTAACAACAAACTGAAATTAGTTTAAACCATGCAATTGATGCTTCCATCCACTGGGAAGCATCCATGTTGGAGACTTATTCGTGTAGTTTAAACTTTAACAGATTTACAGCTATGTCCCAATTGTGCTAGTGGCAACTTCTAATATTTCCTATGCTGTCTGACTGAATCATTGAGATCAATTTTTGTTTCCAAACCTAACTGTGACTATTGTCTTAACTTATCAGATATTACCATGGGGTACTGCACTCCCAACAAACTGGAAAATCTATTGGCATAAAGCGACTTGCAACAGAAATCTTGTCTCCTGCAGTACACTGCTGTGAAGATATTTAATAATTTCCTCTCTTATCCTCTAAACTACAGACTGGTAACTCAGAATACTATCTACTGAAAGCTATCTAGTGCCCAAAGGGTAGTGCAGAGCCCCCGTTTCTGCTACAATTGCCATTTTAAATCAAAGTATCATAGTAACTTTCCAGGTAGGTTTTGTTTTTTTTTTTTGGAAGGGGGGCAAGTCATGCTAAAGACTGAACAGAAAAGGAGAGAAAATTACAGTTAACACTACCAAGCGACCATATACCTACTCTGTAATTCTTCTAGAGTTAGTAAGAGGAAGAAGGGATGACTCTATGCTTTCTCAGAAACTACAAATGGAATTCTCTTTCATTTTATTTTCTCAGCTTATTAAACCAGTCTGTATGGCTAGTGCCCCTTAAAACAGTAATGATGATGGAGAAAAAGAACATTACTTCAAATTCCTCGATCTAGTGAGTAATCTCAATGGTGGTGATGCTTTCAGGCACCAGGGATAATGCTGGTCTGTAATTATATTTCTTCACATAGTTATCCATGCAGTTAGTTATACAGGAACTCTATTTGAGCAGAGGCAGCATTCTGAAAAATTCTCAAATTCAGAAGAGCCTGCAGCATCTGAAACTAACTAGTGGAAATTGACTCCCCTACCAAGACCAAAGCCCTCTCCTCAGCTACTCTTAATCCAACACAACTACGAGCCAAATGCTAAGCCTGCAGTGAGAAGGGAGTTGACTCAAAGGCCTATAGTTCCTGATAAACATTCTTTCATGAAGGCTGACCATGAAAATAGCCAGTCCACCACTTCATGGTCTCTGTAGTCAATGCAAAGAGGAGACCACAAACCGTGAGAATATTGTGGTAGGAAATGATGCTCGTAATGCCTGACTGCCAATGCACATCCAACCTGATGCCAGTAAAGTAGGTAGAATAGGATACAGACAGCAAACACATTATTCCTTTAAAAGCAAACAGAAAGCTTTTCATGCTTGCTAGCCAAATTAACCAACATATACGTGTAGATACATGTACAGCCAGCCCTCCATGTTTCCAGGTCTGACTTTCATGGATGTGATCGTTTGCGAGTCTCCTATGCTGTTTAACATCTACATGAAACCACTGGGAGAACTCATCTTGAATTCTGGAGTTGAGTGTTGGTGCTGTTAGTAATGGACTGGTTGAGAGTGCACAAATAAAAACTTAATTCAGTCAAGACAGAGGTGTTCCTGGTCAGTCAGAGGGCCAGTCAGGGAATAGGGACTCAACCTGTGCTCAATGGCGTTACCCTCTCCCTGAAATCTCAGGTTTGCAGTTTGGATGTGCTCCTGGACTCATATCTAAGCCTGGATGCCCAGGTTTTGGCTGTGGCCAGAAGTGCATTTCCACAGTAAAGACTAGCGCACCAACTACACCTGTTGCTTGAGAAGTCACAGATCTATAGTGACACATGTCTTGATTACATCCCATTTGGATTACTGTAATGTGCTCTATGTGAGGCTGCCTTTAGAAATACAGTAGAGTCTCAATTATCCGTCCTTTGGTCACCCGACATTCCGGATTATCCAACGTCGCGGCTGCTTCGGGGCGTGGCTGTAGGCATTTCCGCGCCCCCAGACACGCCCCCAAACATGGCGGCCGCGACGGGCAAGGAGAGAAGGGCGAGTGAAGCCTCGCCCCAAAACACGGCCCCAAGTTTTACTGATGAAGAAATTGTCGCTCTTGTCAATAGCGATGGCGACGAAATAGAAATTGATGAGCAAGCATCATCTGTTGAACCTCTCACAATCTCGCATGGTGATAGGGTTAGGGCTCTAGAAATTGCAATGAAGTACATCGAGCAACAAGAAGAAGCTACGGGGGTCGACATTATGATGCTGCAAAGATGGCGAGACTTGGTTGCGAAGAAACGGCAATCGTCGGGAAAGCAGAAAAGGATCAGTGATTTCTTTAAATTTTCAGAGGACTGAACTGTTTATACTGTACATCACAATGTTGATCAGTGATTTCTTTACATTTTCAGAGGACTGAACTGTTTATACATTACAATGTTGTTACTGCAACGTTACTGCAACATTACTTTTATTGTTACCGCAATAAAACTTCAATACGTTTGCAATTCATAGTGATTTCAAGGCTTTTCTTAGACCCTCCGGATTATCCAACATTTTCAGCTATCCGACTATCAGCCCGCCCGTTTATGTCGGATAATCGAGACTGTACTGTAGTTTGAAAATTACCAAGTCCAAAATGCTGCAGTTAGGCTGTTGATTGGGGCTGGCTACAACGATCATGTGACTCCCCTGTCAGAACAGCTGCACTGGCAACTGATCCATTTCTGGGGAGAATTCAAACTGATAGGTTTGACCCTTAAAGCCTTAAACACCCTGGGTTCAGACCATGTGAAAGACCATATATCCTTATATAAGCCAACATGAGTGTTGAGATCCACAGGGGAGGGCTTTCTTTCTGTCCCATCATCTTTGCAAGTGTGGTTGGTAAGGACTTGAGAGACAGTCTTCTCTGTGGCTGCTCCCAGGCTGTGAAACTCCCTCCTATGGGAGGTCTGGTTGGCCCTCTCCCTGCTCTCTTTCTGCAGGCAGATAAAGACATTTTTATGCAGGCAGGTGTTTGGATCCTGAATCTTAACTATGGAGTTGTAACATATGTGTAAAGTGGTATGCTATATCTTTTAATCTGTATTTTTAAATTCTGTATTTCTAAATCTTTTTTGAAATAATGTTTTAAATATGTTTTAAGTGTTTAAACTGCTTTAATGTATGTTTTAAGACTTGAGATATTTAATCTCTTTTTAACTTTTGTAAACTGAATGCTTTAGTTGCATCACTTTAGAATACTGTAAGTTGCCTTGGACCCTGTTTCGAAGAAAGGCAGGATAGAAACACAATCAATCAATCAAGGCTAGGATATCAGGACTGTCAGCACTGAGAAATAGTAAGTACTGAGGATAGAGCTGGAAGTATTTCAGCCATTCCAAACTGGTATTAAAACAACTATTACTGAGAAAAGATAGGTAGAAATACTGGAATAAGGAATTATAACTTTTTAGTATCGAGGGTCTGTAGGCACAACTGCTTGAGCTAGTACCAAGACCATAAGCATTGAGGAACTGTAGGGACCAGAACCTGGTGAACTTCAGCTGATACTAAAAAACTCTGGCTAGCAAACCTTGAGCTAGGTACTCCAGACTGCCTAGGACAAAGAACTCTAGGTGCTAAGGCTATGGACTATTTGAGAATGCTACAATAACAGCACATGGAATACAAGCAGTTATGGAAAAACGAGAGCTATTGTTGTCAGCCTCCTGTCTCCTTAAGTTCCCATTGAACAAGACATACTAGATATTAACATAAAAGTTTGCCACTTCTGAACCTGACATAGGTGGATCCTTGGGACAGATGCTCTATAAATACAACTTGAAATCAACATTCCTTCAGGTCACAGAATGTAGATAGACAGACAGACAGACACATACATACAGGACTTACACAGCAACCAAAGCAGGACGGTGCACCTCACACTCATGGAAGTTTTAAAGTGATATAGCTGACTATCCTTACACTCTCTTGTCCCCACAGGTGGCACAATGGTGATAAAACAATTGGTATTAAAACAGTTGGGAGAAACCACAGGTTATCACCACTGAAATCAGGAACCAGACAACTGCAGCAGGCATGGAGAGCATACACTTTGTTTTCCAGCACAGTAGCATTCTTAGAAGCACTAACCACTTTTAATAAGAGACATATGTTGAGCCTCCCTTACCCAAAATGTTTGGGACTGGAAATGTTCTGTATTTTGGATTTTTTTTGGGGGGGGGGATACAGTACCTTTTTGGGAATAGCCTTGTACCTCATTTATTCACTACTTGTGCTGTGTATGAGATGTGAGGCTGGAGAGAATTGAGGATCTTGTAGTGCTCTGTAGAATCCAAGTATAGTGCTTGGCACAAATCCATATCTCCTGCCATTTCACAGATCCTCAGTCTCTCTCTTTTTGCAACCAGCTGCCCAGATGCCAACTTCCACCTTTCAGGTGGCAGCTGCGGCATTCCTGCTTGTTTATCTCTCAGATCTTCGTCAGTCTCTCTCCTTTTGCCACCAGCTAACCACTTCCACCTTCAAGATGGTGCAAACAAGCAGGAGTGCCATAGCTGCCACCTTGATGGCAGAAACAGGCAACTAGCAGCAAAAAGTTTTGGCCTTTTGAAAGTTTTCTGATTTCTGATAAGGGAGGCGCAACCTGTGCGCTCACCTTGTGTCTGACTTCAAAGATACATCCTGGCTTTTTGTTACTGTTGCAGTGCCACAAAATTTTAGTGATGTGAAGGTATCACACCTCTGAAAAACAGCTGCCACATGACTTTATATCAAGGCATGTGGGGAGCAGATATCTTGCTGTAAACTGCCACACTACTGACAGGAAGCACTGCCTCTGCAGGGCAGAATATGTCCCTGACACTTGCAGAAATCTCCCATAGCTATATGAACACCTGGGCTGAACAAACATTTTGAGTTTGTTGTAGGCCATTCAGAATTTAGAATGTCATTTTTTGAAACTAGTTTAGTTTTTGTATTTCATTATAGCATCTGAAGAGTATCTGAATGTTGCCATTATTCACTGTGACATGGAAAGAAGAACTGTATTACTTCTAGTGCTGCTTTTGTTAACAATTTATATCCTCTTCAATTAATTTTTGAGCAAAAAAAAATGAGTAAAAAACCTGCAAATTCCTGTCAAAATCCCTCTCGAATACCCATTAAAAAGTAACACTTGTATGTAACAAGAAACTGTTACTCACTGTATCAATAAAATAATTTGGCTTTTATGTGTTATGATACTTTTGAAATACGATTGTGTATAATCTTCCTACCAAAAAAGTAACTACCATCAGCCCTCTGCATTTATGAGTTTGACTTTCATGGATTTGATTATTTACAAGTGTCTCCAACCCCTGCTCCCGACAACCTCAGGAACTTCTTTTCTGGGGGAACCTTTTCTCTCGGCAGCTCTGATCAGGCTGTGCAGCCCTTTAAAAACCCACCTCTCGTCCTTCTCCTCCTTCATCAGCCTCTGACTGGCCAGCTAAAGAAAACTGACAGGCCAATTTCTCAGCACCACACACCCTCTCCAGTGCCACCCCAACCCAAGAAATGAGATGGTTGAGAGAGAGGAAGTATAGGGTTTGTACCGTGGGTGTCCATTCTCCCCACCACGCCTCAACCCCCTTCTCACAGATACACACACGAAGATTTTGATATTTAAATTTTTTCCACTTTTGTGGAGGTTTTGCACCCAGTTCTAGTGAATGTGGAGAGCCAACAGTAGTTGCACCTTACAATGTTACTTTTACCTCACTACAGCCATGTTTTACATTAGCACCAAGCTTCCTTTTCCTCCTCTTTGCCTGTTTTGATGTCATTAAGAAAAAACAAAGACGAAATCAGAGTTAAAAAAAATATTTTGCCATGATAAGAACTTAAGTTCTAAGGAAATTTCTAACAAGCTATTTAATAGCAGTTGAAAAGTACCAGAGGAGAGAGATGTGGGCTTCACTTCTGAACCAGGCAGGTAACAGACCTTCTTGGAGTAGGGAGCACAGGCTTTTCTGAGCTCTATAAGTTTCTCTAATACTATTCTACTACGGTGTGACTTAATACATTATCCAGAGTTGATTAAGAGACACTGACAAACCTAGGAGCCATACGTTGTATCACACACTTCAAAAGTAGCACATGAACTATACAGAGTCTATTGTGCAAAAAATGCTTCAGACACCATGCAACTGCCACTATAAACTTGGAAGAATGTTATTTTTAGAAAAGAAATAATAACTAGTTTTCCACCTGCAACAAGAACGTGCTTTCATCTATTTCATGGGGAGAAATACCACAATCATTCCTTATAGCACCTAGGCGATGAACCATGAAGTACTGTGCTTTCAGAAGCACTAATGCAGTATTTTTCCCACAACAATAAGAGATTTCTAACATACAATATTAAGCATTTTCCATGTTAGTTTATCAACCCAGTCTCTCCTAATTGTAATAATATATACTACAATTTATCTTGTTCTTTAGTCATTACATTGTGCATTTGTACTTCATTACTTTGTGCCTTTACCCATACTTGTTTCATGCCATTGGCTGATAGTGGAGGAAACGCACAGTGAAATGACATTAGGGCAACAGGTAAATTGCACTATACCTTAACCAGGACAGGAGACACAACTGCTTCATGACCCTTATGCCAAGTATTCCAAAAGAATTCACTCTATCCTACCACTATCATATGAATTAAAATAGCCCTAAACTAGGTAATAAATATTTGCAAAATTCAGATTTAGGATTGTCAGTGTAGGATTATCTACATAGTACATATGTACGTAACATCTATTTAAATGACTTTTTAAAAGGTTGTCACTATGGCTATGATTTAAACTCTGATCTGGTCTCCTTTATGATTTATTTGTATGTACCTAATTGTATCTCACTATGGCACTATGTGCTCCTGTGATCAGCTTATGGGCTCCTGTGATGGTAGCAGTGCTGTTGGTGGAGTCTCCCATGTCAGGCAAGCTTTAGATGAGGAGCCAGATTAAATGTGCCAAATAGCTACTGAGCAGGACCAACAGGGAGGGGGTGGCATTGGTGGAGGATCTCTCAGAGACAACAGCAATGACACTATAACTAACACTTATTAGTACTGTTCAGAAAGAGGCACAGTAAACCCCTTTTGAATGCCTTTTACCATGAAAGCCCTATGATGAGACAATCCAAAGTGAAACAAAGAGACAGTGCCAGAAGATGACACTCCTAGGTCAGAAGGCACTCAATGAGTTATGGATACAGCAGAGCACAACTAAGAGTAGTACTGATGATGCAGCTGGACTCAAGCTAAAATGTTCAGCAGTTGACATGCCCAGAGATGAAAGGAAAGTCTGAAGCTGCACAACATATATTCTAGGAACATAGGATGCGAGAAGCATGAATCAGGGGGAGCTAGACATAGTAAAACAAGAAATGGAACATACAAATGCTGCAATACTTGGGACATTTTGAGTCAGATAATTACATACTGTTTCACTGCGGAAATGAAAATCTAAGAAGAGATAGAGTGGCATTAACAGTAAAGAGAGGTAGCAAAACAGTCAACAGATATAATGCAAAGTCTGAATGAATAATATTAAGACTTCAGGGGAAATCTGCCAATATCACCTTAAACCAAGTTTATGTTCCAATTACAGAGACAAAAGAAGAGGAAATTCAAACATTCTATGCTGGACTCCAGGACGAAATTGATCATAAACCAAAATAGAACTTGTGAATCAAGAGTAACAGGAATGCAAAGGCAGGAAAGAAAGCTGAATCCAAAACTGTAGGAAAATTTGGCCTAAGATCAAAAAATGAAGCAGGAGATCAACTGACTGAATTTTGCAAGGACAACAGTTTGTTCATTGCAAATACACTCTACAAGCAACATTATATACATGGATATCACCTGATACCCAACATAGAAATCACACAGACTACACAGTTGCAAGCAGGAGATGAAGAAGCTCCATTCCCTCAGCAAAAACAAGACCAGGAGCATATTGTGGCACTGAGCATGAACTGATGTTAAAAATTAGAATAAAGCTAAAGAACACCACTAAACCAACCATTGTGACAAAATACATCCTGAAGAACATCCCCGTAAAATTTAGATTGTCTAAAAAATGGATTTGCTCTATTACGCTTAATGGACCAGGAGTCAGATGAGCTCTACATTCTTCCCTGACACTGTCAGGGAAGAGTGGAAAAAGACACTATTTGTAGGCTAAAAGAAGGAGAAGGTCCAGTGGATGAGAGATGAAATTCTTCAAGCAGTTAAAGACAGATGAGAAGCAGAAAAGCTCAGAATTCTGAATGAAACTGTTCAGTAACATATGTGCAGACACAAAGAGATCTAGTACAATAAAACCATTATTGTAAAATTAATGCAGAGAAATAGAAGATGACACAAAAAAATGAAGAACAAGAGCAGAGGCGTATCTAGAGTGTGGCAAGGGAAGCAGGTGCCCCAGGTGCCAATGCAAGGGGGGGGTGCAAAAAAGCCCTGCCAACAATTTAGTGGCAGTGGCAGAGGAGGAAGAGGAGGAGGAGGAGGTAGCAAGCATGATGGTGGAAGTGGCAAAGGAGGAAGAGCGCTGTCACAGTTTGAAAACAGAAGCATCGGTCAGCAGACAGTGTGCTCTGTTTCACTTCCCGTTGGTGCTTACTGCCGCTGACGCCTTCCCCCTCCTCTTCCTCCTCCTCCTTGAGCTTGCCGGTGTAGTACTGCTCGACCTAGTGGTGGGCATTGTCCAAGTGCTGGTGGGGCAGCCCGTCCAGCATGGCGCTGATGTACTGGCTGGCCCAGGCCAGGAGCAGCCGATAACTTTCCTTTCCTCTGCTTTCATACTCAAAGAAAATATGTATTTTGCTTACATGGCTCCTGACCAATTCATGTCGCCTGCAACCTCCATGCCTGTGATAATGGGGATTCCCATTATCCAGGCAGAAGAGCTGAGATAGTTCTCTCCCCATGTAAACAAGGAGTTAAAGAGGTGAGTTTAGGTCACATTTTATTGGGGTCAGCATCACAGAGGAGATCAGAGGTCATAAGATACAACTGCTCAGTCAGGAGGAAAAGGTAAGAACCTTTGTGATGCTTCGGTCAAAACGTTGTCAAAGGCCTCAGGTACCATGAGAACAAAGGACAGTGAAAAGCCAGGTTGCAGGTTGGGTTGAACAGGCCTAAACTCCTGGCTTCCCTTCTCTCTCATATCATCTTAGTATCTGGAGCAACGTGAGTAGCTAGGAATGTTCTTAGTCTTCTTAGAGGTTTTTGTTTCTTTTAAAACTGGATGAAATGACCTAAGCTTATTTATAACTAAATAATGTCTGCAGGAAGGAGCCTATATGAATAATCTTTTTTATCATTGAATTGCCTGTTTTAGAATAAAACACAATCTTTTCTTTAAAGACCTTGCTCACTCTCTTTCTCACATGCTTTTGCTGATTATACCTGCAGATAGAATTCCTCTCTTCCACAGAGGGTGGAGGAAGGAAGGGAGCTCTAGATTTAGAAATTCTTTTCCCCAGTGGCTTCCTACTGAGTCACCGGAATGGGTTTTTTAATTCAGTAGGTGGCGGTAGCACAAGATTTCCAAAGGCAAAAAGGAGGAAGGTCCATTTTCCCTTTTCACAGTGCCTTGACTGATCCACTGTCAGCAACAAACTGAAGACAGACAGGGGTGGCGCAGTGGAGGGAAGATAGGAGAGAGAAAAAGAGCCTGCAATGTTAGACTGCAATAGGACGTGGGATGGTCAGAGTCTGCCTCCTTTGCTCCCAGCCCGACAACTTGCTGAGAGAGCTCTCTGGGTGTCCATGCCTCAGTCTTACCTTCCTTTGCCTTGACCTGTCCTTGTTGCCCCTCGAAAGAAGCCACCTGCAGAGCCTGTGCCAACAGCTGTTCTATATCATCACAGTGTTGTAAATGACACCAAAGCTTAGGCTGAGGGAGGGGAGGAAAACTTCTGGAGGATTGGCAGTAGATTTATTGGTCGCATAAAATTTCGGATTAGTAGTGTTTACTTCTATCACACTGAAGTAGAAGCGTAGCGACATGGCGCAGCAAAATGAGAACATTATCCCCCAAGTAAATCTGCCCCCCTCCCATGAATTTTTCCTTCATATCCCAAATTTCTACTTCTGGAAAAACTTAAAACATTTCACCTGAGCATTTAGAGACACAGTTTAGGCATCCAAAGGAAAAGGAGCACGCAAAATTACCAAGGGAGTGCAAAACAGAGCTTCGGGTTTGAATGATTTTCAATGTCTCAGTCTCTGAAAGGCTAGAAATTTAAGGAATGAAGGAAAGTTTCATTTGTTGGAGCAGAATTCTTATTTGGGGGTGCAATGACTGCCCCTGTATCTACACTCCATCACTGAAACGTTATGCTTAGTGGTAAGAGACAAATATATAACACAAGAGAAAGAAAACAGCTGTGACATTCAAAATGATGTAACAGCCCTTTAAAACCTAGGTGTTTGGGTTACTAAAACTTAGTGATAATGAACCCAAACAAATGAGGAGTTTCAGAAGAGAGCGCCTGCGCATATGCAGAATTTCTCCATCCCCACACCCTCATCGCACAGGTTCTTTAGATTAAGCAAGAAGATGTGTTTTTCCAGGCAGGCTTTGGTTCCTTCAAATGGGCTCATTTTTGAAGTTATCAGTGATGTTTTGAAAGGAATGCCGCATTGTTCTTCAGCCACAACATAGCCTCCTGGAGGAGAAAATTCACCTCTAAAACACATCACATGGTGCACCTCCCCATGCCCGCAGTGCAGAATATATTAAAAAAAATACCACTTGTGTTTGCAAGACTAGAAGTGGATGGTCTGACTTGTTTTTCTTCTCTGTTTGGTATTCGTGGCAGTCTGAGCAGCCTCCTGGTCAGAGAGTCCCAGGGACACAAAATTGGATTTATGGGGCTAGTGACTTGCCTGCCTCTATTTCCCTCAACCCAGGGGAACTGCCTTGCACTGAATCAATTTGTACTGTTTCCTTCTAAAATGTAGACAATGCATTTCCTCAGAGGTTATTTGGGATCAACCTAGTGTTCGTTCACCTCCTAAAGCTGGAAGAGATCCTAAGGGCTATCCAGTCCAACCCCATTGTGTCATGCAAGAATACACCATTAAAGCTGTCCTGACAGATGGCCATCCAGTCTCTGTTTTAAAACCTCCAAAGAAGGACACTCCACCACACTCCCACGTAGAATATTCCATTGTTGAATTGTTCCTACTATCAGTAAGTTATTCCTAATATCTAGGTGGAATCTCTTTTCCTATAGTTTGAAGCCATTGTTCTGTGTCCTAATCTCTGAAGCAGCAAAAAACAGGCTTGCTCCATCCTCCATATGACATCCCTTCCAATATTTAAATATGGCTACCATATCACCTCTTCAACTTGACCAAGGTCAGGTTTTCAAGGCTGAGCAGGAATTCCAGCCAGGGTCTCCAGGGTCATAGTCCAATGCTCAAATCCCTACACCATGGTGGCTCTCAGACTTCCTTTAGTCAGGGGGAGATATATATATATATATATATAGAGAGAGAGAGAGAGAGAGAGAGAGAGAGACAGAGAGACAGAGAGACAGAGAGAGAGAGCGCTTGTGTTCAGTGACATGGGTTCAAACCTGCTAAGAAACCAACAGAATAAACTAGGGCAGTCACTGTCTCTCAGCCTGATCAGCCTCATAAGTGTGATGACCATAAATGCCACACTGAGCATTCATGGTGTACAGGAGGAAGAACATATGACACGTGAAAATGATCTCTGAGGACATCATAGACAAGTTTACAGTGATGAAGGCAAGAAAAACAATATATTGCAATTTGTTTGTACATGGAAAAAATAAAATATTTTAACAATGAAGTTTTGTTTTTGTTTTTTCCAGAGTCATAATCATGCTTAACAAAGAAGTAGAAAAGATGGAATTCGAATGATAAGCATTCAGGCATGAGAGGTGGGGGTGTGGGTAAGAAGGTAGGGGTACAACTTCCATGTTTGCCCTAGGTGCTATTTAGACTAGATACGCCACTGAACAAGAGATCTCTTTCCCCAAGATCCAATAAATTATAGCAAAATTTAAATCAAGAGTGGAAATTCTATATGACCAGTAGGGGAACACATTACATGACCAAGTAGAAATAAAAAAGATGATGGATACAACACATTGTAGAACTATATAGCAGAGTTGAAAGGATGACACACTCATTCAATGAAGAGCCATGTGAAGATGTATCTACTGTTTCAGAAACTGAAGTGGAAACTGTACTCAGAGTACTTGGGAGAAATAAATCTTCAGGAACAGATGGCATACCAATAGAGCTGATTCAAGCCACAGAGACAGAAGCTACTCTAATTCTAACTAAAATCTGTTAACAAATATGGAAAACAAAATAATGCTGTACAGATTGGAAATGCTCAATATACATTCCAGGCTCCAAGAAAGGGGACATCAGGTATTGCAGTAACAACAGGACCATTGCATTAATTTCCTATGCAGGCAAAGTGATGCACAAAATTCTACAACAAATGCTTTTACCACATATGGAGCAAGAAATGCCAGATGTCCAAGATGTGCTCAGGAAAGGAAGAGGCACTAGGATCATATTGTAAACATATATTGAATAATGGAGTGCATCAAAGACTTTCAGAAGAAAATCAGCTTAGGCTTTACAGATTATAGCAAATCCTTTGACTGTGTAGACCAAAAGCTATGGATCACCCTTAAAGAAACAGGTGTTCCACAACTGGCCAGAGGCATAACCTGTACTCAGGACAAGAGGAGACCATCAAGACAGAATACCTGAGCAACAGAATGGTTTCCAATTGGCAAGGGGTCAGACAAAGCTTTATTTTATCATTCTATCTGTTTAACTTGTACACTGAACATATCATACATAAAGCAGAATTAGACTCAGAGGAAGGAGTCATGAAAATTGGAGGAAGGAACATCAACTACTGAAGATACGCAGATGACAACCTATTACTAGCAGAAAATGTCAATGGCTTGGAATGACTACCGAGGAAAGACAAGGAAGAAAGTGCAAAGGCAGCCTTACAGTTGAAAGTTAAGAAAATGAAATAATGACCCCAGATGATTTATATAACTTTAAAGAGGATGATAAAGACATTGAAATAGTTCACAATTTTCCATATCTTGGCTCAGTTTCATCCATTAATCAGAATGGACTGCAGTCAAGAAATCAAAAGAAGATTGGGACTTGGAAGGGCACCTATGAAAGAACTAGTCAAAATCCTGAAGTATAAAGATCTACCATTTAATAATAAAGTTGGAATTGTCCATGACACTACATTTCCAATTTCTGTGTATGATTGTGAAAGCTGGACAATGAAGAAAGTTGACAGGAGGAAAATCAACATATTTGAAATGTGGTGCTGGAGGAGAGTTCTATGGATACCAGGGACTGCTAAAACCGCAAATAATTGTTCTTAAGTAAATCAAGCCTGAAATCTCCCTGGATGGCAAGACGCCTAAACTTAGACCACTGCACTTTGGACATATCATGAGAAGACATGATTGAGCAGAAAATGCAATGAAGCTTAATAAAGTGGAAGGCAGCAGGAAAAAAGAAAGACTGCACTGCAGATGGACAGACTCAATCAAGGAAACCACAACCCTAATTCTGCAAGACTGAGCAGGGCTGTTATCACAAAATGACTTGGAGCTCTCTCAATCATTGGGTCACCATAAGTCAAAGTCAACTTGATGGCAGCCAACAACAGTGTAGTTGTACAAAGAGACCCAGAATGCATTTGATGGTTGGACTACGACTGAAAGACAAGGGTTCAAATCCCAACCTGGCCATGGAAATACACTGACTTCAGGTGAGTCAAACTCTCTAAGCCTCAAAGGAAGGTAATAGCAAACTCCTGAGGGTCTCCATAAGTCCAACAACAAAAACAACAATTTGTAAAAAGAAGAAAACATGCTCCTAAACAATTCTAGATTGATTTAGATGCAGCTGAAGGTATGATTCCATGTTTCTTGGAGTCACATCTTTTTACAACATTTAACCTAGGTAGTGAGAAAGCTAGCTTTGCATGTTGAAGGTGTAACCTCCAAAAAAAATGTTTTTTTAGAAAAAATCTGAGATGACAGAAGTATGAGGAGGGCAGAAAAAGAGAGTATTTGACTGCCTTGGACCAAACACAATATTGCTAGACTATGATTCCCATAATTTCCAGTCAATGGCTATTCCGACTGATGGGAGGCTGGAGTCTGAAATCTGGAGAGTCAAAGGTTCTCTACCCATCTTGGAGATATAAGTTTTACGATCAGCTAAGCATTAGAAGACCAACGTGTTAAAACTACAGTTCCATTAAATTTAAAATAATTTTGTTGCTGTGTGCTTTCAAGTCGTTTCCAACCCATGGCAAACCTATGATGGAGTCTCCTGGGGCTGAGTGTGTG
This sequence comes from Cyclura pinguis, assembly GCA_030412105.1. Lineage (NCBI taxonomy): Eukaryota > Metazoa > Chordata > Lepidosauria > Squamata > Iguanidae > Cyclura > Cyclura pinguis. Next base: position 236,145,395 of record CM059601.1, on the reverse strand, counting down.
TAATGCATCCTAGGTCTCTCAGTAGGTTTCTACGGCTGAGCAGAGAATTGAACCCAGGTCTCCAGGGCCATAGTCCAACATTCATACCAGTACACCATGCTGGCTTACAAAAGGCTTTATAGCCAAACTGCCTCATGGGGAAAGGCAAGGGAGAATAAAGAGAGAAGACAGGAAGCTCAAAGAAATCACTTCCAAACATTATTTTATATCACTATTGCAGTTAATGATATTTAATGAAAATCTATCTCCCCTTCCATCCTTCCGTTGAAGCTGCAATCCTAACTAGAGTAAGCAGGTTGGAATTAGGTTGTAAATTTCTTTCCTGAAACTTGACACAATGTTTGTTTTATTTAGACTGTGAATTTCAAAAAAAGGATGTTTATGAAAATAGATGAAGGACTAGCAGTATTGGTAACTATAGTCACTGAGCAGTTGTTTAGAAAAGGAAAGAATGTTGGCAAAGAACAGCGAACCTACTCCTTACAGTGTCCTAGTGATATTGCCCACCGTGTGTGTGTGTCTGTCCGTCTGCCTCCTTGTTATCTAATCTATATTGCTACATAAAAAGATAAACATTTAAAAATACAAAAAGCTACCTCAGAAACATATTACTGTCAAATGAGAAAATGGCTTTCACCCTGGGGGAAAAGTGGAATATTCCATGCTTACTGGAAACAAGAAAAAAGGGAACACAGCTACAGTCTGAAAAAAAAATGGGAAAATTGAAAGACCATTCAAGAACAGATGACTGCACAAAATCAATAAAAGCAGAAGATGTATATGCAAAATCAGTGTGCCACCTAAAAGCAGAAAGTTAGTAGATTATTGCTGTTAATAACCCACACTGCCACACACCTTAGCAGTTTTTGAAAGACTTGCTGGTTTAAATTTCAAAGGGCACTGATAGCTTGAAAGATAGCAAAAACCTTCCAGAAAACTCTCACATCAATGGAAAAACAATAATATAGGAAGCTCACAAGTAGCCACAGAACTTCATATAAACACAACGAAAACACTGAGGGTCAAAACCAGGAAAGAAACTGGAACTATGCATATTTTACTTACGGAGCTGGGTGTGGCCAACTACTAATTTATTAAAGAATGAGAGTAGGAATGTAAGGAAGGAAAGTGTTTTGGAGCTACAATACTAGAGGTGAGGCTGGGAAAGAAGAAATGAGGAGAACCTGGCCCTTAAAATTACAGCATACCACTGTCTCCATGCATGTTTAGGTGTCATATTGAACGCCATCATCAAGGAAACACTAAGCACACATAACTAACACCTCATCCTTTCAAAGATGAGAGTTCTTAACAGTCCTGAGCAAGTAAGATGGAAAAAGAATTCTCTCTTCCAAATCAATGCAATTTCATTAGGAAATCTGATTAGATGACTATTTCACTCTTACCTGTGTCCCCATCCCCACTCTCCATTTTTACAGGTTTATTGGTTTCTGACGGAGTGTTCATTCTTGAGTCTGCAATAGAAACAAAAGGAAAGGGGGTCATCAAGGCATAGCAGCCTTCTGACACCATTTTTTTTTTTACAACAGCATACATGAGACATCATATATCATGCTTTTGAAGTACTGGATACCTTAATTCAACCAAAACCAATTATTGGGTATGGAAGCACCCAAGAAGTACGAAAAAGAATCTAGGAAACAGGAATACATGTACCATGGCAAACCACTATATGACTGAGAGTCTGAGGGAAAAGGCCATCCGTGAAGGTGCTCACAGACTGCCAGATTGTACTGAAATGATATATTGTTGGTGTTTCCTACTGAACTTAATATCTTTAAGATCTGTTTTGACAAAATTATGCTAAATTTCTGTTTCAACTTCCCCTCTGCCAGAGCTGAAAGCCAATGTGATGTGGTGGTTTGAGCAGTGGTCTATGACCCTGGAGACGAGAGTTCAATTCCCCACTTGGCCATGGAAACCTACTGGGTGACCTTGGGTGAGTCACACACATAGCCCCAGAAAACCCCATGACAGGGTTGCCATAAGCTGGAAACGATTTGAAGGCACACCACAACAACAACTGCCAGAGTTACCCACCCTTTTGGTGCTTTCACTGGGACTACTAGCTCCTCTTCTGAACAACTGCCAAGTTACCACAGCATCTGGACACAACCACTGTGTGATTACATCACCGTGTTAAGTTGAACATGGTGGCATATGACACTGTTTAGGAAGTAATACCTGGGATCCCATTCAAAACAGGATGGTGATGTCATTTTGCAATGGCCACAGAAAAACACCATGTAACAGCAGTAATGCTGTTTACAAGTGGTAGTACTGGCAGTAAAGGAGGCACAACATATCTGTAAAGACTGAAATTTTGGAAGAGGATTAAAAGAGTGATATAATGATAATAAATGGCAAAAATGATCCAAACCACTGAGAACAATTTTGACACAAGCCTTGTATTATATCATGTATCATGCTCTAGACCTTTCCTGAACTAAAATCAATCAGTTTCATCACATCAGATTCAGTTCTGCAACTGAACTGATGCTTGTTAGTACGGTACTGAAGAACGCCATTGCTATTTCCAACAGATTTATTCTCATTACAAAATACCACCCATTCTTTGTCTTCTCCAACTGTGATAAGTCTTCTGAGAGTTTTTAATTGCTGCAACCCATGTAGGTTTCTCTTGAATAACATGTAAAATAAAGCAGGCAAAGTGTTTAACACACTTTTTCCCTAGTACCACTTCAATGTTTTTCCATAAGGTTTAATTTTTGCTGAAAAAATTGCCTAAGGTCGGCAGTGGTAGAAATATGTCTGCAAAAAGCTTTGCTTTCTCTGCTTTTGCCTGTCTTTTAACCAGCTATTCACGGCTGCATGCCCCTGACCAGTTGGTGGAGGACAGTGGAGAGAAGGAGAGAAGCACATCAGTTGCAAAAAGCCATACTTCACATTGGGATATAAAACTCATTGAAAGCAATCTAGTGCTTTCAAAGGGAATATTTTGATGCTTACATAGATTGTGTGTGTGTGTGTGTGTGTGTGTGTGTGTGTGTACACACACACACACACACACACACACACACACACAGATAGTATATATATGTGTGTACGTTTTTTTTTGCTGTGGATTTTTACTAAGGTGATCTTTTCCAGATGGCGCCCATTAGTTAACTATTAGTATCAAAGGGCTGGCAAATCTTACAACATACTCTACAGGTGATTTCAATATTCTATCAGGCTTCTCTAAAAGATTACTGGAGGGAACTAGAAAGAAGAAACTTCAAGCTACAGTAAAAGTACAGAAAATATGGCTTCTGTACTTTTTGATGATGAGAACAGACACCCTCAGAAACAAGGCTAAATAAAGACAATAATAAACTACTTCACCAGTAATTCCAGCTGAGCGAAATGACCTAGCACAGTGAAACAGATAATTACACATATGGTCCTACAAGGAACATATTCCAGGAAAACTCTTAATTTATGTATGGTTTAAAGGCACGGTGAATGGTAAAGGAAAGAAAAAATTAAGGTGGAGAAGAAACGCAAATCAAGAAGAAATGAAACAAATCTTTGAAAATCTGACTAAACTACCTTCAACACAGTTAAAACATTTCTTTCTCATCCTTCCCCACATACATATTACAGACATAAGCTGGTCAGAAAAATATTTCAAATTTTTAGTCATCATATAGATGGATTAATAACATGCTAAGACTTTTCCAGTTAGAGTCCTGGTACCCACTTCCACCTGGAAACCTCTTCTGAAGGCATCTTCTGCTTCGACATAAATCAGCTCTCCCTGTTAAATTTTAAGCTACTATTCTTTACATAGAGAATATTTTAAAAATAAGGAGACACAAGTATATTCTTTGTAATCAAGCTAGCAGAGTTATTTCTGAAAACTATTTATACCACTCCAGCTTTTGAACTATTAGTGACAAAGAGAAACTACTTCAGCAAGTATTGTTCTACCGACAATGCAGTAGCTGTTTCTTTTGCATCATGCACATAGTTATCTGCATAGGTATATCACTGTCATATCTGACATCATTTGGATGTATTCAATTCATTAAAATAATGCAAGGTGTTCATTTTGCAAACTATAAAAGACCAGATTATTATTACAAATCTGAAAATGTATATTTGGGTTTTTTTTTTTCCTGATATGTATATATGCAGACCATCAGCAAGGCTAAAACCTTGTCATGTCACACCAAGTATGTTCTGCTTTCAGAAGTTCATCTGGAATATTTTGAATTATGCTTTCTTTCATAGCTTCTAAGGATTAGTACATTTGTTATAATAGTAGTATTCCAGGCCTAATCTAAACGAAAAAAGTGAACTGGCTTTACTGGTCTATACCAAAACCTTTATTTTTTAAATAAATGTTGAATTTAATACGTATATTCAGAAACTGAAACAAACAGTAAAACTATGTCCATCAATGGGTTTAATTATATGACTTCATGTTTGGAAGCAATGTTAATACGATGCATCCTCTGCTATCACAAGGAAAAACTTAACAGTCCTTCAAACCAAGAGGACAAAGTTAGTTACTTACATTTTGTAACACTTGATGTTAGAACACCTTATGCAGTATGCCAGACTATTGTAGTGGTATTTCCAACTGCAAAACATAATGGCAGCCACCATCGACTGCTATTAGCCATAAAAACCAAATGGAACCTCCATGTACAGAGACAGTATACCTCTGAAAACAGTAAACTGGGGAGGCTATTACCCTGCTTAGCTGCTTCTAGCCACTACTGAAACAAAATGGAAGAGTAGTTGGAATTTGATCACACCCAGCAAGATAAAGGTAAATGCAGAAGCACCGACACAGATAAAATATATATTAAAAACCGTAAGTGGTAACTACTAGGCATATAATTTGGATAACAGATGTTAAAATAAATTTTCTCCTTCACACAAGACGATTGTCCCTCCCACTCTTTCTCCCTCCTTCCTTCTTTCGCAAGCAGTGTAATTTGCAATGACGACACTAAAAGACTCAAAGCCTCAAGTACATATACTGAAATGAAGGAACGACCGAAAACACCAGGTGCAGTACTGTTCACATTCCAATGAGCTTCTAGATTCATTCTTGTGTTTTAAACAGATCCCAAAGGTCAGCTGCCCATTTAACCATCAGCAATTCAAAATATATATGAATTGGCAAGGTGAGTGTGGATCTGCTATAGTTGATAAACCTATAAATCAAATTAGTGTTCCTAATAATGTCAGCTGAAGATGTATCTTTAATTCATTAGATGCACTAAAATTGCTAAAATTTGATAAGATTATTTTGTACAGCACTGTAAAACAATTACTGTAAACAGCCTGTTGAAAAGTTCAGTCCAAGTACACAAGAAAGTGCTGAATATCTAGAAAAAGGCATTTTTGAAAGAGGCTGGTTTGCATCAGCTTCAATCAAAGGTAACTATATTATCCAAATCTTTTCATTATCACTTGCGAAATTCAAAAATTAAAAGCTGTGAAGTTAATAGCTACAATTTGAAAAAATGTCAATTTAAAAACATATAAACAAACACACACACATACACACAAGGTGCTCTTAATGGAGGTCCAAAAAGATATAAACTATAGTAGCCATAGCAAACACTACTAGTGCTGTTACCAAAAAACAGTGATAGCTAGAAGTGCTTTCTTGCCATTAAACACTGAAAAGTGTGGCTTTGCATCAGCTACACCCCCATGTAAATATACCAGTTATACTATTCTGGATGACTAGGTTAAACCATGATAAATGAGTGTCTTCCACCTATCTTCCCTTCCCCAGCACACAGAAAAGCAAATTCAAAAGTCAAATGCCTTTATGATTAAATCCTACACATTTCAACATTAAACATCATTGAAGCTGAAGAGCATCTCCATTCCTTTTAAAGCTTTACATCAAGATTCTCCTGAACACACAAAAAATGGAGGAAACACTTGCTACGGAATCCCAGATAGCACTGAGCCTTTCAAATGCCTCCCTCAGTCCTGCATATGTGATTAAGACTCTATGCATAGTCAATCTTAACAACTACTATTTCCATATTAAACACTTGCAAGATTCAGTGGAACTGGTACCCACCTAGAACGTAGTCGCTGCAGTCCAGCATTGCTGTGCAATCCTCTGCAGATTGAGATAGTCCAAGTAAAGATGGGGGGGGGGCAGATTTCCTAAAATAAAAATCTATACTACTACTCTAACAGAACAAGAAAAGGAGGGGTGGGGATAGGAGAGAAATATAACTTCAGTTACACCATAGCAATCTTTAACAGAACAGAGAAACTTCAGTCGCTCTGTGGAGTTTTAGTCTCTCCTACTAGCTGTGTCTGACATTGTCAAGGCGACTGAAGCATGAAAAGTTCCCCTTTTTTTTAATAAAATAGAAACAAAGATTGCAGCTGGCAGTTTCCATAATGAAGCTTAATCAGTATGCGCCTGATTAGGGCCTTATGCAAATCTCCCCTCGTTAGCACAGCAGCCAGCACTTTGAAGTCCATGAACAATTCATTTGCAGAGTACACTGAAAGCGCTCCCTGCATAATTTAAATCATGATATAAATATTTATCAGCTCATTTGCATATTAATTGGCAGTGCATGAAGGGAAAAATTATCTCCCAAGTGCCAGCATAATAATTAGGGAACAAAATGAAATTTCTTCCAATGGCTTTGCTTCTCAGACCTAACTTGAGCAAAGTACCATGGGGAAGGAGGGAGGGGAAAGAGGCAAGACAAAATTCTGTTAAAATGCCACTGAAATGACACGTACAAATTAGAAACAACTCTACAGACTTAAGCACCTTTAATCTTATTGCTGCTGGCAACAATGACTTTAGTAATAAAAGAGATTTGGAAAAGCTTTCAACACAATCCAAATAATCCCAAGAAAACAATTAGCAAGGTAGGAGCCGAACACAGACCTGTCTAACTACTATTTGCACATTTAGGTGATATTTTCCAAATGTGTTATGTGACAATTTAAGTATTCCACAAAGAGAGACAGAGAATGAGAATTTCATCCAGGAAGAAGTAACACAACTTTAGGTAGCCTAAAGCTGGCAGTTCACATTAGTTGCTTTACAAAGGCATTTCAACACTGGTAAGTACAGCAAGTAATATTTGGCTATTCCTCTCTCTGTTAATGTTTCAAATAAATACGTTGTTACCCAGAGTGTCAACTTTTTATTTGTATGCACCTGCACAAAAAACAGCATTTATTTTTAAATAAATTCATGGGCTCTGTCTGCAGATTACAAACTCGGTTCCTAGACCACCAGGGCTCCTTAGAAGCTCTTGTGCAAAGACGGTATAATAGAGTAATTTGACTCCAAGTAATTAAAAAGTAAAAGTCAGAAAGGAAAGTGCAGGTCATGTGAGGACTTCCCTCATACAAAGAGGTTTACAAACGAATAAAATGCACACCCCTATACAGACATCTGTGAACAATTTTAAAATTTTACCCCAAACAACCAAATAGAATGTGATGCTAAGCTATATCCTACATTATGTGAATGTGCTTATTGTTTATGCAACAGGACTTCCCCTTGATCTCCTCTCTTGAACTCCCTATCTGCTCCAGAAAGTCTCCCTACCCACTCTTTTAACTGGACTAATCCAAATTCCACAATCAATCCACTCTTCAGAAATCAAGAGAGTTGGTTGATGTTAGACTGAGAACTTGCTGGTGTGAAGGAAAGCTGTATAGTATTTTCAAAACAAATTTAGGCTTCCTAAAATCAAGAACTTTTGCATTTTTAACATTTCCTACACTTAAAGGTTAGCTTTTCATCTAAAACTTAAGTTGCATTCTGCCAGTTACTAAATCCATTTTAACTAGTAGTCTGAAACTGAAGAACTATTTTGTAATTCTAACGAATGTGAAATCATGCATGCATGTGAGCACGCATGTGTGCACACACAGTTCAAACTGCCCGCTTACCGCAGTTAACTCATAACATTAGAAGAATAGCAAAAGTCAAAGTTAGCATAACCCCATAATTTATAGGATATGCACCAGCCTTGTAAACGTTGAGACTCAAAATATCTCTTGACCCCCAACTTGCTATCCCTAGGCCTGAAACTTCCCTTATTTTGTTAGCAGGGCTGCATGCTGATTTGTCAACAAAAAGATGGAGGGGACTGCCTTTTAAATTGATTTGAAGACTTTTAAATAAATAAATAAATAAATAAAGCACCACCCACAGCTACACATTATTAACACAATTACTTACAGAAGCCATAGAATGTACCAGTTTAGTGGAGGTACCATGGACCTATACACAAACACGCCCTCTTGGTACACGTGTTCAACCATACTGTTTCCCTATAAATATTTTATAAAAGTGTGTAAGTATATGAAGATGTCTAAAGTATTTCTTCTCTAACTCTCATATCTTCATAAGCCAATTCTGGCAGAAATCCACTTCACAACTGACCAATTTCTCATAGACACTTCTCTCAATAGTCAACAATTATTTTTCTCCCCTATGAACTCTGGATCTTTTCAATCAAGAACCTTTATTCCAAAAGGCACTGAGTTTACCACCTCAGGAAATAATTACTAATTTAGCATAGTATCTTAGACAAGTTGGGAAACACTGGTAATCAGATGCCCATGTTCTTCATGTTCAAACTAGCTGTGTCTAGCAATTATATTAGAAGGAAAGAGTCTGTTATAAAAAGGCGGGAAACCACGCCTCTCTACAGCTGATGAAGCATAGCTGAAACTTATGGCTATTCTTTTCTCAGCTACAATGCTGGGTCTATTTATTTACTTTATTTATTTCCCATATGGACCACATGAGTGCACTGTACAGTGCTTTACCTAGCTTTGCTATGTAAATAATAAGCAATGCCAACAGTCACAGGATACTGTTTTTATCTCATTTTCAAAACCCACTAACTTCCTGAAAGTATATTACCTGTCGTAAGCTCCATTTCCTACTTGCTTCTACTTCTTCATTTATTGTTTTATGTTTTTTTAGGCATGCTCCTCAGCTCTAAGGACAATGCTGGGAAGGAAGGCTGGGAACATGCTCACACTCACAAATGCTTTAATTCTCTCCTGTCTCCATGATTTTGTGCAAAATCACCACTGCAGTGAAAGGAAAGCTGCTCTGGGGCTGCTGAGGAAGGAAGCTAACTGCCTCCCCACTTTCACACAGTGAATCCAGATTGCTGCTTTTGTGCGGCCCTTTACATTGCCTACAGTGATAGTGGCTGCTTTGGGATCATTGCAGGAAGAGGATGCCTTAGCAGAGTAGAAACAGAGACCTGATCAGTGGCAGCAATGGAGACAGGAAAGCCTGGGGAGAAAAAGAGGATTGTCTCTTTTCTTTTCTTTTCTGAAGCCTTTAGGAAAAATTGAAAAATTGGGAGAAAACGATTTTGAATTATTTCCTTTTAGAGAGACAGATAAAAAATTTTAAGGCAAGATTTAGCTATATTTGTCCCTCTAAAATTATTTCTAGAAACTATGAAACAGGAAGTCTTTTACGTGAGACAGTGAACATCATCTTATCAATTCTATTCCTGGTCTTGGTACAAAGTGGACTTGCTGTATTCACAAGGGACTGGTTCCAGGACTCCTTGCAAATACTAAAAGTCACAAATTCTCAAGTGCCCATTAAAAAATGGGGTGAGGCAGCAGTGGAGGTGGCGACAAGCTGCAGACGGGTACCATTCACTGCTGCCATGTTCCTGCAGAAGCTCCTTATAGCTGTGATTGTTGACAACAGCAGTGCCAATCCTGCTCACTCATTTGCAGATGAATGCGTAGTATCAGTTCTGCTGTCAACAACTGCAAAGCAAGCAAGCAAGCAGCTTCTGCCAATCCTGCTCACACATTTGCAAACAAATGAATAGGATCAGCGTCACCAGGCTGCCATGTCCCTGTGGAAGCTCCTTGCCACCCTCTGACTATTGGAGGCAGGGGTGGTGCTGATGCTGCTCATTCATTTGCGAACAAATCAACAGAATCAGCACCACTGCTGTCAACAATAGGGGGGTGGCAAGCAGCTTTCATAGGGACAAGGCAGCAGCAGTGGTGCTAATCCTGCTCACTTGTTTGCAAACCAACAAGCAGGATCAGCACCAGCCCTGCTGCCCTGTCCTTACGGAAGCTCCTCACAACCCTCTAATCGTTAGCAGTGGAAGTGCCAATCTTACTTGCTTATTTGTAAATTGTTTTTTTGCCTGTACCTAACAAAACGACAAATTGAAAAAGGTTCCTTAGAGTTCAGAGCCTTGTAACTCTGTTAACAACAACAACAACAACAACAATTTTAAAAAGGAATTCAGTTTGTAACTACAGTAGCCTCTCCGTATTCACAAAGGTTAAGGGCATAGAACCCTTGAGAAAGTTGAAAAATTGTGAAAAACTCCCACCACCATGACTCCCCTTCAGGGTTCCCCCCTCCTATTTCTCTGTCTCTGGCCCCAACGTTGGGAGCAGGGGAGAAAAAAAGACACAGCAAAGGGCTTACTTATATTTTCCTCTCAAAGGGAAAAGAGCAGAGCTCTTCCCTTTAAGTTACTTCTGGTGGCCATCTTGAAAAGGGAGGGGTAGGAGCAAAGAGAATACCTGACCAGTCAGCAGCGATTACAAAGCAGAAAGTGCAGCCGCATGGGAGAGAGGACATGCCTCCTGCAGTGTCCATTTTAAACAGAAGCCTGACGAGCCTGGGGTAAGGAATGCAAGGAAATGGGAGAATGAAAACAGAGAAGGGGAAGGCAAGCATGTGCCTCACAAATAATCAAATTTGCCAAGGTCAAACCTGCGAACGTAAAGGGAGGACTGTACAGTCTGACGGAATTGCACTTTTACTGTACCAAACAGCATTCTATGACAAAGAAAATTGTATAATTGTATCATATTATGCATATAATGAATTTGATGTTGCTTCCGTAATAATCTGCAATCTGTATATGGGGGCAAGGGGGTGAATATCATACACACATCCATTTTTCTGAATTTTTCTTTTTCCAGAAAAAATCCCAGAAAAATGGTTTCTTCTCCATGGCTTTAAAATTTCTTGAAAACTTTGCATCTCTAGGCAGCAGATGCAGGGGAAGCAGAGAGGACTGCACAACACAGCTCTCAGGCTATATGTGGCCCTTTGATCTATACTTCTGTTTTTAGATCTGCCTGGCACTCCTGTTAATTTAGAAAGACTTAAGCTATTTAGGTAAAGATTTTTGTCAACCTCAGATGAGCCATCTTCCATCTTCCTATTCTGGTATGTGTTACTGTCTCCTTTTCTGCTTCAGTTGTTCAGAGCTGTTTTTCTCACAACAACTTTATTCCATTCTCATTTCTCACTGTCTGCCAGGGCCTCATGAAACACAGAAAATCTCTCAATGGGGAGAAGACATGAAGACATTTATCACCTGGCATAACAAGAATGGCTGAATCCTCCTCAGGTGAATGTTTTAATATATTCTGTGTTTAACAGTCTTTTACTGTTAAAAAGTTATATTCCTCTATTCACTTTTCATATAGCTTGCATTTCAATTTATTCTGAACCTGATTAATGTAGAATGGAATGATAATCCAAACCAATATTATTTTTTGTTGTTGCTGGTTTTGAGTGCCTTCAAGTCATTTCTAACTTATGGTAACCCTAGAGTGAATTTATTCAGAGGGGACTTGCTCTTGCCTTCCTTTGAGGCTGAGAGAATGTGACTTGCCCAAGGTCACCCAGTAGGTTTCTACAATCAAGTGGGATTTGAACCATAGTCTCCCAGTATCCTAGGCCAACTCTAAATGCTCATACCTGCCCCCAAACACTAGGGACTCTTGGTGTATACATAATACAAATAACAGCAAAGAATCCTCTCCCAGAGGATACTCTTCAGACATGGTATTTAAAGCTTTCTAGATACGCTGTCACTTAATTTATACCCTCCTCTCTCTCCCAAGACTGGAATTCAGGGCAGTTCACAAGACAAATAGAAGTACAAGTCAAATACATCTAGATAAAATATACAAAGATTAAGACTGAAACAGTATTAAACTGCCTATAGAATTAAATCATTTAAAAACATTCGTTTAAAAGTATGGAATAAAAGCTGTTTACACGTACAACAATCAGTTTCTCATACCTGCTGGAACAAAAAGGTATTTACCTGCCAACAAAGGGACATCAAGGAGGGAGCCATCCTAACCTCTCTAGCAGGGAAGGTCTAAAGCCAGACAGCAACTGTAGTGAAGGCCCCTTCCTGCATTCCTAACAAATATGCCTATGAGACTGAGAGAAATGCCTCCCTTGAAGATCTTAGAGCTCACACAACCTGGTATGAGAAGATACTATCCTTCAGACAGCTTGGATTCAGTCTGTATAGGACTCTATAGGTCATACCCAACATTTTGAATTGTACCCAGAAATAGACTGGTACACAATAGAACTGCTATAACAAGGGAGTTGTGTGCTTCTTGTAATCTGTTTCCATTCCTGTCACTTGCCAAACTGAGCAGCTTCTGGGTCAAATACTAGATTTCAACCCAAAGGCTTGAGGAATGTACAGTGCCTGGTGGGTGAGGATGTGGGGTTCGCTAGCTGTTCACTCTGTAAGTTGTTGACAATACTATGACTCACCAACCTCCACTACCTACTTAAAACAGTATTCCTTTTAAAAGCCTTTGTTGACCAGGATTGTAGGCTAAGGGAAAAATGAATGTGTTAAGTGCCTTCACATTTCCTGGTAACTTATGAGGACCCTGAATTTCACAGGGTTTTCTTGGACAAAGAATACTCCAGAGCTTTCCAAACTGTGTGTCGTGACACGTGTTGGCTGCAGTGTGCGTGTCGTGCAAACATAAAAGGTGGAGGGGCTGCCTTTCCTGCTGCTGCAGTGGGCCAGGCTCAGTTGAACGGGCTGCCTCTGCTGCTGTTGCTGCTCCGGGCTGAGGAAGACCCTGGTGAGGGCGGCAGTGGACCAGACTCGAGTGGAGGGGCTGCCTCCACTTACTGAACTACTGTGTTGCGAAAGGATGCATTTCTAACAAGTATGCCACCAATGTGAAAAGTTTGGAAAGCTCTGGAATACTCAAAGGTGGTTTGTATTACCTTCCTCTAAAACACATCCCACAGCACCTAGCCCCCCATCCAAGTATTAACCAGGCTTGACCTTGCTCACTTTTGAAGGTCAGGCAGGATCTGGTGTCTTACCTTTCTGCAAAAACAGGAAGAACCCTTATAGCTAATACTTGGAACTGAACTTTAATATTAATATAAAGGGAGGGGGGACTTTAGAATCAGAAAGTTCTGGCTCTGTATCGCTAAAGCAGAGTCACTAGGGCAAAGCAACATTTTCATTTTCTAGCACTGCTGTGCCTTGGAGAGAAGCAACAGGACTGAAGAAAGACAATCCTTTTTATTCCTGATAGTGCAAATGGCCAGGTAAGAAGACTTACACTGCAGCTTCCCTTGTTGCCTCTAAAATGTTAAAATAAAAGCAGAGAAGTACCAGATGGGAATTATGCAAACTAGGCATGCTAATTTAGCATACCTTATTTGCATGATTAACACAGCTGTTTTGCATAATATGCAAATTTTTCATCTGGCTTTGGGGGAGTTGGGATGTGACAGCCATATCCTCACGGCATCAGGGAAAAAATTCTGATTAAAGAGTTTTGTTGATTCCTCCTGCAATAGCAGTGAAAAACAGTACTCAGCTACCTGTGACCACTTAGTAAGAAATCTGGTTTAAAATATTCTGCTCAGTTGTATGTAAAACATGAAGTTTACATGCAGGAGTTACTAGCCTTTGAACACAGTCATAACCACACTGGACAAAGTCAAACTCTAACTGCCAAAATAGAAGTCCAAAAGAATCTTGCTAAAACTGCTATCAGTGACTTCTGAATGTCAAAAGCTCGGAGAGCACCTGCTGCTCCAACGACTATTTCAATACTCAGGTTCAAAGTAACCATTTTTCATCTTCTGTGATATTTTTCAAATGTATTTAAAGGAGCAGAAGACTAAACCACTCACACAGGATTGGGCAAAGTGTGGTCTGCATATACCACTCCAGTCCTCCCCAAAATGTTTGCAATTTAAAAAAAAAAATGCTTGAAAAATCCTCATATTCTCTGGAGGCCATGGAGGTAATTATACTACATACTGAGGCTCCCCTGACCCCAATAAGGGGAAATCTTTTTCCCAAACTGTGTTTTCTTGTTAAAAAAAAAAAAAAAGGCCAAAGACGACTCAAAATATGCTGATTTTGCCTGCATGCAATCCTGGCCACTAGAGGGTACAGGGAGCTTTTCTAGACTTTTTTTCTTTTACATTTCAAAATAAATAAATAAATAAATAAAGGTAAGTGGAGGTACTGCAGCATGTGTGACCCTTAGATTAGGAGCAGCTGCCCATCTGTGCACTAATATATGGTACTTAAATAATGTTCCTTTACTAATGGAAAACACTTGCCAGCCGCATGATGAGTGTGGAATTTGGGGGCAATCTTCTCCCACCCTGAACATTCCTGCACCAAATTCCATGTTATCTGAAAGGGTTTCCAATCCAGCTAGAAGAGATTTTAGGAGTATGGGAAATACTAAGGAAGAGAACAAATGACCCTTCCTTGTCCCACTGATGGAATCAGTTGGATCCCAACTAACTACTTTTGAAGTTAACATTAGCATTCAAAGTATGAGATGAATGAAATGTGAAAGACTTCACAGCTTCTGTAAATCAGATATGGAAGAGAAGAAATCATATGAAGCTTGATTTAATAGTGATCTACAAGAATAGCATAAAACCAATTATTTTGCTTCAAGCCAGAGATAGGTATATCTGCAGATATCACTGGTGTGACTACTTCCTGAAACAGAAAACTGTGTAAATATAAGGAGTTTCACTAATCTCTGTTTAAAAAACAAAACAAAACAACAATACATTAAAGTCAATAAAACTGGATGGCTGTAATTCTGTGCTGCTTAATTTCACAGCAGCAGTCCTAAGCTTATGGCTAACAGCTGAAAAGATTTTTCTGCCAGTATGCAGAAACAAACTCAGGCTCGCCATTGAACACATAGTTTCAGAGAGCTGCAGCTAATCATGAATCCCTGACACTGGCATGAAGTGTATGTAATTGCCACATTCATGTATTTTTAACAAATATATGTGAGCCTTAAAAAATAATGTGTGATGTAGTACAAGTAACAATCAAGAAAGCCACAGCCCTGAGTTTGCAGGAACTAAACAGGGCAATTGATGACAGAGTGTCTTGGAAATCTCCCACTCATAGGTCACTGTAAGTTGAAGTTGACTTGATGGCAATTAACAACAACAGCACAAGTAATCATTAAATTTGGTGTAGTCAGATGGAATTTGCTTATATGTGAAATTATTCCCTTTTATGGAAATAGCTGCATTGCAGTAAGAAAAAAGATAACACTGTATTCTAACTATGACTATTTCATTCAGTTGTGAAGCTACTATTTTCAGATGCAGTACATGGTATCTGTATCGTATCTTTTACTGTAAGTGACCTTGGGAAACTTGCTCTGTAGGACAGGACAGAAATGCAATAAACAATTTGAAAAATTTGACTTTGCAGTCCCAGTTGTAACAACATCTAAAAGCAACTGTGTTTTTACTGTTGCACTCAACCCCAAAATCCTAATAACTTCCCTAGCAGATTCATATAGATACTGAACAACATGGGAGACAAGATGAGACCTTGCAGCATTCCATAAAAGCCAATGGCCATGAGACTGAACAGGAATCACCAATGCCATTCTCAGGAAGTGTCCTTGCAGACGGAGCAGAATCACTGTAATGCAAAGCCTCCTATTCCCATCTGATGGAACCAATCCAGTATGATTCCATGATAAATGGTATTAAAAGCCACTTAGAGACCCAGGAAGATTAACCAGGTAGCACTTACTTTATTTTCCCCCAAAAGGAGGTCATCAGATAGAGCACCTATGCCTGTTTTGGTACCTGAAACTAGACCAATAGGGCTCCAGATGGGTGTCTGTTTCCTCCAAGAAGTTGTGAAGCTGCCCAACCACCACATAATTATACACCTTGTCCAAATAAAGGATATTGGTGTAAGGACAGTAGTTCTTATATACCTTGGGGTCCAGGGAGGTCCTCTGTAGGAGAAGGTGCACGCAACAAGTCAACCAGTGTTTCCTTTTGACACAGTGAGGCATTTACCACTTGTCAGAGCCACCCAGTCAGTCCATGCCCACTAGATCTAACAGCCAAGAGGGGCAAGGGTCAAAGTTACATGTGGTGGGATAGACGAATTCAAGCATCTTCATATTCACAAATTTTGTATCCTGCTTATACAGAATTTCAGACATGTACCTTCATCAATTCTATGTCATGCCCCTTTTTTTTGGAGTGGAAAAATTACAACAGAAAGATGAGACTAGTTAAAAACTGAATTCAGGTATAAAAGCAGGGTTGACAGTATTTGGCTATGGTAGAAAGGGCACAAATTCACTGAGAGGATGCTCAGCTTGGAAAAACTTACTGGAATATGCTGGTGATCACTAGGAAGATATTTTTCAACTAATCTTCAGCCCTTATTTAAAAGGAATGGTTAGTAAAGATCTAGAAGTTAGTTGACATTTCCAAAGTCTCTGAGTGTACAGACTTGCAGATGGCAAACAAACCACAGATTCATGGCAGTGAAATTTCTCCATTATTTGGTTTTTATTTCTAACAACATTACAGCTCTTTTGTACTTTCCCCCCTGTATTTATAAGAAAAAGCAACAGGCACACTCTTTCTAATTTAACATTTTGAACTGGTTATAGTTAGTTAATATTTTAATTAAAAGTCTCATCTTAATACAAACTTAAACTCCAATCTTTTCATAATTAAAGAGCAATCATCTTCAAATATATTATCCCTCCTTCAAGTTTCCTAAGTATTTGAATTGCTTTTCCTGAACCAGAATAAATGAATCTATAGTAAGAGAAAAGGGAAGGTCTGACAATTTAAGAAGATCATTGCTACTTGAGCAGATATGGTGTGTTCTTTCATGAGGTGGTAAGAGACAAAAGAACTTAGCATGACTAACACAGATCCATGAAACATTCAGACCAGCAGTTTCAAAATTCATAGTGTTTGAGGCACTAGGCCAGTGGTCCTTTATTAATAGCTTTTTCTAACAGCAGCCCATGATTTATAAAGCTGCATGCAGTTCCAGATTTTGTTTTCGTTGCACTATTACTCATGATTTGAATATCTGTATATCAGTACTCCACTTCCTATCCCCTTCCCTTGATGACAAATATGTCCACAAATTGGAGGCTAAATGTAAACATGCCACTTTTACTTGGACACAAATTCTGACTGTACAAAATGTAGACTTTCCAAGTGGTCATAGATCTGAACTCTTCATGAATGACTACTGAAACAAATTACAAATATGTCTTAAGTGGCCGGAATTTTTTAATATTTTTTTTCTTATTTAGAGAGATTCAATGACCCAGAATTAGGATATATGTATTTATTCAGTGGGGAAATTTAAAACAATATAGGATAGCCACAAGACTTTGCAAATTTGAAAATTTCACCATATATCTGAACACCAGAACATTACATGGAACAAGTGCCTTGTTAAATGTGATCGGGTCAACTATTGGGTCAGCTGCTATTACAACTGGGTCAACTATTTGTACAGTAGATAGCTATTTTAACACAGTCACTGTGAGTCCTACGTTTTCCCCCAAGTGTGACGCTACTATAGCTATTTGCACTAAGGGAGCGGGCCTCCCAATCATTTTTGCAAATAAATTATTCTCCTCTGTTCTTTACATGTAACCATCTTAGTAATACTTCTTCCTCACTGTGTATATTTATGATCAAATACAAGAGGGATGATATTGCTAAATTTTTGCCCAAAGGCTTACTGTTCATTGCTACCGCTGAAGAATAACAGTTATTTTCCCATCTCCTTCTCTATAACTTGGGATAGATGCTAATTATCCTTCCATATCCATCTCAATCTCTACCATTTGAGACTGATAATCGTTTCCCTTCCATATCCCAAAGGCTGAAAACTTCTACTATTTCATAATCATCAAGACCTTTCTTCTTCTTCTGTACCGACTGCTAGAACATCTATGTTTTGGTCTGCTCTTGCCTAGGCTATTGTAAGTATTTTTTAATCACTTTTGTTTCTGTGTTTAATGAAGAAATTTAATGAACAAAGACTCCTTCCTCATAACTAAGCTCCTCTTATTTATTCTCTCTGCATTGGCTCCAAATTTTTTGGCTGGGCTTTATGGACATTCCCTAGATGAATAATTTCATCTGAGTTTTGTGTTACATGCAAAGGATGAGGTTAGACTCACATCATGCTAGAAGTTATTAACATTTAAGCAACAAAAATCTCTTTTGCTTCTTCAGATGTTTGTAGATCCAGCTGACTCACCAACTACGTCCCTTACTTTCTGGCTACAACGATGCCTGCCTTCATAAATTTGTGGCTGGACTTCTGTAATGCATTTTCATGGGACTACATTTCCAGACATTTGGAGACTTCAGCTGATATAGAATGTCACTAATTTGTTAGTGTGCAAAGGAATCATATTACACCTATTAGCCATGATCTGTACCAGCTGCTTCTGTTCTGTAGCCCTAAACAGCTTGAAATTAAAGTATTTTGTGGCACCTCTCCCATATGCACCAGCCTGCCCTTTGAGATGCCCCTGATTCCATCTATGAGATATATCTAGATAGCGATGACTCAAATTAGGGCTTCCTTGGTTACTGAACCATTATGGAACTCCTTGCCTTGGAGTTGCACAGAGTATAGATTCAGATACATTCTCCCAGCAATCTAACCAAAAGAGATGCAATCCCAATTAAGACCCTAGAAAGCTTCTTGTATGAGGCTCATCAATGTCTACATAGCCCAGTATTGTTAACTCTGACTAACAGAAGCTCTCCAGGGTTTCAGAAAGATTTAGCCTACAATTGTAAACATTTAACTTAGGTTTTTTTGGCTATTAAGTGTCTTGCTCTGTTTTGCCAGTTACTTAAGACACAACTCTTCATTCACATCTTAGGATCCTTTAACACGGATTGAACTCTGAATTTTTTGCTTATTTTGAGTGTCGGTGTTATGTACTATTTCTCTGCTGGCTTGATATGATTAAGTTTTAGGGTTTTAATAGTATGAGTTCAGTAACGTCATTTCCATTGTCTATTCTTATTACTTGTAAAGCAGTTTTTAAATTTTTCAGCTGAAGAAGAGTAATAAACACAACAAATCTTTAAACTCGTGTTGGTAACTAGTGTTAACTCGCTGGTGTTCGGAAACTTAATGAAAAAGGATAGGTTACTTCTGTTTCTTAAAGTATACGACACGAGGGAACAATGACCTTCAACTAGAAGTATTACTACCACACTATCAACTTCAGAACAACATGAGAATCGTTTGAATTTCTGCTTTCTTTTTGTATCATTTTAACCTTTATCACCAGTGTGGAGGCCAGGACTTGTGAGACTTGGCTGAAGGTGCTGTGTTCTTCAGTGTTAAAATGTGGAAAGTTAAGGTGTTAGACCCTTGAATAAGTTTAACAAATACAAAATGATGGTAGGGCAGCTTCTCCCACTGTATCCAGAATATATATTCTAAATTATTATTTGAGGACAAATATGCTGGCTTTTTACTTTCTTAGGTCTTAAAAAAAATTAAAACTAGAAAATATTAAAAACCCATTAAAAAGCAAATGCCAAAACAATAATATATAACTTTATCAACAGGGATTAAAAAGTCAACAAGACTGCTAACTTAGCTAAAAGGAAGTCTCAATAACCACCTAAACAGATATTTCTCTTAAAGACCTGAAATTGGAATGATTTGAGAAGCCTTCTGTCTCAAAAAGGGAACCAGTCAAGTGAAAGAACACTGCATTGCCCTTTTCTAGGCTGCCATCAGTATGCTGAAGGAGCAGATGTAGAACACCTGCTGAAAATTATACAGGTTAAATGCTAATATAATGAACTATATTTGCATAGTCAGGACATAAGCTATGCATAATATACAATTAAGCTACCTAGATTTGGGAGCACCAGCTATGGCAACCCTAGCTATGGAGTTCTGAAATAATTTTGAAATACTTCATCTTTAATTCAGTAGTACATAAAAACATGGAGATAGGTTGAAGACAGAAAACATTAGACACGGCTTATGTTCTGTATACTCAAAATGTGAGCAATACAGGTGACCACTATTCTACTGCCCTTATGTTGCCATTGTACATATTTGGATGACCACAGCTCAGTTATCAACCAGAGATATACAAAAGTTTTTGCTTGAGAAAGCCACAATTAAACTGGAAAATCTTCAATTAACTACAGTTTCCCATTTTATCCAGAGACTAATTACCAGCCATGACCTCAAACCGATTTTGATTTATTCTAAAACAGGAAACTCAAGTTAACTGGAGACCTCTCAGTTTCACTATGGTTCATACAACAAGGAAAAAGCAAATGAGTTGTATGTGTGAGCAAAAGCCATGTTGTTATTGTGTGTCTTGAAGCAGTTTCAAGTTATCTTGACCCTAAGGTGAACTTACCATGGGGTCTTCTTGGCAAGATTTGTATAGAAGGTCTTTCTCACTGCTGTCCTCTGAAGCTGAGAAAGTGTGACTTACCCAAGGTCATCCAGTAGGCTTCCATAACCAACTAGGGATTTGAACCCTGGCCTCTCAGAATCCTGGTCCAACACTCAAACCATTATACTCTGGTGGCTTTTCTAAAAGGCACATAGTGCACATATCTCAATTTGGTAAGACAAGATAGGAAAATCTAAACTGGGTTATTTTTTTGTAATCCTCCTGCTGTTATCTATAAGAGGTAAAAAGGAAAGTTCTCACTATTTTCGCAACCTCTACTTAATACAAGATGAAATTTCTCAAGAACAAAAATCTGTTCACCATGCTTACTCTGTAGTACCTCACTTCCAATCAGCCAATGTATTACAGATGCAGTACTGTACAATGAAATTTGCTGCACTGAGGTAACAAGAGCCAACAATGCAAGAGAATGTAAAGTAGCATCTAAAATGAACCAACATTTCACCTCTGAAATATCTACAAAATTCCAAACGATGTGTGGGTCTGCCAAGAAGTCTGATGAATAAGAAAACAGCTTTTGTCATCCAAACTGGCAGTCTCAAAATGACAAGCTTTTTCTGGCTGCCCACTGGCTAATCTAAGCTCCCCTTTTCTTCTTTAGAAATTTCCGCAACTTAAATTGAATGCAAATAAGCCAGGTGTGGTCCTTAGAACAGTAATCAGCAGCTAGTCCCTACTGAGTTTCCATAGCAACATACACAGCTGGCAATGAAGCAGAGGTTTATTTCCCTCAGATTGGTTAGAAAGTTTAAACACTTAGTGAATGAAATGTCAATTACGGCATCTCACAGGAAAATTATTTTTTAAAGAAATGTGTACTTCCTTCATTAATACAGAAAATAAAGCAAGGGGCATGCCATTAGACCTGCTGTAGTTCACAGTCTGACAATGACAAGTAATGATATGCCATTTACAGAAAAGAGAACAACAGTCTGCTAGCTAGATAATATATACCACTTTTTGCAAAAATACGGAAATAAAGGATTCAGGTTACGTTTCACGCAACAACTCAAGACCATGACCCATAAGAAGAAATCAATAAGCAGTAAAAACTTTGGCCAACCCTACTTATTCCCGACCTTCTTTCGTAACCTCACTGCTTTATAATCAGTTTATTTTTCATTTTTGGATTCTTATGCAACATACCGGTCTTCCTGCTGGAAAAATGGTGAAATATTGATACACCAAAACATCTAGATTAAGAAAAAGAGGCCAATTAGGATGTTTTCACAAGTAACGCTTAAGTTGATTTTGGTCACGTAAGACCTACTTTAGATAGATTATTCATTCAAGTTTTAAATGGCCCTTTATGCTTTCTATTCCATATTAACATTTGTGAGTGACAGATCTGAGTCTGAAAAAGGTATTCTTAAAAGTTGTGGAAATGCTTGCAGCTACACTTGTACTCTTATTAAGTTGTAACTGTACACAGACCACCAGCAGTGTTTTAACCAGATTCGGAAATGCATACTTTAATAGGTTCCTCAATATCACACAGCAGACACAGTGTTGTCTTTGAGGAACAACCCTCTTTTATCAGAGAGAAGAAACCTACAAAAGCAAAATGAATCAACAGTCAAGATGCACAAACCAGTAAGAGATAAACACCATCAATCTCAATATTTATTTTCAAGGGTGGACTACTTTAAAATGAAGCCAATGTAAAATTTTAAAAAAACATTTTTTATTTGAATCACATTTCCAATTTTATAATTAATATGTTTCCTAAATAAGCATCTACTCTATCTCACACCAAAACAATGTTTGTAAGTGAGTTTGTAATTGTAAGTTCTAAGTTAGTACAATATATTTTATCTATTTAAAGCACACTTCCAATCTTTTGGTCATGCACCCTCTTGTCTTCCACAGTACAGATTAATATAATCTAAGAGAACTGGGTACAATCCAGTAGACTATTTTTGAGAGAAACAGCTAAGCAAAAAGTAATGTGGTGCTCTTATACATATCCTATTCAGTTTAGCAGAACGCAAACAGGAGAATTTTCTGGAAGACTGTGCACAAGTGGGCAACTGTGAAATTACTATATTTCTGTTTCACTCTTGGTATACACATGCAAGAGTATCAAACAAGATCATTTGTATGAAAAAAACAAGCTTTCAGAAATGCCTAGTGGTGGCTACTGTCCAAAAGAATGCTTCTTTATGGAAAAAAAAAGCATACTATTTGTTTAATAGAAGTACATGTAATTTATTTACTACAGTAATATTCAAGAGCTTGAATCCTAATTTAGTTATACATACAGTAGCTCCATAACAACCCACAGGACTTAAGTCATAACCAAATCATATTCAATTTATTTTAATAGGTCTACTCTATATTTAGTTCAGGTTGCATATTAATACAGAATTACTTTCCAAGGTGCTGAAAAAAACAATCTAAAACTGGTATTTGAACAGCAATGGGATATATGAAGGCCAAGAAATTCAAACAACCCTACTTAACAGAGACCCTATTGGTAGTTAGCTCTTATATCCAGGGAAGCAGTTTCCACCTTGGTTTGGACGGGATTGGCTCCGCTTGAAAGAGCAGGTCTGAAATTTAGGCTTTGTTAAGTCTGGCTTTGTTATTATTAAAAGCATAAACAGCCTCAATGACATGGACTACTTTCTACCAACTTGAATAATCTGCCAATTTCAGATGGATCTGGTGAATTATGAGCTGATGGACAGGATGATTGTAGGTTAGTAGCTATTTTATTAGCTAGTAAAAGTTTTCAGCCTCGTTTCATGAAGGTGCAGCAAGGAAGCCTATTGCTGTCATTCCAAAGTGGGGCCTAAGGTCACAGGGTCCCAGTCCTTCTCCTTCTCACTTATGTAACCAGCTTCTAGTGAAATAGGGGACATAACAGCTAGACAAGAGCAAAGCAAGAAACATTGTTTCTGGACCTTGAAAAGATGCTGGGCTTGAGAAATGGCAGCAGCTGACATAAAAGAGGTGGTAACATCAACAGCAAGCGCAACATAAATTCCTCTCCCCAAACTGGATAAAGCAGTAGCCTTGCTAGTCCTATTATGTGATTTATACTGGCCTGCACATGCAGTGCAATATGCCGTAATAGACTTCACATCAATTATCTCAACTTCAATATTAACGGATTAATAAAACTACCAAACTGATGTTGTACATCCATTTAGTAAGATTTATTCCGAAACAGGTGCTGCTGCTTGAAGCTCCAACATCAAGTCACGCTTGTAAGCCCAAGTGCCTTTTCTCCTCATCAGCCATCACCCTAAATATGACTGCAACTTTCAATCAAGACCTATTTGGAACAGACCAGGTGGAAGAAGAAAAAGCCAAATGGAACAAAGATCAGGTGGACCTGAAAGGACAATAAAGTACTGGGCCAGGGCCTTGAGGCGCAATGCGCATGGAAGTCAGCCAGCAGATAATTAAACAGGGGACTTGCTAACAGAGAACTGAATAGCAGATGGCTAGGGCCTTTGGGCTCAAAGCCAGGAATGGTTGGTACACTCAAGACCAGACTTGCTATGGTGATAAGCAGCGTATGACCAACTGGGGAAGGGTAGCAAAGCCAAGAATTTAAACTAATGGCTAAAATTAAAAAAAACAAAAACTAACATCACCACTGTAACTGGATACAGTTCTTTCAATTTTGATTCTTTCTTTGCTCTTTCTTCCTCACATATGTGATATACCTGCCAAAGCCAAATACTGTCATGGGGCAAAGACTGCAGCACTTGGTATTTATACCACAGGACGTTGAGTCCTCTGAGAAGATGTAAGGTAAAACATTTCAAAACCTTCAAATCACTCACTCTTCAGATTACTGACATTAGTCTTCTGACCTTCCTTAGCTGCTGACATTCAAAGCTTTTGTAATATGGCAGTCTGCAGTACAAGCTCTTATCATTTTCAATTTCTAACAAGATGCTCTTAAATTCTCAATGGGTGCTATTTTACGCTATTACAAATATAACTTTTTATATTCCCTACATTCAATCATGTGTTACAATATTGCTTTTATCAGAGAAAGTGGAGAAATGGAACCAGTCTCTTATGGCTGATGTGCATCCTCACTAGGGTGTTTTCATACTTCTACACAGATAATTATTTGTATAGAATTGTGAGAGCTCTCTACCTCTGTAACATTATCGTTGCTGTTGCTGCTGTTGTGTGTGCCTTCACGTCATTTCCAACTTACAGTGACCTTAAGGCGAACCTATGACAGAGCTTTCTGGGGCTGACAGTGTGTGATGCTTCCAACACCACCCAGTGGGTTTCCATGGCTGAGCAGGGAAATGAACCCTGGTCTCCAGCATTGTAATCCAACGTTCAAACCACTACACAATGCTGGTTGTCAATATTATCAATACTATACCTCTATTAACGTCCTCAAACCATTCAGCTGGATCTTAACAGAATGCTAAATTATCTTAGTCTGCTTAAATTAACAGCTCTATGAACAGAATCTTCTCTATTTTATTTGTAACCTACCTTTCCATCACAAAAGGCACTTGGGTTGTTTTTTGTTATGTCTTACAGATGGACACAATATCTTTGTAAATCGTTCTTCTTTCAAATATACTCATAATGTTTAAGTTCCATGGCTCTGCCACACGTAATCTACATTTCTTTATGATAAGTCCAAAAAATGTTATATGAATGTTGTTATCATCAATCTTGTTCCTATGTTAACAACAACCAGTGTGTGACACTAATATTTGAAAATCCAATTAAAATATGGAGGGAGAATAGCCTACCAAAATTTTAAGGAGCTCAGATTGCATATTATCACTGTTGTCTTTGTCACCAGGGACTATTTACTGAAGCTACTGCAGCACAAAGGCATAAGCTGGGGCAGGTGGCAAGCTCTGCAAAGACTCCAAAAATGAGGAGGAAGTCAGAATGGACTGAAAGAGCAAAAGCAAAAATCAGAACAGGTAGGAGACTCATAAATAAAAGGCATACTCTGAGGATAATAGGGCTTGGGGCAGATCACAATCAAAGGTTTCTGCTCATGAAGACCATTTCTCAATACAGGCTTATGGAATATAACTGCTTTGCTTGCTGTATGGAAGAATAGGTATGGAAAGAATATTCAAAAATATTTGAAAAACGGTTGAGAAACCCTGATGAGAACAATCCTGCACTGACAAGAATTTTTGCAGTTTAGGACTCATTCTGCACCAAATTTTCATGTCCTTGTTTTTAGCAGAAAATAGGATTGTCTGTGTAGGAAACAACACATTCTGTGGGGAAGTTAATATGGCAATGGAGAAGTACTGTATTTGCTGGCGTAAAAGACTCACTTTTTCCCCCAAAAAACACTGTTTGAAAATGGGGTGCGTCTTATATGCCTGTATGTCTGATATGCTGGCAAACAGTATTTGCCAGTGTGTAAATGGGGTGCGTCTTATACACAGGGGTGTCTTATACACTGCCAAATATAGTAGGTCCCAAGCTGCAAATGCCCTTTAAAAACTGCATAGTTTTCAAACACTTCTCTCAGCAGCAAGAAAATTCCTGAAATTACCCATTGCTACTTCAAGAAGAAACTTACAGAAGAATTATATCTCTTTGGAAGAAGAACTATCTTTCACAATGAAAGTTGTTACTGCGAGGTATACTTCTGGAGCTGTTGGACTGCACTTGATTTAAAGTACTAAAATTCTATTTGTAAGTTCACTTCAACATGTCTTATCTGTTCTTTATATCAGATCATTTGCCTAGCCTACTACTACGTACTTTAACAACAGCTGTCCAGGACTAGAACACACTTCTTTCTTATTTGCTTGCCACCCTGTCATTTTAAACTAGAGATGTTAGAGGTCTGCTGTGTTTGGAGGGTCCAGTGAGCTATGGTCCATTTCTGAAGTATGACAGGAAACCATCTGATTATCATATTACTGTTTATTCTTATGACCAAAGAAAAGTCAATACAATTCTTCAAATAACCCCAAGAATATGACTGAATAGTAGTATTTTATTAACCCCTTACTGAAAAACTTCCATTTACTCCCAATCTTTCCATCAAGCACGCACTTGATTACACTTCCAGATAAACTGACACAATATATCTGTAATTTTCAAACATTTTCTTCAGCTGTAAAGATGCAATCCTTTCTTCTTGTTATACATGTAAATCGATTAGTTTGGGGAGACTGTATAAGAAAGTTGTATATATATTTTTGCAATATGAGCAAAAATTTCTTTAAAATACGTTTAAATCCTTCTCATATTTATTCTCCCAGTATTACAATGTAGGACACTTGGTCACCACAAATCATAGAATCATAGAAATGTAGAGTTGGAAGAGACCACATGGGCCATCCAGTCCAACCCCCTGCCATGCAGGAATACCCTCAAAGCACTCCCGACAGATGGCCATCCAGCCTCTGCTTAAAAACCTCCTAAGAAGGAGACTCCAACACACTCCGAGGCAGCATATTCCACTGCCGGACAGCCCTGACTGTCAGGAAGTTCTTCCTGAGGTTCAGGTGGAATCTCCTTTCCTGCAGCTTGAATCCATTGCTCCTTGTCCTGGTCTCTGGAACAGCAGAAAACAAGCCCTCTCCTTCCTCTACATGGCATCCCTTCAAATATTTAAACATGGCTATCATGTCCCCTCTTAACCTTCTCTTCTGCAGACTAAACATACTCAGCTCTCTAAGTCTATCCTCATAGGGCAAGGCTTCCAGGCCTCTCACCATTTTGGTTGCCCTCCTCTGGACCTGCTCCAGCCTGACCATGTCCTTCTTGAATTAGGGTGCCCAGAACTGGACACAGTATTCAATTATAATTATGAGATTTAATGATATTTTCTTAATTTGTGTCACAATTAAATTTTTTTTGTTAAAGCAAACAACCCTAAAAAGAAAGAGCAACAAAAAACAGAACTTTGTCTTGAAAGGAAGTAAGCAATTTTTTTTAATGTACCAATCAAGGTCAGGAAAAGTATATAGTTACTGTTGAAGAAGGAAAATTCCATGTTGGCTACCATCAGCAAAGGAATCAAAAGTAATACTGCCTTTACCTGAACACCTTTATACAAATCTATGGTGAATCTACAGGTGAAATAATGTTCAGTGTGCCCTTGGTATATGCTGGATTGCATTCCAAGAACCCGCGGATAAAACAAAAAATGTGAATGCTCCACCCTATTATCCTGAATAGATGCAACATGAGCACACTCACGCTGGTGTGTGCCTGGCACATCCATTGACAGTAACTGGACATGAGACTTTGCACAATGCCACATTCACGTATGTGGAGCTTGCATCAGCAGAGGGCGCACTGTATACAGTTTTGTCACCTATCCTGAACAGAATATTATAGAACTGGAAAAGATATAGAAAACAGCAACCAAAATCATCATTAGACCAGAGAAATTCACATATATGGAAAGATTTTAATGTCTTGGGCTTTCTACTATGGTGGTCGTGTTTTACTTGGGAGCTTCCCATACATATCCAACTGGCCACTGTGGGAACAGTAGCATACTTGACTGAAGTAAGACAGATCTTCTTAGGTTCTTTATTATCATGGAACTCTTTGATAGGCTAAAAATAAAATATTCACATTTACAAACAGTAAGCAGGATTTATGCTTCTGGTAGTTTCTATTTTTGCTTCATTTGGTTTTTTACTGACTTGGTTTTACATTTTTTAATTATTTTGCTTTTTAAATGGACATTATTATGTTATTTGAACTACATTGTCTGCATGATGAGCCACATTTAGTAATTTAAAAGGGACAGAAAGGAGTGAGTGTGACATTTTGATAAATACGTACATGTATGGACACATTTACACTGGACACAAGCTACTTACCAAACTATTCAGTGTTATCAGTATTTTATACAGCATTCACTAAACAAGAATACAGGTCTAGATACCTGTTCTGCATTCTAAAGCATGGTGTAACAAGATTTTTTTAGAAAAAATCCCTGCTTTTAATTAACAGACACGCGCCTCTTGTTTTTTAAAAAAGTTAATCTACACGTTTTATTTTAAGATATGGATATATTAGAAAAGTAGCAGCCATTCTGCAGAAAGCATTTGCAAAAAAAGATTATCTTTAACATCCATAATTCACACTAGCTTTCAGTGGCCATAAGGTAAGTCTATGCAGGAACAATTCTAACCTTTGGGCTAGGACTTATAGAGCAATGCTACATGGGCCCAAGAGTTTGGGCACACCCAGTATGTCTGAACTCCACTTCTTCCCACTTCTGCCTTACCCAATCTTAGGTTTTCAAGTGTGTTGTCCAAAGTATTAACCATTTTTTAAAAAAAATCTCTCACCTTGTATCCCTTAAGTGAAAGACTGACAGAACTGCCCTCTGCTCATATTTCTTTTCCATTCTATAATATACTGGTCATTTATTTCACAGCAGCTGACCTTCAACTTGAAGGGCAGGCCAACATTTCTGAAATCTAGCTTATTAGCTTCCACAAATGCAGTGTCAATCAAGGCCTGCACAATGCGAAAGATGTTCTAGGCCTCAGAAGGAAGAACAAAGGGTAGAAAGACTTAACAGACTGGCTAAAATAATATGCACTAGCAGGGTACACTTCAAAGAAATATACAACAGAAAAGAAAAAGCAGAAGGAAGACTACGTTCAAAGTCTATTGGACACTATGATAGACACTGTGGCCTTTCTACACTGAAAAGGAATTTTATTACTCTGGGAGAGAAAACTTTCTTTTAAGGTCCAACTTCCCACTTATAAAAAAAATAGTGCACTGTTCAGAAACACAAAACTCAGTTCTTCCAAGAGAACAATTTTAAAATTATTCTAAACAGGATCATGTACTTGCCTTTTCAAAGAAAACAATTCTTAAAAATGAGGCAAGATCTTACTTGTCCCAAACTGTGAAGGACACTATCTCCCACTCATATAGAGAACTTCTACAGCTAGAGGCTATCAGTTTGTGACAAGGAGGAGAATGAGAAAAATACTCTAACAACACAGAAATAACAACCTATGGAAAACAGGATGCTGTACTGGGTGAACTTTGTTCTGAATAAGAACATAGATCTTGTGTGTGCATTTTAATAGATTTTATCAATAAACAACTGTACAATGCTAAAAATCTTACAAATATGGCTTCAGTGTGCTTTACTTAGTAAATTTCTTTAGGCTTTATGTCATGTTAATAATATGTAAACACTATGACTTTTTTTTATACTTCTGCAAATCTCAAGATGCTGATACCTCCCTCCTCTCAGTGGCCGTGAAAATAAGAAGTGTATATCAACTCATAATGAGAAATTCTCATTATGGGATCCCAAAGAATCCTTTTTCTCGACGAAATAAAGAATTTGAACTACTTATAACAGCAACAAAGAAACCATAGTAAACTCTAGAACAAAACATGTAGCTACTACAAATAAAACTGTATTTTAACTGTGCAATTTCTTATTTGAAACAGAACATTCAAGAACTAGAAATAAAGAATATCAGAGAAGGCAAAATACTAATGCAGCTACCTTTATACTCTCTTTAAGAAGCAAACTATTAATATTGAAACATCCCACACAGCTAACTCATTTCAGCAGTCTGATGAAAACAGCCACTGTTCAGCAATCTGCGCTTTGCTGCAAAGAAATTTTTCCTGAAGACAGATGCCACCCAGAGGAACAAAACCAAAAGAACAATTCCGTACCTGACTAGAGGTGGAGCAAAGAAAGATTAGGAACAGCAAATATCATTGCTTCTCTGCACTGCCCCATCTGCCAAACCTATTATCCTGAGCTTTTCTCAACAGGTTATAAAATGCATACAGCATAAATAATATTTTTAAAAAATTCTTTTTTGCCATATCAAAATCCTTTCAGTGTTGACTAACAAAAAAGGACTTTTAAAGTGAGAGGAAAATTTGGACCTCAATGTTCAATCATTTAGTGTATCTACAATATTAAAAAAAAAAGTCAAATAAGCTGAAGAATATGAAATTTTAACTACTGGCTTTGTAAAGAACAAGAGAAACCTAGGTTGAAATCACTGCCTCAGCACAGACACTTCAATTTCTCATGAACAAAGAGGATTTGAACAAAGCCCAATTTCCAGTCACAAAACACCAAACTCAGTATTTTATATCGATATTTCAAAATATTTTTGGTTCAGGTTAATCTACAGGAGACCTTCATTCTAAAAGCCGCTGAAGTACAAAACTCTATGTACATAACACACATACAGAAGTGATCTCATCAAGCATCAAGGATATTTTTGTGACTAACAGAAAGCATCAGGTGAAATGAGAGAGGGGAATGGGAGATGCAGTGATCTATCATGATTCCACCCCCCACTCATCAGCTGCCCCATCCCACAGTCTGCTGGGTGTCAGTGTATTTGAAGGTGGGTGGCCCATTCAGAATAGGAGTTTTGTTGGTATACCGCCCACTGTTGTCTCTCTTCCTGAGCTAGCTAAGCTGGTCAAGGGTGTGACGTTGGTTTGCTATGTTGCAGGATTTCAATCTGCATGTTGAGACTGCCTTGTCAGGAGTGGCTCAGAGACCATGTCCTTCAGAAACCATTGGTCTATCCCAAGAAGTATCATTCCCACTCATGCAGAGTACACTCTGGATGAAGTTTTCCATGCTGGATGTAATGATGATGATCCTGTTATGAAGGAATTCTCTGTTGTTCCACTGGACAGTTCCTACTTTTTCAGATCTAGACTCAATGAGCCTCAGAGCCTTTTCAGGAGTGGGTGACTGATTAAAACAGTCCACCCAAGATAAAGATGACTTTATGGTGGCTCTTGGGGAGTTCCTGTTGCCCAATTTTCTTGAAGCTCTGGTGGACCTCTGGAATGGGAACATGATGCTCCAGAGTGTCAGGAGGGAATATTCTTTTACTAGGGAGCTGTAAGTGATGAGAAAAGTGACAGTGACTAAAGCAATGATGAGTGAGTCTAATAGAACACAGACTAGAATATACAGGAAAGCCTACTTTATGTCAATACCGGGAGCAAACAAAGCATTCTTTTTCCTACTAGCATTGTATCTGCTTTGAGCTGTCCGACAGAACTGTTTTCTGTTGTCAAAGACTTAGTACATTCTGGATGAAGAGAAGAAACTACAGACCACTCAACAGCTTGCTATGGACAATCTGCTTAACACCTTAAATAAGTTCCGACTTGGATGCTGTAATCAATATAGTTCCAGTAGATGTAATTTTAGCTCTTGTATCCTTTATTGTCTAGTCATAATAGATACCTTTCAATTTGTCCAGCACAAGTGTATGGACAGATTCTTCAGAGTGGTATGGCCTACAATATGCCACTGTATCCTTGTCCTTTCTAGCTTATACAGCTGGTGGAGGCACTGGCTGATTGTGTAAAGGATGTGATGAACACCTATCTACAGTAAGAAATATCTGCTGTACCTAAAAGAAATATTAATTAAATTATGGTTTTTAAAAAGTCCTCTCTGATTCCTAGCATACTCAATAACTACCAGCCAGGCTTCAATCTCCCATATCTGGGCAAGGTCCTGGACCATGTGGCAGCCTCTTCTTTGTTTAAGGGAAGTGGAAGTGCTTTCCCTGAGCAAAAGAAGGGCACTAAGCACTACCAGTGACCTTTGTCTTTTGAAAGCTCAAACCTCACTATATTGACATACTGCACTCCTGAATAGAAATCATATTGTTGCTGCTTGTGTGTTTTTTTTAAACCCACAAACAGCAGGTAAGCAAAACAAAACAGAGACCATTTTGACTGAGATAATAACTAAAGAAGTGTTCCTTTCTGGCTGAACAGATGCTTGAATAGCACTGAAGGGGTTGACAGTTCAATAAATGCTGAAGATAGGAAATGCTGAAGATAGGAAAATCTGCACAAAATACAGAAGTATTATATACCCAGATAGCTTTCAGCCACCTAAATGCATTTTCTGATCTTTACAATACGATTTTCCTAAACTCAGCTAAGATCTATGAACCTCTCTCATGAGCACAGATCGAGCAAACAGTCCAGAGACCAAATACATAGCAAAATTGCACTAGGTCCTTAAAGGTGAAGCACTAAAACAATTCTCCAAAAAAATCTCAACTTGGTTTGGGGATTATGGGGTCAATACGGTATTCAAAAACAGTCTTGAGGGGCCTCACGCCTCCACTGTGCTATACCTTCCTCAGTCAAGTTTTAGACCTACATGGGATTGCATTATAAGCATCTTCAGTTCTCAAGTTTATTTTTTAATTTGTTAATGTGTATATAGCCTTCGGCAAGTCACACTCTCTCAGCCTCAGAGAGAGACAAAGACAATCCTCCTCCAAACAAATCTTGCCAAGAAAACCTTGTGAAAGGTTTGCTTTAGGGTTGCCTTAAGTCCAAAAAGAACTGAAGGTACACAATAATAACAACCAGAAAGCTACAGAAAGCTGTAATTCCTTACATTTAGCAGCTGTGCCAGTGAAAACAATTTAAACCATAGTCCCTTGTAAAAAAAAAAGATTCTTCAGTCTCCTCAAATGTAGATATCTTAATTTTAAACAATTAAGAGTCTAATAGCACACATAAAACTATATATTTATTAAAGAGTTGTTATAGCAGGGGCTTTCATGGACTGCAGCCCTCTTTGTTTGATGTATGGAACAGAGGTAGGCTCCATTATATATTGGTGAACACATCTGGGAACAAGATACTGACAGTAAGGTCAAAGCAAATTTAGATGGCGAATGTATTGAGTGACAATCATTAACACTGTTGATTCACAAACAACTCATGATAATATAAACATCCTGACAGTAATGAGGGAAGTTCACACATACCTGCATACATCTAAATTTTTGCATCTTAGGATATGGACTGCAGTGCCAAACAGCTCATGCTACAAGAAATGTGTTAATCTTAAAGGTGACAAGGGTCTCTGTAGTTTTAGATACAATGCACTAATACTGTTACTCCATTGGAAATTAGTTTTTACAATCAAACTGTCTGGCCAAGCAAGGCAATCTTGGCTTGTCTTTGGTCAGGAAAGACCATAAATTCATACATGCAGACCTATTTTATTGTCTATCTACCATATAAAATTGTACTGTAAAAAAGTATATTACTGTTTATTTTAATTCATTTACTGATCTACTAACCACAGATGCTGAATATATATAAGGCTATGGTAGATCTGAGACAAATGGGATGTGCAGTCATTCTTTCGAGCAAAAAGACTCCCTTACTACAAATAACTCCCATCATCCCTGATCATCATGCAAACTAGCTACAGTTGATAGAGACTCCTGAGGCGTCACAAGTTCTCCCACTGTGGGTTTAGAAAATATAACAGGTTTGGGGTAAGATAGCTTATAGCTTTGGCAGACTATGAAAAACAGGTAGAAAAACCTTGCCTTGCACTTTCCTTAACTCTCATTGGTGTAGTACCAGCTCAGAATAATACGCAGATCATAAATGCTAATACAACAAGTTTCCTGCATAATTATCACCTCCAATTTGCATAGTATGTAAATTAGACCACCCACATTTGTGCATTATGCATGTAACACACCTCTCAGAAGGCAAAGGGAGGGGAAAACAAGCTTCAAAGCTTGGCCTGGATTTTTGACACTTAAAGTAAAAAGAGCTTGTGACATAACACATAAATACATGCATCTGCTAAAATATTATTATCATCACCACCATGATCAATTTCTTTAATGAAACACACAGTGCTCGTCCTGCCAAATGTGTACAATCTACAATATATGTATACACACATGCACAAAGAGGGAGGGAGGGAGGGAAGGAAGGAATAGTAAAAATGTTTTTTAAAAACCTATACAATACAGTTCTAAAACAAATTATCCAATATAATGATGTATTTGGAATCTGACACATATTCCCCCAAACCATAAAATGCTCTACAATTAATATAGAAGAAGTTTAGACTCACTGGAGCCTGGAAATTCTTTAGGGGTGGGGGAGCTAGTTAAGATACTCCATCCCAGGAGGCTTACGGATCCTAATTAATGGCTCTGAGGGAGTTTCTTTTGCCATTGCAGGTGATCCCGGCAATGCCCTGGTTGATCTCTGGAACAGAGAAACAGCTAGGGCTGTGGACATGATTGTCCCTGAGCGTTCCTTCCAAAAAGTGAGTGAAACAAGCCCCTAGGTTTATTAGGGAGCTGGTGGTGATAAAATGAGTGGGGCAGAAGCTAGAGCATTTATGATGAAAAACCCAGAATGAATCTGACCCCACAAAGGTTAACAGTCCACTGGAAGATCTATTCCATGATGACGGTGGCAGTGAAGACATTTTACTTCTTTGAAACAATTGTATCTGCACAGAGTTGTCCAACAGAGCTGTCTTGATTGGTCAGTGGCTTTCTAAACTCTGCACCATAGCTTGCTGTGAAGAAGTTGCACAACATTTACAGAAAAAATTACTCAGCTATACTTGATACAGATCCAGTTGATGTAACATTGGCTCCTCTTGTCCTGTATTACTGGATTCATTTCAATTTGTTCAGACTGAGAATGTGGACAGAATCCTTGTAGAGACAAAAACTACTACACATGTTGGACACATATCCTTCCTGGCTTATAAAAACATCTATTATACAAACCACACTAGGTGATTACCAGTCAGTCTCCAACATCCCCTTTTAGGACAAGTATCTGGAGAATGTGGTAGTCTCCTGCCTCTAGGGGTTACTGGATGAAATGGATTCTCATGATCCATTTCCGTTTCACTTCAAACCTGGCTATGGGAAAGAGGCAGCTTTGGTTGCCTTCATAACCTATGCCAAGACCTGGACAGGAGGACTGAGTCCCTCTTGTTGCTTCTGGAGATTTCATCAAGGAGACAGCCTGCTCAATGGCTGCTCCCAGACTATGGAACTCCCTCCCATGGGAAACTAGGTTGGCCCTCTTTGCTCTCTTTCCACCATCAGGCAAGGAGCTTTTATTTACACAGGTCTTCTGCTGTTAATTGGTTGTGGCAAAAGGATCATTTAATGAAGTGTGTTGTACCTTTACTTTCACTATGATGTTTTAAATGCTTTTTGAAATTTCCCTGCATATTTAACTGTGTTTTTAAACTTTTGTACTATACGTAGTTTTATGCTGTACTTTGTTTTACACTATACTGTAAACTACCTTGGGTCCTCTATTGGATGAAAGATAGGACATAAAATAGATAGATATAAAAATACAGAAGTGTTAATAGAATTCCTGGAATTAGGGGGAAGCTCATCAAAAGCTCAACCATATTTGAACTGCAAAGAATCCAGTGTTTAGTTCATGATGTACTATTATGTTTAGCAAACTAAGCTCAGGACATGACTTTCAATCCCAGATTTATTCATGGACTGTTTTATAATTCAAATAAAGGAAATCATAGCTTTCATTTTGTAAAATAAAGAAGAAACAGTCAGTATGCTATCACAGTTGTGCATCTTGAAGAAGATACAGCTGTCATATACATTATCTTATACAGTAACTTATACAGTAACACAATATTCAAAATCTGTATTAACATAATTTTCCATAAACATACACACAAAAACACACAGAAGGAAAAATAAAGCAATTAAGATGTAATATTATTCAAAGAATATTAGAAACTATACAGAGACAATCTAGGTTTGATTCAAAATTAAAATTAGCATGCCAGCTTAATTGGTAGCAGTAGAATCTTTGTTCATAAAGTGGTTTGCTTTCTTCCATAGTTTGAACTAGCTGACCTTCATAGACTGGAGGAAAGAAAGGGAAGACAAAGAGAAAATAACAGAAAACTTTGCTTTGAAACTTCAGTTGTGCTACATGCTCTGCTAGTTCTTGCTGAGAGCAAAACAGGCTCAGAACCTACCTGATTGCACAAAGTGGGATTACATGAATTGTTCTGGCTTAATTAGGTAGTTAGAGATCAAACCCAAATGACAGATCAACTTGAGAAATGTCTTCTTCAGGTTCTTTTTCATTTACATTCTTTTCTACACCTATTATCCCCTCTTCCCATTAAACAGTTATTCTAATATTGCCAGGAAAATAACTGGTTTTTACAACTGCCTTTTAATGAATGCATTTTAGGCATACTGGATTAGATCCAAACTTGAAGTGGACTCATTGAGATAAGCCGGACAAGTTAGCCTTAAATACAATTAAGTCTGAATCCAATTCATTTTCTTTGATTAAACTGAACAAATTTTCTCAATTTAATAATCACTGGAAAATAAAGAAAAATACAGTGCCATCTGGAGGACAAATATACAAAAACATTCTGTAGGAAAGTTAAAAAGATTTAAGAAATTAACCACATTCTATAGCAAAGTTAAAATATTTGACTAAGATGAATTTCTCTTTGGTTTCCAACACAACTTGTAAAAGTTACTTTGGGATTACAGCTCCCAGATCTCCCAGTCTAGTATTTCACAGGCCATACTCTTGGATAACGTTTCCAAGTTCTGCTTCCCTGTTATACATATTTAATACAGAATAAAAAACTGCATTACATTCCTCATACCCTACAAGCACATATATGTGATGCTCATGGGACCAGGCTGTCCATATATCCACAATCTAATGCAGGTCCAAAATTAGGCCAAAGAATACTGGGGAGAAGAGGAAATCAACGTACTCAGTGGTACTATTATGCTTCTGAGATGCAGCCCACCAAATTAGCCAAACATGGTCATTGTTAAATGGATGCACTGAATAATATTTTTCATTATATTTTCTTTCTTACTCAAAATATGTTAAATCAAGAATTTAAGAAACACTTTAAAGTCGTACTAAAAGGGAAACAGAGAAAAAGAATGAGACAGAAGTACATCTGATGCAAGTAAGTTCTTAACAATAAATTGTTGTTGACATGACATTTTTTTCTATCACATCATCTATCATTCCATACCCTGTTAACTTTCATAACAGATACTATACATGTTTCTGACCTATACTTGTTTGCCTACCTTAGCTGCATTTTTTAATATCTGAACAGTCTGGATACAGGTGAACACAATCCAGACAGGACAGCACTTCTAGTTGGAGGAGCAGTGCGGGGGGAATGGCAATATCTTCAACAGGTTTATGCTTCTCATTAAGACGCAGGTTTGCAACTTTAGTGTTCTCTTTCCTTTTTTTTTTTTTTTAAGGTAGGGAGAAGTATGTTGGGTTAAGGAAATCATTTTAATGCAGTATTTGGGTCAGGTCTCAAAAAATGAGATGAATTTGACAATGAACCTACTTCTTTTTAATTAAAGGCTATTTACTATTTGTAGCACAGATGGTAAAGTTGAAAGGAGTGGGGGGGGGGGAGGAAGACTACATTACAGGTGGATATAAACTCTAGCAAGCCACAGTCCTGAGTTTGCAACACCTTAGCATGGCTGTTAATAATGGTGTCTTGGAGGTCTTGTATCCATAAGGTTGCCATAGGTCAAAGTCAACTTGACAGCAAACCACAACAGGTATGCATTATACAAGGAAAGTATCTATGACCAAAATTACTCACAATCCTAGTAAATTCATTACATATCAAAGGTACTATAGGTCAAAAGTGACTCAATTTCTGTATTTTAAATTAGTTTTTCTATAATTTAATTTCTATCTTTTAAATTCAAACATTTACATTTTAAATACCACATTTAGCTTTAAAATACAACGTAAAGATTAAATATACACCGCTAGTGATTTTTTCCTTGAGTTCCTCCCCATTTTAAAATGCTTCAGGATTAGAACAGCCTCATGACCTCATCTTTTTCAAGATGCTGTAACATACAAGATGGGACATAAACAAAACATCAAATTATCCTTTATTTACATCAGGACAAAACCACCTGCATGGGACACTAAGCCTTCAGTCTAGCATCTGTTTAGATGGCAATTACTCTATAAGGTCAGACAAGTATGTGTATGCATGTGTGTCATCACATGATGGGAGCCTGTACTTTGCCTATACAGTTTGCTTCTGGATTAACAATGATGGCTCAGGGACTAGGCAATCTGATCATCTGGTGTCATCACAAGGCACAGTCTCAAAGAGATAGACATTCCTAGACCTGAAAGCAGGCTCAGACTTTTTTTTCTCTTTTGCCAAATTAAAACTCCACAAAAGGGAATTTGTTTGGACCAAGGCCAAAACTGCTCAGGTGGGGCATAAGACCTGCAACCAAACTTGGCAAAGCAACTGCTGGTATGTTCTCCCAGGGAGTCTTTCATAATCACAGGTACACTTTATTGTGTCTCACTTATTCATCTCGAATCTCCAATCATAAACAAACTAAGAGCTTTTTCTGGCCGTGGAAGAGGAGGTAGGGCCTAAGGAAAAACTTAACGTGTAGGAAGACGAAATTCCAAAGGAGTTAAACAGCCCAGGTTCTGACTCCAACTCTTGGGGTAGATAACACTCATGATTTGTGTTGCTTTGTTTTAACCTGGGAGCATCAATACAACTCTAAAGGACAAAGTCTCAAATCTTCAGGTGTTTAGTTGCTGTCAAAGGAGTCCATTTCCCATTTTAATTTCCTAGCCATAGCACTCCCTTCCCAGAACCTCTGGACTCTTGGCCCTTGATTGGTGACATAGGTTAAAGCAGAGCTATGACCTCCATTAATTCTTCACTAGTCCTCAGTTCCATTGTTAATGAAGTGCTGGTAAGCAATATGTAAAATCTGCAGTACTTAACTTTATCAATTTCTTTGATTAGTTGGCTTTTAAGTATGCTTTGCTGCACCCTAATAAAGCCTTCAGGCCAAATGTGTTAAAATGGTATTAAACACTCTCCTCAGTAAATGAAAGTACAGTATTTCCTCCTTCTCAAATAATCTGAATTTTTGACACTTTTATGTCAATAGAAGCAATCTGGGATTTCATGAATACCTTGCTCTACAAAAGATTCCAAATGGTTAAGTGTTATTTGCTATAAAATTCCAACAGATCTGCAATTCAGCAGAAGACAAAGAACAGTACAATGCTTTCCGCTATACTACAGCTTTGCCATCTTGGCCTCATGACCACTTGTACCAGCCAAGTTAGCAGCACATGACCCATAAAGGCAACATTAGACTAACATCTTCTCAAATGTTAGTATCTTTGCTGTTTTCTAATTGGAATTGGCTAGTTCTGTCACTTGCCAATTCCAACTAGAAAACAGCAAAGATAACAACATTTGAAATGGTGTCAGTCTAGTTCTGTCACAGGGAACCAGCCTGGCGTAGTGGTTTGAGCATTGGACTACAACCTTGGAGATGAGGACTTAATTCCCTGCTCAGCCATAGAAACCCACTGGATGACCTTGGATGCATCACACACTTTCAGCCCCAGAAAACCCTGTGATGGGTTCACCTTAGGGTTGCCATAAGCTGGGAATGACTTGAATGCACACAACGACAAAGTCTTGCAAGTCACATTCTTCACACTGTGCAGTTAGCATGGTGACACAGGAATATTTATCTCCTTCTTCTGTATTCCACAAAGTACAACGGTTTTGTTCCTTTGTTAGTCTCAAACCACTCCAATTTTGAATCATTACAAATAAACATAGTATTGCCAGTTCTGAAAATACAAATTTATTTAAATGCACTGAAGCCACTAACAGTTGATAGCACCTCATCCTTATATTTTCTCATGTACAGTTAGATATATTTCAATAGTGTCACTTAAATGTGGTTTATTGTGAAATCTTAAGTTCACAAAGTAAAAAATATACATGACTCATCAATTGTTAATGGCTTGTGTACATTTAAATGACAAAACATGCTCACAATACAGTAAACCTTTTTTCCAATAAAGTGTGGTACTTTTAAAAGAAAAGTAGCCTTGCATAAATCCAAAATAGCAACTATCAGAAATGTATTGTAATCCATTTAAAAACAACTTTATTTTGTCCTAGACAATAAGCGACACACTATTTGCTCACAGACAACAGGCAGTGGTGGTGATATATTTGTTTATAGTAGTCCAGATTACAGGTAGCAGAACCCATTTTGAAAGTGCCCCCATATAAAGAAAAAAACTCACTTCAATATTAACATAGCACAACAAGGAGATATATAAGCTAGAAACTGGCCCTGTGGCATGTAAGTGTCACAGGGTAAGGTTGAAGGAAATAGGCATGGTCATCTTGGTGAAGAAAAATTGAAGGGTGACATGACTGCACTCTTTAAATACCTCAAGGGCCACAAAGAGGAAGTACAAGCTTGTTCTCTGCTGCTTCAGAGGGTCAAATGGTTTTAAGTTATGGGAAGATAGATTTCAGTTGAACATTAGAAGGACATTCTTGACATTCAAATGGAACTGACTGCCTAGAGAGCTGGTGGGATATCCTGTTCTGGCTTTCTTCAAAAAGAGGTTGGACAGCTACTTGCTGGGAATGCTCTAGTTGGAGGTCCTGCTTTAAGCATGGGGTTGGACTTGATGGCCCACACAGTTCCTTCCAACTTTATGATTCTACAATAGTTTCATTCTTGTTGAGAGATAAAAGCATTCAAACTCTGCTTCTTATACCTGCAGCTGTTTAAAGATACATCTCTGTACTTTTAAAAGCACAACTGCTGATTGTGCATTTTGCCTCCACGTACCTCCAAAACAGGATGACCTTCTCTCCCCTCACAAACACCCTAGACAAAAGTCCTGCACTAGGGAACAGTCTATCAGAAAAAAATTGGCAATCAAACATGGAAGAGTCCTGTGCAACTTTGAAGAAAGCAGGATTTTCAGAAAATGTATATCATCACATGCAATCTTCATGCAAAATTGCTCTTTAAGTTCTTCTCTGGTTTTGTTAATCTAAAGTCGTAGAAATTCAGTGGGTGTGTTTTTAACCAGGAAGCCATATTCACGGCACTTTTAGAGGCCAAAAGGCTAGATAACAGGTTTCTAAAAATTTCTACAGCTAGGCCTGAGTACCCTTTTTTCCCCTTTGAATACTAGTTACCATTCTCCACCATACTCTGCTTTTGATGATGCCCTCAGTTTCAAAAGTGGCTTACACTGAGATACAGTGACTGCTATTTTAGAAACCACAGCTTTAAGTCCCCCTTGGGCCATGACATATGTTTTTTTTCCTCTGCAACCAATGACTGTTTTACTTTACTGCCTTTCTTTTTTTCAGCCCAATTATACCCACAAGTTCTACATAATTTGAAAACTTGGTGCTAGCATTTAACACCAGTCACATCATTAAAGATATCTACATTTTTTTTAAAAAAATCATTCACTGCAACATATTTTTATGCTAATTTTTCCCCATAAGGGCATAATTTTGAAAGAGACAACTGATATTTAATACTGAATGGCAGGATTTAAAATGCGAATGTTTATGTGAAATATTAAAACAAAGTTAAAATAAAGTACTTAAAATATTAACATTTTGTAATCATGGTATAATAAAGAAAAATGACTGACCTGTGTAATAGTCTCAACACTTCAACAAGGAAGACATTTCTAGAAATTCTATTAGATACACTAAAGTACTGAATCCCACTTACACAGTTGGTACTCCTTACCCTAAGTGGCCTAAATACCCTAAAGGCACCAGATCCCGCCTGATCTTGGAAGCTAAGCAGGATCAGCGCTGGTTAGTACTTGGATGGGAAAGCACCAAAGAATATCATGTGCAACAGGCTATATTTCAGAGAAAGGAACTGGTAAAACCATCTCTGAGTATTCCCTGCCTAAGAAAACACTATGAAATTCACGGGGTCAACGGGTGACTTGAAAGCACA
The DNA here is from genome assembly GCA_030412105.1 of Cyclura pinguis. Taxonomy (NCBI): domain Eukaryota; kingdom Metazoa; phylum Chordata; class Lepidosauria; order Squamata; family Iguanidae; genus Cyclura; species Cyclura pinguis. The sequence continues at coordinate 236,103,138 of CM059601.1, read as the reverse complement.
TACAGACATGTAATTGGATACTTGCAACTTTGTTTTTATTTATGCTGTAATTTATAATTCATGCTGTACGTTCCATGTTGGGAGAAGGCTGAAATAAATATACAAACAACAACAACAAACATCTTGGTACTCCATCACCTTCCCTCCTCCCCCAATAAGGGACTCAACACAGCAAACAACATACTTAAAACAATACAAATTAACTATACAAAAGCATTAATAAAAGTATAAAAATAAGATGTAAAAAGCAATTAAACAATTTATAGAGTTAAAGCATCAGACATTAGAAATATTAAAATTCATTTAAAGACTTATACAGAACTCTTAAAAACAACATCATACAGTCTTAAAAGTCTATCCCTAGTCAGTTTGTAAAGTTTGTACAAAAATGTTTTGATTTGCTGAGGTAAGGACAGCAAGGACCAGGCCATCCTGGCCTTTTAAGGGAGAGACTTCCAAAGTCTGAGAGCAGCCACCAAGAAAGCCCTCTCCCATGTTCCCACCAAGTGAGCTGCATAGGGCTTTATAGATCAAAATCAGCACTGTGAACTGTGCCCAGCAACAGACAAGTACCTAGTGGAGCTGTTGCAACAAAAGACAGGTATGCTCCCTGTAGTCAGCCTCAATTAAAAACCTGGCTGCAGCCAACTTTGGGCCAAGTTTCTGAGCACTTTTCAAAGGCAGTCCCACATAGAATACATTACAGGAATCCAAATGGCCAGATTCAACTTTTCCAGGAACAAGTGCAATTGGCGCATTAGTTTTTAACTGTTCAAATGCACTCCTGGTCACTGCTGAAACCTGACCCTACAGGTTCAGAGCTGCATCCAGGAGTACCTCCAAACAGTGAACCGCATTTTGAGTGGGAGTGTAACTGCATATAGCACAGGCTGAATCCCTATTCCCATATATCTCTTTGACTGACCAAGAACGCCTTTGTATTGTCTGGATTAAACTTCCATTTGTTTGCCCCCATCTACTCAATTAGAGCTGTCAGGCACCAGTTTAGCACAGGAACAGCCTCCTTGGAACTAAGTGGAAAGGAGTAATAGAGCCGGTTACCATCAGCATACTGGTGACACCTGACCCCAAAACTGCAGACAACCATTCCCAGTGTTTCCACATAGACATGACATAGCACAGGGAACAAACTGAATCCTGAAGGACTCCACAAGCCAATGGCCAAAAAGCTGAGCAGGAATCCCACAGCACCATGTTCTGAGAGTGTGGCTCCTGGAGAGAAGGGTAGTATCTCCAAGCCCTATCCCAGAGAGGTGATTCAGAAAGATTCCATGGTAGATAGTATTGGAAGCCACTGGAAGGTCCAGTAGAATCAACAGGGACACACTCTCCCTTTCTAGTTCCTTGTACAGGTCATCCACCAAGGCAATCAAAGTTGTCTCCATCCCATAACCAGGCCCGAACTCTAGAAATCTAGACTGAAATAGGTCTAGATAATCTGCCTCATTGAGGAATCCTTGGAGTTGAGAAACTACCACATGCTCTAGTTACCTTGCCCAGAAATGGAATGCTGAGACTGGGCTATAGCTATCCAGTACGGTAGGATCCAGGGAAGTTTTTCTTTTCCCCAAAGTGGTCTTACCATAACCTCTTTCAGGTATGTCGGAACCCCGTTTTGTTGTAAAGAGGCATTATCACCTCCCTGACCCACTCAGCCAGTCCTCCTCTGGCCTACTGAATTAGCCAGGAAGGGCAAAGATCTAGTATAGATGCGGTGGCTCTCACTTCTCCAAGAAGTCTTCCACACCCTCAAGCTGCACAAACTGAAAAGTACCCATCAGCACTGGACAAGTAGGAGGTTAAAGTTACATTCACTGTAACTGTATCAACTTTGGCATCTAAGTCAAAGCAAATCCCTACCCCCTATATCCATCTAGTCTCTATGATTCCACTGGCTACTCCATGGTTCTCATCATCACCTTCAGTCTTTTGGAAACATATCCATCTATGTGGCCAAAATGTCAGTTATGACAGCTCTGACAATAAGACAAATTCAGGTGGGGACATGAACAGCAACACAATCCAGTTCTTCTTCCCTTCCTTCAGGCAGAGGGACTGGTGCTCATGTCTTCTTCCTAAACTGGCTCCCCAAAGTGGTAACACCCTTTGGTGTTACCACCTCTAACAGTGATTGCTCCAGCACAATTCAAGAATTCTCACAGCACAGGAGTCCCACAGGTGAAGCAGTCAGCACATACTCTTCCTCTGACAGTTGCTATCCCTTCTCCTGTGGCACTTGCCCACAAAGGTGTGTACAATATGCAACTACCTATACCAGAAAGTTTGTGAGAAGCACAAACACAGACTCCTTTGACAAACAATACAGCACAGACAGACAGAATCTATATTCAGCTGTTCAGTGCAAAGGACACTGGATGAATAACTAATTGCTGTCTGGGTTTCCTCACTGGAAGTTACATGTCAGAATCTCTACTTAGGTCAAGGTGGGGAATCTATCTCTCTGAATATGACTAAACCAGAGCTTCTATAATCCATTATCATAGCCAATGTTGCATGGGGCTGATGGGAGCTGGAGTACAAAGGCAATTGGAAAGCCACACGTTCCCCTCCCTGTCTTACATGGACTGGAGAGAAAGTTTCTGCAAGTAAAATGGAATAGACCCATGCTGTTCTACTTACAGAATCCACAAAACATTCTGAAACAAGTGATCAGCTCAAATTTGGTGCAATACAAGGAAGACTACTGTCTTCTTTCACTTTTAAAAAGTTAAATGAGATACAGGGCACTACCGTTCACTTACTTTTAGTTCATGACTGACAACATTTTCAGTGTAAAAAATGTGTTACTTCTTGAAAATTCCAGTTTTGAACGAACTTGTATTAATCATTTAAAAATGGTAATACCACAAACTACTCTGACATACAAAAATGTTTTGTCTATTGCTTAACAAGTGGGGTTTACTTGATTAACCACCTATATTTCTGGGGAAGACACCTGGGAAGACACTGTATTGTGAATCACATCCAAGCTCATTCAGGACAATAGCTATGACCCTCTTTTCATATCTGTCCTTACTCGTTCACATTTTCTTCCTCACTGAAATTGTCAACAGAAGTAGTAGAGGATGTTCTAACGAGTTTTAAACTGTTAGACTGCAAGCAGAATACAAAGAGCAAACAGATCCATTACCTGCTATTCTCCAAATATTTTTCAAGTACTCTACAAGCTTTCACAGGTAAATCCTACAATACATGAATCACTGTCATCTGGAAAAAGGAGTTTTGTATATGCCAAGTTTACATGGGCACTTGGTAAAAGGTACTGGTCTATTGCTTCTTCACTCTTTAAGCCAGACATGAATTACTCTGCTTGCCTGAGTTTTAGAGAACCAATGTAATATAAGTCACTATCTTTTTATTTATACAGAAAAAATGATACTGTAATAAATTGTCATGTTAATTCATTTTTAAACATGCCTGTACGAACATAGTTACACTGAAATACATTTACTGTATACAGTGCTAACAGCCAAACCTAGTTATGACTACAAATGCTTCTTAAATTGTTTATGTCCTTATAGACAAATAAGCACATCTATTTAGTAGAAATGAACTGTATAAAAAATGGGAAATCTGTCTAAAGATATGCCAAGTAAAATAGCCTAAGAGAAAAATCCTTGAGTGCATCCTATCACAGAAACTGAAAAATTCAGAGCATTCTGTAAAGTATCACTGTAAAGTGGAACCATAGCATTCTGCACTTTATACAAACATGGAAGCTTCTGGAGAATATGGTCTTCTTTCAGCTGAAAGACAATTTCATTCACACAACATACACATTTTAAATTGCACTTAACCAGAAAGTAAATGGGATACAGGACACATGTGTGTGCAAGAGTGCTATGTAAGTTGAATGGAAATAAGAACTTGAAATGTTTTCTTATTAAAAGGTAAAAGGTAACACCATCTGTGTGTTATCTATTTATTTTATATGTCACCTTTCTCCCAGTCCCTGTTTACTCTCAGGTAAGGGTGTGTAAGACAACAGCTACAAAGCACTCTTAATGCCTGTCATTTCCCTCAGTTAAATCATTTTACTCAATTAGGCCTAAATTCTATTGTTATGTCTGGCAAAAATAGACCTATTGAATCAACTGTATTTACCTATGTGCTGACTCACCCACTCAACAGTAATTCAGTGGATCTACTCTAGTTGCAACATGTGTCTAACTTACACGCGTTAGAAGTTTCCACAGTTCTGCTTTGTGCCTTTATAGGGTCCACCACTGTTCAAATACATTCTCTAAAACCAACAGTTGAAGCAAAAGTGTGATTTCAGTTACAATTTACTATTAGAAGCATGTCCAAACTAGCTTTAAAGACAGGGCCATCTTTAGGAATCAAAGGCAAGATCTTCTAAAAGAACATTTTCAAAGCTTGGGTATTATGACACATTGCAAAGGTATGCAAATGTTTCTTTTCTTATATAGTAATGTGTAAAATGGTGCATTTCAAGTTTGGAGCAAACAGCATTCTCCTTTCATGTAAAAATTCCCTTAAATATCCAAGTATTTCATTCCTTATTGTCTTCACTGAAATTTATTTCGAATGTGCCTAAAGGTACAGCTAGAAAAGAACATCTAAGATATGAATAAATGAACAGATTCCAAATATGGAGGGAATACGTGCATATATTTTCCAGGAAATATATGTGCTTAGCCAAATTTTTGAAAAGAGGATAGAATCATCCAGTGCTCCAGATGTCGCCATACTGCTACTCCCAGCTTCCTCATCGACAACTATGCCGGGTAGGGCTGATAGTACTTGCGGTCCAACAATACTTCCAGTGTATATCTTTGCTGGGACTACAATATATCCATTTATCCCATTCTTCATGATACATGGGTATATATAAATAGGAGCAATTGCTGTCTAGTTAATTTTCAGTCAGTTTTTTTAACCTAATTTACCACTGATTCAGTGGGTCTACTCTAGATGGGACTCAAATCAAACACATCTGATTACTATGACATTTTCAATCACAGAGTTAAACACCTCTATTACTTTAACAAACATGCAATATATCACACAAAACAGGAATGGGAACCATGTGGTTTGTAAACTACACGCAGTCACCCAGGCCTCTCGAAGTGGCACAAGTACCCACAGAGTTTTAAAGACCACCTTGAAAAATAACGTCTCTCAGCACCATGTATTAGCAAATAAATAAATACACTTAAAATACTTTTTAATAAAAACAAGTGAGTTTTGGTCACTTCCTCTTTCATCCAGAGGGACTGGTATGGACTGGGGGAGTGCCCACATCTGGAAAAATGCCCTACAGAGCTTGTCCAGCACAATATATAATTCAGCTGATAAATGGGTTATGTATGTGCCTTCAACTCACCCACTCACTTATGGCATCCCCATGGATTTCATAGGGTTTTCTTAAGCAGGGAATACTCAAGAGTTGGTTTTGCCAATTCCTTCCTCTGAAATATGGCCTATAACATCTGGTATTCACCGGCTGTCTCCCATCCAAGGCCAACCCTGCTTAGCTTCCAAGATCAGGCAGGATCTGGTGCCTTTAGGGTATATAGCCCATACGTTCCTATGAATCTCAGAAGCAGGTCCCACTAAGTTTGATGAGACTTTTTCCAGGTCTGAGTTTTGACTGCTGTCAATGCTGTATCATTTGTGGAATTCAGTATAAACAATTTTATTGAAAAAATTATTATAAATGTATCTGGTGTTGGTAACTGAACAATAAGCTACTACATTCTAAAATACCTAAGAATCTCTATTATCTACTTCACAGTCGCAAAACAACAACACAGAACTGAAAACAGAAAGCAACCAATACTGTAGTAAACAAAAACAAAATTTTGTTGTCTTGGGGTTTTAAAAAGTAGCTGATTCACTTTTTCACTCCACATTACCATGGAGGTTTTGGTTTGGTAGTTTTGAACAGAACTTCTCTTATCCCATTGTAAGCACTTTGTGAAACTGAACAGAGGTTTAACACCAGTGATATAGTTCTGGGTTCTACATCCAATTATAAAACAAGAAACAAAACAGAGGGGGAAGAAACACTGGGTTCTAACCTCAGCATGAACTCGATCTCTAACCAAACTACCCCCATATAACATGACCTCTTCCCTTCTCTCACCTTTTATACCATTGCAATCTCCACAAGCCTATGTGCCTTGCTGAAAAACAAGTGAAGCGAACAAGAATTTGCTGTAATTAAGAGATATGTTTTTTCAATGCAGCTTTCAAGATCCTGACCAATACACAGACTTAGTGCTATTCTGTAAGAAGAAAATGAACTAATTTTTAAAGAAAAAGATTTAAAAAAATAAGCACCTATGAGAAATTAATAATTACTTTGACTATTTAGTAAAACTTTTGAAAACAGAACCATCTTGCATTTTTGTTATTTTAAATTATAAAGGTTATAAAAGATTATAGAAAGATACAGAACAAAATTTAATAAGTTATACAGTCAGCCCTCCACATTCATTAAGATTAGGGTGGAAGACCCCTATAAAGGTGGGAAAAAAATCACAAACATCAAAAAGTGTGTGTCTGTCTTCGGGAAGGGAGCAAAGGCATGGTGGAGAGAATGGGCACCCAGAGTCCAAACCAGATAAGGGAAAGGAGAAGGAAAGGGGATCGGTTGGAATGGTGGCCCTATACTTTCTCCCCAACACCTTCCTTGGGTGGGTGGGTGGGTGGCATTAAGAGAAGATATGTGAGGCTGGGAAATCAGGTTGCAAGCCATCCTCAGCTGGCCATGCAGCAGACTGCAGAAGAGGAGGAGGACTAGGGCTAGGTTTTTAAAGGGCTGCACAGCCTGATTGGAGCCACTGAGGGAAGATTCACCTGCAAAAGAAGTGCCAGAGGTAGGGGGCAGGGGCTGGAAAAGCTTGCAAATAATCAAATCTGTGAAAATTAAACCCACAAATGTGGAGGGCCAACTTACATATTACATTAAACAAATCTAGACAAAATAAGAATATCCAGATAATAAGTTGCATCTTTTAAATCCACAGCTAAGTCAAACTAGACATAAAGGGTATCTGTGTACAACCTATAATTAACCCATTTTCCTTCAGGATTTCCTCAGAGTTTTCCTCAGCAGTCTTGTAAATTAAATCCATGTTTACCCTCCAAGAACCAAACACAAAACAAAGCACACTAAACACAAGGTTTGCTAAACACAGATGAGGACAACTACAAGCTATGACAGATTCACATGGAGAGCACCTCTGGATGAAAACCCAATAAAGTCTCATCTAGTTTGACCCTATGCTTGTAAGCCCAAAAAGCAAAACAAAAACAAAACCCTTAGATATTTATATTGGGTTCGATCACTGCTTGATTTATGGTATTTTACTGCATATCACAAGCCCACACAATAAAGATTCAAACCTGTGCACACTTGGCTGACAATGGCCTCCACTGATCACTCCATCACAAATCAGTTACTTCAGTGCAGGCATTCATGTGTCTCCCCACACAAATCTGTTTTGGTCACATAGATAAAGTCCTAAAACAAATGACTACAGAACCATTAGAAGGAAGATGAATAGACATAAAGCATGTACAAACTAGTTCTAGTCGACATATACTAAAATGGTCTAACAAGGAAGGGATCTCTTTAACCAGAGGAACAGGATTTTACGTGACAACAACGAGAAATGGATTGGTGAATATGTTAGACCTAGTAAATGGGACACAGAAAAGCACAGGAAATAAATATAAGAATGGTCTTCACAGGAAAGTTACTGTTCCCACATTGAAGTTTGGTAAGACGGATGAAAAAGAAGCAGCTGATTTTCATTGTACTCTTCAATGAAATGTCCATGGGATAATCCTATGCTATTTCACACTGGTTACTGTCAGTCTTCTGTAGAAGACTGTCATTCCATTCTGTACTTTTGTCATTTTACCTTCTGCACTTTGATCATTTTCTCACTGTATTCTGGAAACCATTCTGATGTCATTAGAACAGACATAATCATCTTGCTGATTTTTCTTTCTAGGCATACTGTTCGTCCACCTAACTGGTGGCTGTCATTTTACTTATCAAGCTATCATTTCACTGCTACTCTCTCCTGGATGCTACTGTCATTCCACAATGGCAACAACATTCCACTCTGAATAGCCCAGCCAAGCTAGGACCCAGATGCTCCTTCATTCATCCTTTCCTATGTTTATGCCTTTTACCTTAACCCCTTCCTGGTCTCAGCATAAACTTCACCTCTAACAAAGTTATACGAAGTTATAAGTCATACCCTCTTCGTGTTTCTCACCTTTTATATCACTACTATTTCCCACTACCTACAGTGCCTGCAAAAAATGAAGAGAGGAAAACTAGAGTTTAAGGTAATTGACAGACGTCTATTTCTTTAAGTGGCATATCAGTGGACAACCTCATGAGTGAATTCCAGTTCAACAATTTGCGTGTGTGTGTGTGTTACTTGGAGATTGATGACTTAGAGTCTTTTCAGACCACACAGTTACAGTGCTATGATTCCACTTTTAACTCCCATGGCTGCATCCTGTGGAATCCTACAGTTTGTAGTTTAGGGAGGTAAATTTGGAAATCTCAGCTGGGGAGCTCTATGTCTCATCAAACTACAAATCCCAGGTTTCCACAAATGGAATCATAGCCATTAAAGTAGAAATCATAGTGCCGTAACTGTTCAGTGCAAATGGGCCTGTAGTCAACATTAGAATTACACTGGGAAGGTTAGGTAACTTGGAAGGTAAAAGAAATCTGTCTACTCAATTTTATATCAATTTAATAAATACTGCTATTACTAAATTGTTACCGGCTGCACAAATTTACTGATCTAATCTCTAACATGAAAAGCATTCACCACCAATCCAAAACAATGCATATTGTTTTGAATGCATATTGAAGTTGTATGGTTTCTGAGGTCTAGAATTGTAAACACAATGTTAATAAAACAGTAAAGGCTGGTCATAAGTTCAAGGGCTCCCTTATACTAAAGAATGAAGTCAGGTAGTCAATAATTGAGTTACAGGAAGAAACTGATGCATTTATTGTGTTTTAAGAAATTATTACATTTATTATTAATAAATTATTAAATTTTTGGAAAAGCAGAGAATCTTTCTATTATATTTGATTGCAGGTTTGTTTGGTTTTTTTTGAAAAAATAACACAGGTATTCAAGAATTATCACAAGGAAAAAACAACTGGAGAAACAGGAACTGAAGCAGCAGTTCCAATATGTATTAAATATGAAGAAAAGTTATTTGAATAGCGTGACTAATAAACTGATTTACTTATACTTAAAATATAAGTTTATCCCATCTTGAGCTTACCAATATGCAATTTCTTTACTGTGTCTTATTTAATTGCCTTCTACATAAATTGGAATGTGTAAAGTGAGACCAAGAATTTGAAAAAAACAACATTTTATTTTAGATATTAATTCATTGTTTTTTTTCTTGGCACTGCCACAGTTCACAGAGCTCTCCATTGAAAGCTGTTGTCCCTGACTAGGACACAACTCTCATTTGTAAATAATTAAAAACCATTTTATCTACTGCAGAAAAATATCTATGTCAAAAGTAATTTAAAGGGAAAAACAAACAAAAAATTGTTCAGAAAAATTTTTTTTTTCAGAGGTCTATTTAGAATGCAAACAGGGTCAAACTGGAATGAGGTGAGGTTCTCCCTGAACCCAATCCACTCAGTACATATGTATCATCAATTTAATGACATGCTGTTTACATGGTACATATTATTACACACTTCAGTATATCCTAAATGCTGCTAGTAATGCAGACCAGCACTGCACTGCACAACTGCTCAAGTCCTAAGTATGTCAGACAAAACAAATCAAGAAGAGTTTATTTCCCTCTTTAGTGTGCCTAGATGAACATGTAGACATTTTCAGTGCAAGCTTAAATATGCCCATTTAAAACAATCCTATAAGGTTCAATGAGGTCTTCTCTCAAGAAACGGGTGTAGGATTACAAACTGTTGCCAAAAGTATGCAAAATGTTTTTAGTAATCAACATATACATTCCAATTTTGATCCTTTTCTTTGAAAGATTAACAAAATGGTAGATTGCAAAATAACACACACACACAAAAAGTTAAAGTCACAGAGCTTCCAAATCCAGGCAACTTTATATGCTCCAGGAGTCACTGATGGTACATCAGTACTGAATAAAATGATACAGTTCTTCTTGTTACATATTTTTTTAAAAAAACAGTATTTGGACTGTGGGAGTATGCTACTGCATGCCTCTCATACAAGCCTGTTGCAAAGAGATCCTTAGCTTACCCTGACTACTGCAAGTCTACACTGCATTGCTTTCAGCATACTGCATGGATATTTGGCTGCCTCAAAACCTCCTGGCATGAAAGAATCAGAGTAACAGGATCAGCCAAATATTCCCTCACTCTCAAAGAAGAATATTGCATGACCAGCAAATAGGAAAAGACGGACACTACCGTTAGGTCAGATACCTCATTCCTCCTGAGTTTTAGTGTAGCAAATGCCTCAACATGTACTCTCATGTGAACTGCATGAATCATGTGATTATTGCAGAAAGTTTGTGCAGTGGCTTACAAATGATCTAAATAAAGGCCTGTATGGCAATGGACAGGGTTATTTTGAATAGCAGGATAAGATGGACTATACCAACTTTCATGTTGTCCTACACAGCACGTTCAGCTACACCCAACATAACATAATGTGAATAGGCAACTACGCTTGCTGTAAAGATTTCCCTTTCCTCTACACTCCATGCACTCCTGGGCACACTTGTATTTACTCCAAAGAGTCCCTCGATCATCCAAGACAGGTCTGAGGGGTCTTCCAGTGTAAGAAAAGATCTGTTCCACCTGGATTATCCAGCATAATTTTGACAGAATCTGTTACTCAGGCAACTACATTATTTAATGTGGGAGCATAGTAAACAGTCCAAGTGCAGCCTGTGTTTTACTCACATGTTTTTAAAACAAGTGACCTGTACAAGTGTTTATTAGTTTTACTCTATACAAGTGGCTTATATCTGAGATGCCATGCATAAGACTAAAAACAACTAATACCTTTAAAATAAATCCAGAACTCTAACCAGAGTTTGTAAGGAAAACAAGTTTCATACGGGTTGGACTTGGATGGGAGATCATCAATGAATACCAGGTGCTGTAGGCTATATTTCAGAGGAAGGAACTGGCAAAACAACTTCTGAGCATTCCTGGCCTACAAAAACCCTATGAAATTCATGAGATCACCATAAGTCAACAGGTGACTTGAAGGCACATGTATACACACATTGCAAAAGTTAGAAGTCTTGGAAATAAATGGTATTTAGTTTTGCTGACACAAATAGTGCAAAACCCTATCAAGAACTCTATCAATGTCAGAACAGTTACTAAGCACTGGTAATATGAAAGAACAAACCTTCTGATAACATTTTGATTTGAAAACCAGTAGAAATTGCAACATTAAAACATTTTTCCAGTTTCTTTCAAATACTCCTGGGACCGTGAAGGAGGACAGAATACTAAACACATCATTCTGGACGGAAGCAAAGCTGCTAGTAAAATGGCAATATTAGTCTACAATCCATTTGAGATAACTTATGGTAATAAAGTCTCAGCATGTTGAAAGCATAACACATAAAGTTGAGGAAAACTACAGCCACACAAAAATATCAGATTTAGCCTGAAAAAGACTGCTTCCCTAACAGACCAAAAATCTAGCAACCTATGTTTTAAAAATTATTAAATTGTCAGATATAACAGAATTTTGTTTGCAGGATGTGATATACATTTTATCATCCTGGATAAAATATCTACAGCCTCAGCAGTGGTTAAATTGCAGCTATAAAGGAAATTGTCCTCAGATAAATCGTTTCCCTATGAGAAGGTTTCACCACTACACCTAACAGGTCAATAAATCAAATTAACTGCATCTTGTCCTGTGGCCAGTGACATCATCAGCCTGACCACATCTTAAAAAGTGGATACAGGAACATATGCTTTAAAGGCATAAAACTGTATTATATTTTTGTCAGCCATCATGCTGCTGGCCTATGAAGGGTGTAACTGAATTGTCTTGGTTACCACTTATACAGATCTCTCTTGTAATGTTCTAGCTTTCTATTTTCCAAGGCCAGAGGAGGACATAAGGCCAATTACTACTAAGGAAGTATCTTTATAAAATATAGAAAAGACTGATTGTTCTTGCATATGCAACTCTCTGTCATGCTTCAAGGACTGTTTAATATTAATCAGAGAGAGTGTGTGTAAAATATCTTGCTGTCAGGTTATTTGAAGAGAATGGTCACTAATGAGAACTACATAAATCTGTCAAGCATGCTAAGATTACACTAGAACTCCCACCTTAAAATAATTAAAAGGAGAGCCAGTGTTGACTAGTTTGTAGGGCTGTTGCCTTTAAAATATCATTTGTTCTTTCAAAAACCATAGATGTTTCTAATTTCATCAAGTAAATCCATCTTAAAAGTCATCCTATTTCTCCTATTCACTGGATTTTTCACAACTTTTTATCATTTTTAGTTCTGACAATATCAACAATTAAATATAAAACGTTGCTTTTTGCATCACTCAGACTTTAATAGCAAAATCATGGGTGTTTAATACTACCTCTGATTACTGCACAAAATGTGGGTTTAAACTGTCACATATTCTGTACATTCTGTATTTCTCCTGTTAAAACAAATTAACTTGTTAATTTAAAGGTGCTGCAGATTTCACTGCATGCACAACTGTGAGAAACTGTCTTTTCTCTATTAAAAAAGAAGAAGAAGAAGAAGAAGTCAATCAGGACAAAGGGAGAAGAAAGGCCCCACACACACTGATCTGAAAGGAGCGGCTTTAGAAAGTCCTGTTGTTGCCTATAAATTAAAAATAAGCTCCTTATTTGAGGCATATGAGAGGGGGGAAAAACGAAGCAGTGAGCAGATCTGATGCTACTCATGCCCCAGGAGGGTTTTGTTTTTGCTGTCGGGGCTAGGAGAGGGGCATTTTGGTTATTAGTAAATAAATCAAGCAGCAGAGAGTGAGGCCTAAGCGCCTGCCAAAGGAGTCTGGGCCTAGCTTTCCTCCCTTCCCTCTATACAGCCTGGGTTTGATCTCTGGGCCCTGCTCGTTGCCAAGAAAATGTAAAAAGGCAAGAGAGCGAGAAAGAAGAATCATATTGAACCACAAAAGCACATGGGGCGAATGTAAAATATAAACACGGCATTGGGCTCTGAGTGGCTGTTATTAAAGGCCTGAATTACTAAACATGAGAGGCGGGGAAAGCCGGGCGGCCATTTCAATAATATAAACCTCCCCGAATTAGACATTATTCAAATGAGAGAAAGAGAGAGGGGGTGAGGAGAAGGGCATTAGAAACAGCCATTCTCCCTTCGCGGCCGGCTGGCTGCCTGGCCAGCCTGCCACCCCAGAGCCCTAGCCCTGCCACCCCATACATGGGGAAGAGGGACAAGGCATTGTTAAACGTCCTCTCCCCTGCTTCCTACGCCGCCCCCCAATCCGTTATGACCCGGCGCAAAGAAACCTTTCGGAAGGCTCCCCCCGCCGCCGCCCGTCCATCTCCCAGAGGGAAGGGAAAGATGTGGCCGGGCAGCCCAAGATCCCTCTTTAGGTGGCGGCCAACTCACCCCGTCAAATTTGTCCTAGGACACCTGGCAGCCTCAAAAGAAAGGACTGAAGCACACGCACAAACACACCCCTCTCCAGAGCCCTCCGCCCCCTTCCCTTAGGCCAGAGCTCCCCGTCCTGCGCGTAACCCTAAACACCCCCTCGGCACACAGGCCGCGGCCTCTGGGGAAATCGAGGACGCCTTGGGGAGACGGGGGGGGGGGAGTCGGCCAGACAGCGGACTCCTCAAGATGCCCTTCTCCGGGTTTCTGCCCCCACCCGCCTTCCAATGCGACACCAGAAGGGCCAGGGGTGCGGTCCCACCCGGGGGCCAGAAAGGAACCGAGGGCTGGGGTGAGGTCGTTCCCCACAACCGCCCCCCCAACCGTTACGCCGCCGCCCCTCCTCTTCCACGACTATTATCTATCATATGAATATGTAAAACAGCTTCACGGCGGCGACGGCGCCCGGCCTAGCTCCCCGAGCCGGGCTGGGAGGACGAGTCTGGGGGGGAAGCCCCTTTGCCCGCTGCCCCCCGTGCCCGCCCGCCCGCGCGTGTGGTGTGTGCCTATCTATGTGTACATGTGTGTCCGTCTCCGTGCCTCTCGCTTTTCCCCCGCACGGCGGCTACCCCCCAGCTCCCTCCTGTGCCGTTAATTATAATAATCCTGAGTACTAATAAATTATGCTAAGCGGGGAAGGCGGGCGGCGGGGGGGGCGCGTGTGCGAGTATGAATATGAATATGTAAAATGCAGTAATGATTACCTGCCGCCACCGCCGCCGCCGAACTCTCATCTTGACTCGCTGCTCCTCCGTCCGCCATTTTGAATATTTTAATCAAAATCGGCCGCCCGATAAACCCTCCCTTGCTCGTTCGCTCCTCGCCTGCCCCCTCCCCACTCGCATCGCTCTGTGCGCAGGCGCCAACTCGCTCTTTCCCCCCTCCCTTTTACAGGCTGACGCGGGCGGTGCGCATGAGCGCGCCTTCGCTCTCCTGCTTGCGGTGGTTCTCAGCGAGACGCTATGCCAGGGGTGGGAGGTGGGGTCGCCTTGGGTACCAGAGCAACTTTAGGCGGTGACAGAGGTAGCCCCCTCGTTCTTCTTCGCTGCCTCCTTTGGGACGCCGGCAGGAAGCGAAGAAGCCTTCCAGTGGTGGCTGGCATGCTGCGCGGCTGAGAGACAACGGTAAAGGGTTTGCCCGGTTGAAGTGCGCGGACAGGCTTGTGTCGCATAGGATCGCGAACTGGCTAGTCTGCGCTGGCATCACTCTCCACAGCCCTCCGGGCTCCTGTTGCTGAGAAACTGAATGCCCAACTATAGCTGTCAGTTAAAGATTTTTTAAAAAAGTCTTTCCTCGCTTTTTCTTTCGCTTTCCTTCTGAATGAGAAGAGAAACACTTTGGCCATTTCCGCACTAGACTGTTATAGCGTTATTATTCCACTTTCAACATCCTACGGAATCCTGGGGTTTGCAGTTTAGGATGTTGAAAGTGGAATAATAACGCTATAACAGTCTAGTGTGGAAATGGCCTTTGTGACATTCACCAATGCCCTTCTCTTCTGCTGGCATAGGAAGGCAGGCAGCCGTATTGTATTTATTTTACATACTGTAGCGCCTTTCTCTCAGAGTTGGACCTAAGGTGGCTCACAAAAAGAATCAACTATAAAAAGAATAACATTTTAAATACAGTTGAGATCATCACGCTAAAACAATATATTATAAATAGCATACAGTCATTTAAAAGTTAAAAATGAAACGTAGACACTCTCAATCCCTATGTAATTTTTTTTATTTATTTTTCGGAGCATAATCTCTGTACATACTTTACTCAGGAGTAAGTTCATTTGTATTGAACAAATCTTCTTCTGGAATAAAAATGAGAATGTGTGTTTTATATTTTGAGCTAGTAATGTATGCTATTACAAACTCTTATACATTTGTTTCTAATGCATTTTGCCAGTAAAGTGAAAACAAATCAGACAAAATCAAATACAGTACTTTGCCTTCCACCTCAGAATGGTCCATAATGCTGCTAACCTCAAATGAACAGCTGCAAAACAAGGAAAAACATCAAAAAGTTAATGACAGAAGAACACCATGAACCAGCAACGTTATGCAATACAGAGTAATAATCTCAAAGGCCTCTCTGCAAAAGCAGGGACACCTGGGCCATTATTCCAGGGGTAGGCAATACACTGCAAAAAATGGAAAAAAATGCAACCCTTCCGAGCAGGGTGGGGGAAGGCCGGGAGCTGCAATTCCAAAAATCTGGTAATGGTTGGCGGCTTCCATGCCATTAAGGCAGTGAATTCACTCCAGTTTTAGAGAACTTCAGAGAAACTATCCAAGATGCTGAGCCCTGCCACCCAAAGAGAGTCAGTACCTTGGATAACTCATTTGTAATTCAGACTGAAACCTGGACCAGATTTGTAGCACTGCTGACATCCAAGCCATTAGCTGCCATTGACACATTCAAAGGTGCACAGTCTGTCTACCCTTCCATTCTTGGGGAAGCTCTGGGGTCAGTCCCCACATTTGGATAAGAAAGATGCTTTTAAGGATGCTCTTTATATAGTGGTAATTTCATCTGCCAGAAAGTGGTCCTTCAGAACTTCATCTTCCCAGTTTGAAAAATGAGGATAATACTGTTGATTTAACGTATAAGGTTGTTCAGCCAACATATGATACAAGCAAGTAATAATACAGGGCAAGCCACTGTTTCTCAGTTTCAGTACCCGACTCTACTATATACTCCCATTCGGGGTCCTGTAATAGAGGTTCATAATATTGGAGGGTACGAGCCTAAGTACCCTAAGGACACCAGATCTGATCTTGGAAACTAAAAAGGGTCAGCCCCAGTTAATACTTGGATGGGAGACCACCGAGTAATAGGTGCTGTTAGATATATTTCAGAGGAAGGAACTGACAAAACCACCTCTGAGTATTCCTTGCCTGAGAAAACCCTATGAAAATAATGGGGTTGCTGTGAGTCGACAGGTGACTTGAAGGCACACGCACACGTATGATGGAGTCTTTGCAAGCCATTATCATTCTCAGTCTGCTGCTTTCCTGTCCCTGTCTACAATATGATAATGAACAGGGGATAGTGAAAGCCACTAACTTTCTTTGTCTTAACTAGTATCTAAAATATGGAGATAGTTCAAACAGGTTTGTGAATTCATCAGCCTCTTTCAACTGATGCACACATATGCTTTTCATGCTCTTCTGAAGCAGGAAAGGTTTGCTGGGCAGTTTTAAGGAATCAGTAAAATGTATAGTGTGTTTGTGTTTTCTCTCGTGGGAAGACTTGGGTTGGAAACTGAATTAATTTCTGCTAATGCCTTTGATTTGGCAGTGGTTTGAGCATTGGGCTACGATCAAGGAGACCAGGGTTTGATTCCCCTTTCAGCGGTGGAAACCCACTGGGTGACCATGGACACGTCACACACCTTCAACCCCAGGAAACCCTGTGATAGGGTCATCACAGGATCACCATAAGAAAAAAAACACTTGAAGGCACACAGCAACCACAACAATTTTTTTGTTAGGAAAGAAAGTAGATGATATCAAACCACTACAATGGTGAAACATTGGATGGCTACCTTGTCTCCTGTGTACGGGTGTCACTCTTGCCACTACAGTAAGAGATCCCCAAGGCTTTTTAAAAAGGACCCTGAAAGTTGGATCTAGAAAACAAAGGCACTTTCCACCTTGTTTTCCTCTCCATGGGACAATATGTAGCCATCTGATTGAAAGATCAAAGATCACAGCTGCTGTTGTCTCTATCTTCCAAATATGAAATACCCTTCCCGTTGCTCCACAGACACACATACTTAGTGAGCAGAAACTTCTTGGGCAGTGATAGAACAAGTCCTGGTCTTGTAGTGGAGGGCTGAGTAATCAGGACCAACCAAGAAATTCCAGTATTGAAGAAAAGCTGGAATATAAACAAGGATGATAAGTAATAGCAGAAGCACTACTACTAATACTGCTACGTGTACTAATAACCACAGAATTTGCTGCTGCAAGACACAGTGATGGTGACTTGCAGAGATGACTTTGAAAGGGGATTTAATAAAGGTTGTAGAACCTGTGCCTTCCAGATATCGCTAGACTATAATATCCATCATCTCCACCATTGGTCTGGTGGCATAGGTTGATGGGAGTCAAGAGCCTTAGCAACATCTGGAAATCCACATGTTCTCAAGCCATGAATTGAAGCATTCTGCTGAAGGAACAGCTCTCTCAGCAGCCATGAGCCATGATAGATAAACAGCACCACCATAGGGAGGTTAGAGGAACATTTTAGCACCACAACAGCTTTGAGAGAGCCATTAGTCTGACACTGGGCAGGATCCTAGATAGGGAGTTGAAGTATAAAGTTGTGCCCAGGTGGAACTCCAGTCCATTTCCCCTCCTCTTTTCCTTCCTGCAGGATTAACCTGGTTTCTTGGGGGGTGGGGGTGGGGGCAACATGGCCATTGAATGGCTGGTGGAGAGCAGGGGGCAATGGCGAAGTGTCTAGCCATGTCCCTATAGCTGGACACAGAACAACAACGGTATCTTGTACACCAGTGTATGCTATTAACAGGATGCCAGCCAGTGATTTACCCAAAGTCATTCAAAACTGTCTACGAGTATAGCTGTGAAATGATTTGAACCTGGGCTTCCAATATCCAGATCTGCTACTGCAGTGACTGCACTAAAATGGCTGTAAATGGCTGTATATAAATATCTTTATAAAGGGAATTAAAAAGCGTTTTTAAATATGATTGTCAACCAAAAATAGCTCTTCAGAAAACAGCATGTGATAATGCTGGCCTGTACAAAAATACAGACCGTGACAAGACATGCAAGACAAGTACTCCCTGAGTACAATGTGAAATTAATCCCCTATGAATATAAAAGGAATAGGGAAGAGAAATAATAGAACATTCAGCACCGTATGGAGGTGATAGCATGAATGGTGGCCTATTATATCTTTAGAGAAAAACTCTTACAGGAAATAAATTGTCTCCTCTCTAAAGATACTCATCACAGTATATCTACACTCTTGGACAGTACAAAGCTCTAGGGATGCTTGCATCAAATAGATATTCCCTGCTTCTGTACTGCAAGTTAAGCTTCACTGGCATAAAATAAAAAAACAAGGAATTAGAAAGCTATCCCACTTCTTAAATCTATAAGGCTGATACACATTTCAACAGAATTATCTGGGTTTGAATGAGTTTTAAATCCAATCCTTGACTTTCATTGAGCAATCAAACTACTCTTAGTAACAACATTAACCAAATGCCGTATTAACCAAAAAGGATTGACACTTAACAAATGATAGTACACTTCCAACAAGCTTCGCTATCAAATAATGCATTTAAATTTAGTGTATTCAGTGTATTTAAATTTGGATGCCAGGAAAAGATACATTTGAAAATCCATTAATTGTTTTGTTAAAAAGTTGGCTCACTACCTAAGTAAAATAGGAGCAAATCAGGTGGCAGTGAAATGTTTGCCACTAGAAGTAAAATATATATCCATTTTACTAGGTGGTCCTGTATTCCAAATATGCTGAAGAAAAGATATTCAGTCACCAGATCTGAGCCATTTCCACACTAGCCTATTATAGTGCTACTATCCCACTTTCAACATCCTATGGAAGCCTGGGGTTTGCAGTTTAGGGAGGGGCATTTAGAATTCTCAGCCAGAGAGTTCTTTGGCCTCAGTAAACTGCAAACCCCAGAATTCCACAGGATGTTGAAAGTGGAATAATAGTGCTATAATAGGCTAGTGTGGAAATGGCTCTGGTCTATTTAAACAGGCCTTCAGTTTTTAACCAGTTGGGGTAGTGCAATGGATTGGTTTAATGTACTTTTACTTGTTTTAAACTAATGTTTTAAAAAGTGGTTTGTATTTAATTTTTTAAACATTTTTTGTATTCTAGCATGTTTTCAATCTGTCTTAATCTAGGGTGTGAGCTGCACTGGATCCCTTATGGGAGAAAAACAGGATATAAATCAAACAAATCACATCTATATCTATATCTATAGAATCATAGAATCATAGAAATGTAGAGTTGGAAGAGACCACAGGGGCCATCCAGTCCAACCCCCTGCCATGCAGGAATACCCTCAAAGCACTCCCGACAGATGGCCATCCAGCCTCTGCTTAAAAACCTCCAAGGAAGGAGACTCCACCACACTCCGAGGCAGCATATTCCACTGCCGGACAGCCCTGACAGGAAGTTCTTCCTGAGGTTCAGGTGGAATCTCCTTTCCTGCAGCTTGAATCCATTGCTCCTTGTCCTGGTCTCTGGAGCGGCAGAAAACAAGCCCTCTCCCTCCTCTACATGGCATCCCTTCAAATATTTAAACATAGCTATCATGTCCCCTCTTAACCGTCTCTTCTGCAGACTGAACATACCCAGCTCTCTAAGTCTATCCTCATAGGGCATGGCTTCCAGGCCCTTCACCATTTTGGTCGCCCTCCTCTGGACCTGCTCCAGCTTGACCATGTCCTTCTTGAATTGGGGTGCCCAGAACTGGACACAGTATTCAAGATGAGGTCTAACCAAAGCAGAGTAGAGTGGTACCAGTACCTCCCTCGATCTAGACACCATACTCCTATTGATGCAGCCGAGAATTGCATTGGCTTTCTTGGCTGCCGCATCACACTGCTGACTCATGTTCAGCTTGTGGTCTATTAAGACTCCTAGATCCCTTTCACACGTACTGCCATCCAGCCATCTATATCTATATCTATGTGGTTTCTATATGCCATGCCCTAGGTCTCTTTCACATTACACAGTTATAGCATTTTCACTGGTGGAGCTGCATCCTACAGATTTGGTGAGAATTCTGTGGAAGAGAATTCTAAATATATCGCAAAACTGCCAATCCCTGGATTCCATATGATGGAACAATGGCAAGTGCCTTAATTGTGTAGTGTGAAAGAGATTGTGCTTGTGCCCAATCCAAGAGCCGAGGAAAGGAGAGCCATCACTCAAAATCCCAACATGGTGCAAAAACAGTCAGAACATAGCATCAGTGGAAACACTGCCATGGCTCTCCAGTCAGGAGGCACTGCGGCAATTATGCCAACATCCTGTTCAAACACAGAGAAAGCAAATAGACTTGGATGTGTGGACACACACAGCAAACCCACTACATTACCAAGCACACAACACATAGAACAACATCACAGAAGCCCTGCATTATTCCCAAGGAAGTGAGCAGCAGAAGCAACCTGTATTCTATAGTCATGATAGTGCTACAATTTATTTGTTATTTATTAATTACATTTATATCCCATATATATATATATATGGATATGGATATGGATATGGATGTAATTAATTAATGAGCTCAAGATGGTATGTGACATGGCAATTCCTCCCCAGTTTATTCTCAAACAAAAGCAAAGACAAACCAAACCCTGAATGACAGGCTAGCCCAGTGAGTTTCATGGAATTGTAACCTAGATCTCCCAAGGTCAATAATCTAACCACTACATTGCACTGGCTTTCCATATAAGTGAATTTAAAAAGATAAACTGAGTAATTAAATTTAAATTAAATTAAATTTAATTAGAGTAATTAAAAAAAATAGGACTGGAAAACACAGTTTTTGTTTATTTTTGCACTACCATCTCAAGAATACAGTGGTAAAAAATGGAATGGCAATAAGTACATGTGTGGGGAATAAGTGTTGTTTGTGTGCTTCATAGGTGATGCAAGACACATGGGCATCTAAATGGGAAATGAGTGGGTAAGATGTTTAAGTCCAGGATCTAAAATTACACTCATATGCACACTATAGTGCAAGTGAATGGGACAACAGGAAGGATGTGATATTTTCCTTCCTTCCTTCCTTCCTTCCTTCCTTCCTTCCTTCCTTCCTTCCTTCCTTCCTTCCTTCCTTCCTTCCTTCCATTTGTATCCTGCCTTTTTCCCAACATGAAATCCAAGGCTGCATACAGCCTTTTAAAAACACACAATACAACTAAAAAGATTTTAATACAACAGCTATAACACAATCAAACTAAACTATTTTTTAAAAAGACAAGTTAAAAATACAAGGTAAAAGAAGTTTTTAAAAGCACATACAAAGCATGATAAAAAAATAAAACACCCCCCCCCCTTAAAAGCTCCACCTGCCATAACATATTACAAACAAGACCTTAAATAAGGAGGTCTTTACCAGCTGTCAGAAAGACACTAGGGAAGGGACAAATTGGACTTCCCAAGGATGAGAATTCCACGTCTTGAGAGCAACCATTGAGAAGGCTCTCTCCCATGTCCTCAACAGGCATGCCTGGGATGGTAGTGAGATATGCTTGACAAACTGTAAAAGCTTGTACAGTACCCAGCTCAAATCAACAAGTGTAAAGAGGCTTTGATGTCTTTTTGTTGTCAAGAGGATTTGCGATCTGATTGGTCCTGAAATTATGGATGTGTCTCACAGTACTGCCTAAACCTGGTCTACTATTCCTACCACAAGTGGTTAATTATCACTATGTGACTGGTTATTCTTAGAAGAATCAGCCAGTAATGTCTAATGTACTAATCTAGTGGAAGGATAAATTAAGGTCTGTGCTGTTTAGGGGAGAGGGGCAGGGCTGAACAACTACTGGTTGGCCAGTTCCTGGGCTCTTTCAGTGTACAATAGTTTTATTTCATATTTATTTCAAATGTCCTCTTTTCTCAGCAACATCTCCTCTCACTCTGTGTTATCATGCTTCCTACAGTCTTCACATTTGGTCTCCCAACTTGGCAGTTCCCGTGACTGTCATGGAATCTTACGGTTCTGTCATTTTGTTCTTGTCATGCTAATAGGGTATAATTAGCATTCTGCCTTTACAATAGCAGAAAATAGGATGCACATTCTCCTATACTTCTCTCTAGGGAAGTCTGATTTCAATGAATTTAAATCAGCATTTAATAGATGTGGAAATCACATTTTCTATATCTAGTTCACATATTTTTGGAACATATTGGTTGTTTGTATGTCATGTATCTACTTATTTCAAAACCTTTGCTTGTATAGCAAATTATCTGATTAGAATCAAAGATAAATAAATTTATAAATAAAATTATCTGATTAGAATAAAAGGGAGTGGGGACAATTCTAAAACGAAAAGATTTGTTTGATTGTCTGTGAAAACGTGCAAGGACCTTACTTGAAGGCTAAAAACTGCCCAGAATTATCTGGAAAAAGACTAGTACTTACAAAATATTAATAAAAACTGTGCTGACACTTACACACACACACACTCACCATTTTTGGAAGTACTTTTACTAGTAGGTTGAGATTCCTGACATGCATTGACCTGCTCTTCATCTGTAAGCCAAATTATTTTAAACTGGTGAAGGACACAAACATCACTTTCATGAGATGAGAATGGATTGTGAACCAAATCACAGCTGGACTTGAAGTGTCTTTCAAAACATTGCCTTTATTCTCTTTCTCCACTTTTATTCCAGTTCAGGTTCTTTGCCTCTCTGGCACACAGCCTAGCCTGGGTGGAGATTAAGGATTCTCTTTGCCCCTTCATCCTTGAATATTTCTTTTTAATTTCACAGTTTAGATTCCAATTGGGTAATTACATTCTTCCTATCTCAGATTCCTCTGTAATTTCAATTGGATACGGTATCCTTCACCCTTTAGCCTCAACTCCTGGAGTGGCACTGGGTATTGTTCAACCCTCGGCTATGTTCCATTGCCGTCCTATTTCATGTCTCTTTAAAAGAAGATGGGCACAAAAGCCATTGCTTGTCACAGAGCTGGAGATGGGTTGCTTTTGAACTACAAGACCACCTTATCCTTTTGTTTCAAAATGCTTTACTTTTGTTGTAACCTTTCCTCTACACATCTTTGGAAGGACATTTCTGCTATGGACCCTTCTCTCCTCTCTTTCTGAGTGTGCACCCTCTTGTCGTATCAAAGAAAGCCACACAGAAGTGAAGGCTAAAAACCTAAACACACTTACTGCTGGACTTAATGGGACTTACAGTGAGTAAACATGCATAGAATGGCACTGTAAGAGGCTCTGTTTCTGATAGGATTCTTATAGTGTCAAAAGGGAAAAAATCAAGAAAGCCAATCAAATTTACAATGGGAATAATGTTTAAAAGAAGCACATATTAATTTATTTTATGACTGACATAATTTCGTTTACAATGTTGTAACCTACAATCCTGGGAGAAAGTCTTGTTGAATTCAATGAAGCTTATTTCTCAAAAGATATTCACAGGATAGTATTGTTATTATTATAAAGATGCGTGTCTTTGAATAACTTACCTTGTGCCTGTGTATGGAAGAAAGGGAGGTAGCCCTGAGGAGAGAGGAAATAACAGATTGGAATTAAGCAGAAAGTGAGCTTGAAAGGAGAGGAAATATTCACCAAAAGAGAGAAAGAGAGAACTGTGCAAGAAAATGAAGGGCCAGTCCTGACATATATCTTGTGATATTTCACAGATGAAAACTGGGACACGCATGACCAAACAACATCAGAGTGTGATCAATATGGGAAAAGTTATTAACAAGGAAGAACACATGCTAGAAGAGGCTGCTGCAGTTTGCTTTTGCCTGAACCTATGGGGAAGGGCAAGTTTCTGCTCCCTCCTCTGCTCTCCCCTGTACTGAGTCAACTGTATACTAACAACTTTTGCACTTTGAAAACAGTCTGCAGTAATTGAAGTAAGGTGAGGACAAAGGGGGAAAGTGGGAGGAGAAGAAAGAAAATGGGACATATTAAATGCAGATGAAAAAATGGGATTAATCAGGGCTATCCCTGCCAAATCAAAATAGTTAAGAGGATATGCTGACTTTTCTCCTTTTAATATACCAGCTAGAACAAATACATTTTGTGAAGACAATTAAGGAGGGACTGAGGAGATGTAAACTAGACATTTTAATTTAGCAGAGAGAAGATTAATAGGAGTTAGTGAGACATGGAAGAAGTTTGCAAAATTAATAGCAATCCAGAAATATTAAACCAGGGGTAAGGAGATTCAGCATGATGTAGTGGTCTGACTGTCGGACTACGACCCTGGAAATCAGGGTTCAATTCCCTGCTCAACTATGAAAATGCACTGGGTGACCTTCGGTGCTTCATGCACTCTCAGGCCCCAGAAACCCCCATGATATGTTTAATTTAGGGTCAACATAACTTGGAAACAACTTGAAGGAACACAACAACAGCAGCAGCAGCAACAACAGGAACAACAAAGAGTGTAAGCCTAAATACCCCAAAGACACCATCTCCCATCTGATCTTGGAAACTAAGGCTATTTCCATGCTATGGTGCTATTATTCCAGTCTCAATATCCTGTGGAATTCTGGGGTTTGTAGTTTACTGAGGCCAAAGAGCTCTCTGGCTGAGAATTCTAAATGCCCCTCCCTAAACTGCAAACCCCAGGATTCCATAGGATGTTGAAAATAGAATAATAGCACTATAACAATGTAGTACGGAAATGGCCTAAACCAGGTGAGCTCTGTTTAGTATTTGAATGGCAGCTCGCCAGTGAATACCAGGTGGTATAGGATATATTTCAGAGGAGAGAACTGACAAAATCATCTCTGAGTATTTCTTGCCTAAGAAAATTCTATGAAATTCATGGGGCCACTATAAGTTAACAGATCACTTAAGGTGTAAATGCATACACAGGTAAAATGTGGCCAATGAGCTGCATTGTAGCTGCATTGTGCCCCCCTCAGTATAGCTGCTGAGGCTCCCAGGACATCCTTTTTTACTTCCTTTTGACCTAAAGATAAATTAAAAACCCTCCAGATCACTACAAAATAGGGTAGTTTTGCTTTCCCACACTCCCTGCTCAATAACTTCTCCTATAACAGACGGAAATTGCTCCAAGGTGGCTGAAAACAAAAAAGAAGTGATGTCATGTTGCTTACAGTTTCATTTTTGCATGTGGGTACAGCCCGTCAGGGGTGAAAATTGGGTGAAAATTGATTCCTACCACCATTCCATTTGCCCATCCCTGGATTAATAGCCAGAGGGCAATCTGGCTGCAACATCTGTCACCCCATTGATTGCCAGGGTTGATTCGGCTGATCTGACTGGCTAGGCGGGTGTCCCCTTCCTCCCTCACCGCTCCATGTGCATCCCTCCCGAAGCTGTGCACTCGGTGGAAGAGGACGACCATCCCAGATAGAAGGAGTGTACCGTTCTTCGGTCAAGGGTATACGATAGCTGCGCTCCCCTGCTAGAACCTCCAAACAAGCTCAAGAAATAAATTATTATTATTATTAGTCATAACACTAGGCTGATCTATTTCATTCAGCTAGTGGCCAAATAAAAGCACATGCTTTTTTATGTAACAAATCACCCATTTATGAAATTCATTCTCACAAACTGGGATGAGTATCACTAGTCTTGATGGTTCAACACAATATCAACCATGAGCCTTCAGATCAGACCAAAGGCCTATTAATCCAGGATTAATTTCACACAGTGGTCAACTAGTTGCCTATGGGAATCCCATGAGCAGGTCACGACCAAAGTAACATCCTCCATGTCATACTTCCCAGTAGCTGGCATTCAGTACACATCACCATGGACACTGGAGATAGTAGATCTCCATCCTGTTTAGTAATCAGTGATAACTTTATCCCCCATGACGAATTCATCAGAGAATGCAGGAATTCAGTGGTGGAGCTTGGAGTGTGTGGAGGGGGATGAGAGGAGGGCGGGGCTACAACATGAGGTGTGTGTTCACTGTGCGTGGGGACATGGCTGCGGTGCATGGGGGTGTAGCCTGGGTGCACGGAGGTGTGGCCAAGGCACATGGGGAATGGCCAGGGTGTGTGGGGGCATAGCTATCGGCCGGGACACCCCCAAAACATTGCTGCCCGGGGCAAATCGCCCCCTCTCCACACATCCCTACGCGACTGCAGGAATTTCTTCTTCAGAAGCAAAATATCTCTGATGACTAGATGTTTAAGAAAAGAAGCAGTTAACCAATTTACCACCAGTCCATGCTTCTCATTTTCTTGGGCCTATTTTTACTGCCTGGTGTTAAAGACCCATACTGGACATTGGTAGGTCTTCAGTGAAGAAAGTACTTTTTACATGCTTTTGCAAAACTTGATGAGAAAACTTGCATTTATTTTGTGAAAATAACCCACCAGCTCACTCTTACTTTCCCCAGTCTTTTAAATTTCTTTTCTCTTTTTTTCCCTCCACCAGATCAATTAGGTTTCTCAGCCACCACACTATTTCCCCCAGCAGCTGAAACAAAGTTTTAAGAACATGGATTTAACATTCTGTTTAAGTTCAGCAGGAGCTAGAAAGTTTTGAGTCAGTGGCACCCAGGACAAAAAGATGTGTAAGGAATTGTGTGGATTACTAATAAGACTTTCAGCTGGAATGTGATTTTGAAGTGCCCTTCATGGTATAACCTCTTTCTCTACTACTCGAGCTTCATCCATTTGAAGGCCAGCCGTAGGAGCACAGTCTAAGCAGATTAGTGAAACAGTGTATGTTTCCAGTCTTAACCACAAGGCCCTGTTCTTCACCATCAAAATGGGGAATATTTCTGGAAAGGAAACAATTTTTGATTGGTTTACGGTTTTGTCTAATTTCTTTTTTAAAAATTGTTTTACTCATAACTCTATCAAAAAAGGGGTGGAGGTAGAGATGAAAGGGAGGGTAACCAAACACATTTGGTCTCAAGTTTGCCATAGAGTCAGCAAGTGGTATCATTAAGAAAATGAGACTTCTGAGTGTACAGATGCCAGCAGGAGGGGAAGTCACTGTTGCTTATTGTCTGTTTTGGTGCCACATGGAAAGTTCAGCTAATCCTCTTAGTTACAGAGAGGAAGGATTGTTATCTCAAGCAATTTGCTGGCTCTGCTCCTTTTATTCCCTTCAGTTTTCTTGTCAGCTAATTGAACACCATTTTCCCTCCCCTGGATTGGGTTTTTAATAATCCTGGGGCCACATCAGGGAAGCAATTCAGAAAAATAAGTTAGGGCAGCGATTCTTAAAATGTAAGCATACTTCTTAGGTAATTGACAAGACCACAACATAAACAATGGGCAAAACTGTCAAATACATTTTCTACAGCAAACATTAGTGCTCTCTAAATTAAATCTCTGCTTCTTGTGTACTCCACTGCACCTGTACTGAACCCACAATTTGGGGGTGTGCCCTGTGTCACTGATACATTTGTTGGGCAGGTTAGATTCATACACTGTAGCTGCCACATCTCAGCAACCTGAATAATGTGCAAATACAGCAAGGCATGTCTGCTGTCTTGTCATATTTCTGGCTTCCTTTCAGCCTGAAGGTTCATTCTTTGGAACAGACAGTATAGACAGTATAGTTCTGCTGGTCGGCAGAGGTTTCTGATCCATGAGAGAGACAGAAAAAAAACCTAGGCCTGCAGCCCTCGGTACAAATAGCTTTGAGAATCAGTACAGTTGGAAAATATGCTTGTAAGCCAGCATATGCTCTCTCTCACACCTCACTCCTTAACATTTTACGTGGAAGTAGGTTGGGCTCCTGTTTGCATGCATTTTAAAGTGAAATCTGGTGAAAAATTCATGCATCTGCCTTCACACTTGACAGGCAGCACAACTATCCACAGTCAAGTACAAAGAATCTCATGAGAATTGATCCTGTATAATTTAGTGATTGCAATGTGTTATAATTACAGACCAGCCACCCAAAATCTGCCAGTTTGACAATGTAGAATAAGAAATGAGGAATATATCTATAATGTGTTGTTTTCACTTTAATGGTTTGACTGAATTTGAAGTCATTCAGTTTCAAAGAGAGAAACAGAAGCACATTTTGAACTGGAAAATGGAATTGAAAGGGGAATTCAATTTTGATTATTTTTGTCAACCATATCTGACTTTCTGGAATATTTTCTTAATGTTATATGATGTTTAAATTATAATCTTATCACCCCACAAGCTTTTTAATAGCTACAATGGCATGGACTCATATTTTATTATTAACATATTATCCTGCCTTTTTGACGGTACACAAGCTAATTTTAATTAAAACCCAGTCCTAACCAATGATATTAGCAATTGGCTTAACTTATCATCTGATCTAACATTATTTTATGTAGAGAACATGTTGCAACCACCATAGGATGTGAATCCAAGTATTTATAACTAGTTGCTTTTATGCATATTGGGGGTGTAATGAAGTTACATTTCATCAGTGACATAACGTAAAAGAGTAAACTCCTTTCATAACAGTAATGAGCAAACATTTCTATTTATTTTCAAAGCTTACTTTTAAAGAGAGATTTGAGTCATTTTTGACAGAAATCTTTTAGGTGTGACTTAAAGTTGTTTCTGACTTATAACGACCTAAAGTGAACCTATCATGGGATTTTCTGGAGCTGTGTGTATGTGGCATGCCAAGGTAACTCGGTGGGTTTCCATGGCTGAGAGGGGCACAGAACTCTGGTACATTATTCAAACCACACTGACCATTCTCTTATAAACCCCAAAAAAGAGTTGGGGGGCGGGGAAGAAGGAGAGAGAGAGAGAGAAGCAACAGAAATAATGGAAAGGCCGTGAACAGCATGAGGGATATGCAACAATTTACTTTTCCAATATTGTAATTGTTAACAGCAGTATGTAACTTTACGAACACTGTAACACATGGCAGAAATGATTTTTAAAGTGTACCTTTCCAAGCTCTAGATATTTGCAACAGACTGCATGTTGGCAAACCACTGCATTCACACCATTTTCCATGAATGATATAGGAGTGTCCCTAATACATTGTGTGAACTACCACACCCAGTGGAGTAAGCATTTTGACCATTTGGTGACATTGCGGCTATGAAATAGGATTATTCACACCTGTCTTTGTCCTGCAGATAGAGACATGATGATTGAATGTTCTATGTACAGTATTGCCACTCCAGATTCTGGGTGGTCTCTCGGGTGTTTTTGTGCTAGAGTGTAAGTGGGGGCTCTTATGCGTATGGCCTGAGTAACAACAGTGTTGTCCTGATCCCCGGTACATCACACCAAAGGCCTATGCAATCCATCTTTCTGTTTCCATAGCGGCCAACCAGTTATCTTTGTGAAATACACAAGCAGAATATAACACCACCCTTCTATACATGCTTCCAGGAAGATGAAATTTAGAGGCAAGCCTCATCTAAAGCAGGGCGTTACTGCCATCATGACTAATAGGTGCCGATAGCTTTTCTCTTTGCTTCTCGTGCAAAGAATGTTTTTCTTTGTCAGAATCTTTTGAAACTTGTCATCTTGTAACCAACCCATGAAATAAATTTGAGCTTCTGTGCCTGGAAAGGTACTGATATAATTTGTTTTTTGTAAATTCAGTTTAGATTTCCTTAGCAATTATTTCTTTAGCTTTTGATCACAGCCACACTGAACACTAGGTTGTCCCTAGGCATAAAATCTTTAGTGTTCCCAACCTCTTTTGTTTTCTGTTCTGCAACCTATTTGTCAGAAAGATTTTCTGCTAAATCATAAGTGAGCAATTGTGTTCTTCTCACAGTTGCTCACCATTGGCTATGCTGGGTCTGTTGTGAGATGTAGGCAAAAAAAAAAAAAAAAATTCTGATGGGCCACAGTTGCTAATCGGTATGTTATCTTATGTTATGTTATAACCAGTGGTAGCTGCTTGTTTCTATGTCAAAGGTGCAGAGAACCTGCTCTGGTCTTGATTTCAGACTTTGAAAGTATTATCCAAGGTGCTGAACCTATTTGGAGAATAGCTCTCATAACGTTGGATAACTTCTTTAAAATCTGGAATGAAACCCAGCGTGGATTCACTCCTGCCCTGACATGGTAGCCATTAGTCCTGATTCTGACCCTGAGAAGCAGCCAACTGGTTCAGAATGGGCAAGGCAGAGGCTATAGAGGTGCTGAGTTCAGACACAGGCCTTGAAACCAGGTGCCTTATACTTTGTGGAGCCTACTTCCCACTCCAGGTAATGTGCAAAGTAGAAGGAATTTTCAAAACTACCTATGAGTATTTCTTGACTAAGAAAACGCTATGAAATTCATGGGGTTGCCATAAGTTGACAGGTGACTTCAAGGCACGTTCTCTCTCTCTCTCTCCTGGAAGATGTTGGCATCTGAGAGAAGCAGGCTGGCACAAGAAACATAAGAGACCTTAGTTGAATTTTTGTCGTCAATGGTGCACACTGTTTGCTTGGAGCTATCCAAGGTCCAGGCAACTCCAGCTACTGCTAGCTCCATCTGCTACAGAGCAGACCACTCTCAAAAGTACACTGTGCTTTGTGGGCTTTCATTAGTGATCAAGTCAGAATGGGACCAAGACAGATAATTCTCAGAAATCAACATTCTGTGTAAGGATTACAATGTTTCCTGGGTATTGCCATATAACTCTACTGATTCCAGGTCCTTCTACCTTGGTGTGAAAAGGTCAAAAGTGATAAGACATGATCGTAGTTATGGCATAGTGGCCTCCACAACACTAATTTACTGCTTAGATGTTCACAGAGCAGCAAAGAACATCTTATACAGTCCTTTAATGGCAACCCTGAATGTAGTACAAACCCTCCTTTTATTATCAAGTGTAGGAATTGTTGCTGGATTGTAACTCCCATAAGCCCTTACAAGCACAGTAAGTCATGAGGAGGGCCTGGAATTACAATTCAACAGCATCTGGAGAGCTTCATAATTCCCACTGCTGCTTTATACAGCTGTAGTTTGGTAAGCAGACAAAGAATGCACAGCTTTAAAATGCTAAATGGAATAGCCTTCTCCAGGACTACAGTGCTGACACTCATATGTATATGGAGGAAGACCTCAACTGGAAATCTTAAAGCAGGGATGAAGAACATGTAGCCTCCAGGTCCTGTTGGACATCAGCTCCCATCATACTTCACTACTGGCTTGCTTAGGGCTGATGGGAGTTACAATCCAGTATCATCTTGACGGTGGCATTTTTCTTACTCCTATCTTAAAGTCAGGGCAGATTAGAATGGGAGAAGGTACATGGGTCCAAAACTATTTGTGGCTTTAAAGCAACCATGGTCAAAGAGTAGCCCTAGGGTTGCCTGCAGCCCCGAAGTTGCTTTTGAAGCCTCAGTTCCTCCAGATTCCTCAAAGCACCTTTTTTCAGCTACCCAAAAGGATGAACTGCCTTTCTTGGAAGACTCTAGGAAGAGCAACTTATTATTATTCAAATAAGCTTCAGAGCACTTTTGCACTGTTTAACATAAAAACCACCTATTTTTACAAAACTGTAAGTGGGTTCTAACTACTTCCAATTTTAATACCTGCACTGCATTGTACATACTGCACTGTATTACATTGCACTGCATTTTTGGTATTCATACACTCACCAAAGTCTCCCAAGGGCCAAACATTGGCCCCATGACTTTCTGCAATTGCCAGTCCCTGATTAAAGTGTGGGTACTAGCACCTTGATTTGGGCTGGAAAGCAAATAAATAGCCTAGGTGGTTTTTTCAACATTAAATTAAGGTGACTTCACCTGATTGAACCATTTAGAATTATGGCAGCCCAGGTCTGCATTAAGAGAAGATTCTGGATTTTCTTGAAGGGAAGCTTCATATGTAATTCATTAAGTCATTCAGCAAGGAGAATGATCCTGAACATGGATCATTATTGACAGACTGTGTCTAAAAATGGCTATGGACAACAAAACAGCTAAATCCCGTAGAAGGAATTCCATGGCACTTGGGGCTCATGACAGTGCTGGACAAGAAGCACTCTCAAAATTTGGTATCTGCTGTTTTTTGAGCAATGACAACATAATCGACAAAATGAATACTAATTTTCTGGACCCAGGGACCACTAATCCACAGAGGTTCCTTCTTACCAAGGCTAAACTTCAGTTGATTGACCTTTATCCAGCCTATTCCTAAATCCAGATATTAATTTAGGACCTGGGCAGATTCATTTGACTCAGATGAAAGAGATACATAACTTTGATTCTGATCAGTATACTTACGTTTCTGTACTCCTAAATGACTATTTACTTCACCCCCGTGGTTTCATACAAATGTCAAAGAGCATGAGGGATAAAAAGTACCATGCGGTAAAATAGAAACATTCTGCTTTATAAACTTGCCCCATGGATAGGATCAGAGCCACAATATCATTGTGCCCTCAGTGCCAGAGAAGTCTAATAATAATATTGCAAGTGGTATCAAAAGCCACTAGTGGTCAAAGAGAACCAACAGAGTTGAACTCCATTGTCTCTCTCCAGGCAGAGGGCATCCATCAAGACAATCAAGGCTATTCAAGTACCAAACCGAGAACTGAGCTTGGATTGAAATGGATCAAGGCTTTGTCTAAAAATATCTGGAGATATCTGGACTATCACCATCTGCTTGAGTATCTTGACCAAGAAAGAGGTGCTTGCACCTGGGCATTCATTGTTGGCATCTTCTACATCCAAAACGTTTTTTTTTAAGCAGGAGTCATAACAATAATCTCTTCTGAGAGACCATCACCACTCACAAAAAGGGTATTAACTAGTTAAGTGTGAACATGAAAGAGTGTAACATGAAAGAAGGCTGACGAAGACCTTATGCTTTCCGCATTCCAAAGCAACCTCCTCCTGCTCAGTCAAAAATATCAGGCCAAGAACATATCCTGGAGAAAATGTTGAACATACAACTTGTTGGGATAGTGTCAGGGATATCACAGCATCCATGAAGGCTTGCCTGTGCCATCCCACTCAAGCATTCATCACATGAATATCAAAATCCTTCAGGAAAAGCATCCTAAAGTTTTCCAAAACCACATCTGAGAGGAGCTCAGGCAGGGAGTCAGATAGGTAGCAGAGTAGTCCATACACAAGCAGAATCTCCTCCCTGTTGCTGGTCTTTTCCACATAAGGCTGGCATGTGGAATATGATGGAATATATTTGGCTAACTTCAGTGGCTGGGGGTGAGGGATTTCTGCATGTTGTTGCTCTTCCTATAATTCCATTTTTTTTGTGGGCAGGGGGGCAAAAATCAATTTGTCAGCCCTAGTCATAGTACTGTTCTCTCTCTTCTTCCTAGTGTGAAAGATCCCCTTTCTATATCCCAATGGAGGAATCAGATGGATCTAGATGGGGGTGTTCTGGATGTATGGCAAAGACGGTTCTTAAGGGAAAGCCCACCCGTCCGTTCTTCCATTATTTCTTGTTCATGAGGCAGAAGGAGATCAGACTGAGGCCATCATGGATGTTACTCCCCCTCATTTTTCCTCTTTCCAAGGTATCTCCCCACCCCCACCAGTAGCTTGTACTCTACTGTACTTGCAGCACAGCAGCAAGGAAGATTTTTGGGTACTTTCTTCATTGCTGGTAAGGGCTATTTCAGCCCCCCCCCCCCCACAAACTGTACTTTACTTATTGCATTTTCTTGTTCTGTTCTTTTATTGGTTTATTTTCTTCCTTGATGTGGGAGTGCAATTGCTCTGTGAGTGAGGTGGAATTCCAGTCCTGGGAGTAGGAAGATTGAGAGATCGGAAGAAAGGAAGAAAGGCAGAGAAATCTGAGGGAGAAGGAAAGATGCAAACTAGCAGATTTGATGTTGTTGTTGTTGTTGTTGTTGTTGTTGTATGCCTTTAAGTCATTTCTGACTTATGGTGACCCTAAGGTTAATTGATCATGGGGTTTTCTGGGGCTGATAGTATGTGAGGCACCCAAGATCACCCAGTAGGTTTCTATGGCTGAATGGGGAACTGAACTCTGCTATCCTTGATCATAGTCCAACTCTTAAACAGCTAAACCATGCTGGCTTTAGGTGTGAGCAAAACAGAGGGAGATTGTCAGATTGAAGGGGGAAGGAGGAAAAAGAGGTTGCGTTATTATAGGGGAAATGAGAGAGGCAGATCTCTGTGATGATGAGTGTGATTGCACAATTTTGACAAAGCCATTTTAAAAACTGTGTGGAGAATGTGGGGAAAGGAAAGGTGAAAACAGCTTCAGGAGCTGTGGCTATATGGAAGAGAAGCGAGGAAGTATGCAGAGGAGACATTAGGGAAGCATAGGATGGGCATCCCAAACAGCTCCTAGTATGGGAAGTCCGAAAGTCTGATCAATATAACCACAGGACTGCAACCCAAGTGTGAAAGGCAACATTATAATCCTAAAAGCATAACAACCGTATAAACCCCATATTTCTAGTGGAACAGGGGGCAGTGCAAAAAATACCTGTTAGACTTTGGCCCAAGTCTAATTATAGACACCCAAACCCAGCAGTTCAGCAGAAAGGCTTACTAATGAGGGCAATGAATTTCTTGTACAACAGCACCCTGTTACTCTGGTTAAGGGCTGAGCAACATGTGGACCTCTCATTGATGCTGAACTACAACTCCCAACAATCTTTGCCACCACAGTTGAGGATGAGGGATGATAACATTTACAATCCAACATGTGAAGGGCCACAAGTTGCCCACCCCTGCTCGGGACTGTGTTGGTGCCGTACCGTGCATTTGTAAGGACACAGCTGGGATGGATCAGGTTTTGCCTGCAGGAAAAGACCTTGTGATTTAGATAGGCCTTCAGCTATTGAGTGATTGTTGCAGGGAGGTCTTTTAATGAGAGAAATGTCATCCTCCTCATGCCCAAACAGAAAGCTGAGCAGACCTCCTTGGCTGTGGGCTGGGAGGGATCAGGGCAGGGATGTTATTATGCAGACATAACAAAGTAATCAGTCTAGGATTCTGGCAATTGTTTTCAGCTGTATTTTGTTTTAATCTGCAGTTGTCCATCCATGTTCAGCATTTGTGGATTTGATTATTTGAAGGTTATTTGTTTGTTTTTAAAAAATCTTACCCTATTTGCCCCCGCTATGGAAAAAATATGCTCTCTCTGGGAATCTCTAGGTCCTCCAGCATGATCTTATGGTCCACCACCATTGTTATTTTTATTTTTATTCATGTTTTTTCCTTGGGGGTCTTGCACCTCTAACACCCACAAAAATAGAGGGCTCACTGTATGTTGTTCACTGCCCTTGGTCCCATATTAGAAGAAATGAGAAATTAAAATAAAACAAGATAAATCCTTGGCTGGCATAAACAAATTCTGAGTTTTCCTTCCTTTTATTGATATAGTGCTGCTCCTAATCCTGTCAAGTGGACGTCTGTATGCAATATGTATAGAAGCTTCCAATCAGCGAGGTTTAAGACAGGTGCAGTTGTCAGCACTTTTTTTTGTGTGATTGCAAATGATTCCTGATGTTCATCCATCCATTGTTCTCTGAATTCTTAAGAATGCCTTCCAAGGTCACAGTGTCCTTTTCTTTCCTTGTATTTTTTCCATCAAAAATGATGTCAAAAGTTTATAAATAATGGAGTTCCTTTCTACAAATCACCCATCATTATCCTGAAAATCCCAGGAATAATTTTCCAAGGTCAAATAACATACCCTTCTGTGAAATAGCATGACTTGCATTTGGAAACTTTAAGTCATGCTACAATAAACACTGCAAACCATGGTCCTCTGACAGTGTTTGATCTTTCAAGATGGTACGATTTTGGTAGTATTGATATTCTGAACAACATATTTCATCCTCTGTCTGATGGTTGCTGGAGTATTTGTCAATACTGAATGGTATTAAATATAGCTACTAATTAACTGCTGTGGGGCAGAGGGAGAATACTGTTGTAGGACTATCTCTTCCTTCTACTGCAGTGTATTAAGTCCAGACTAAGGACATTGGGCCACTTGGATCCAGCAAGCAATGACAACGTTCCTTTAGTTCAAGATGAAAGCTGGGCATCCTTTCTGTTGATACACCTGTAGTCCAGTGTTGT
This sequence comes from Cyclura pinguis, assembly GCA_030412105.1. Classification (NCBI taxonomy): domain Eukaryota; kingdom Metazoa; phylum Chordata; class Lepidosauria; order Squamata; family Iguanidae; genus Cyclura; species Cyclura pinguis. Next base: position 236,066,727 of record CM059601.1, on the reverse strand, counting down.
CCTCAAGGTATGCAGCCATCATCTTGTCTTCTGCAGTCACACCTATAGGTCAATATAATTTCATAAGAGCTCACATTCGGCAGCTGCACAATGACTGTGTCATGGAATGCAGATGTTAGCTTGACAAACTGAGTTTTTATTACAAGACCCTACTGGTTTGGGGTAATTTCTTATGCTATCTGTGGATTTTCTCCTGACAATCTTCTTACAATGTTAGTAAGGCTTCTTACCCCTCTCCACTGACTGGAAGCAGTGTGATGCTTACTTCCTCCATTTTTACAATTCTTTTAATAGGTCCTTCCTGCAATGATTTCTGTGTCCTGTAGGCTCACCTACATGACTCACCTTAAAGGAGAAGTGGGTAACCTATGACTGGTATGGACCTTTCCTAATACAGCCTCAGCATTTTCCACCATGGGCTGACTATTGCTTAACACCCCTATGTAAACATAGATCCTTTTGGGGTTGTGCTTTTAAAATGGTAGGGTGGCAGTGATAGGAAACAGCTGTGTCAAGAGTAGAGATGATCTACAAGCTGCATCACTCCATCAGACATATTTTTGCAGATCAGAAATAAGGTGAAGTCATTTCTTCTTTCCATTTCAGCCAGTTTTTGGCCAGTTTTGGAAACAATTTGGGATCATTCATTTGGGCAACTGAATTTGGCCATCACATCCTGTTTCTTGCCATTCTTCCACCCAGTCCCATCCCTTGTGTCTTCTTTAGATTGTAATTCTGATGGTAGGGATTGAGTATTGGATTTTGTAAGCTGCTCTGGGAACCTTTCTTGATTGAAGAGCGGGATACATTCATTCATTCATTTTTATTTTTTATGAATAAATAAATTTATTTATAAATATTTAGAAATAAATATATGTATTTAATTTATAAATGCATTAATGTAATAATTATTTGCTGTCTTGAGGAAAAGTGTGCACAATGCATTAATGTTTCAGTTGTGTAAACCATTCGGAAGTATTTAGATAACTGGCACCCTCCTTGAAAAGTGTGGTACAAGAGGTATATTCTACTAATTCACTCAGTACCTGGAGTCTCAGGGTCTTTCCGCACTTCACTGTTATAATGCTATTATTCCACTTTGAACATCCTATGGAATCCTGGGCTTTGCAGTTTATAGAATCATAGAATCATAGAGTTGGAAGAGACCATAGGGCCATCCAGTCCAACCCTTGCTATGCAGGAACACCCATCAAAGCATTCCCAACAGATGGCCATCCAGCCTCTGCTTAAAAACCTCCAAAGAAGAAGACTCCACCATACTCTGAGGCAGCTTATTCCACTGCTGGACAGCTCTGACCATGAGGAAGTTCTTCCTGAGGTCCTGGTGGAATCTCCTTTCCTGCAGCTTGAATCCATTGCTCCCTGTCCCAGTCTCTGGAGCAGTGGAAAACAAGCCCGCTCCCTCTTCAACATGACATCCCTTCCAATATTTAAACATGGCTATCATCTCTTCTGCAGACTAAACATACCCAGCTCCCTAAGCTGTTTCTCATAGGGCATGGCTTCCAGACCCTTCACCATTTTGGCCGTCCTCCTCGGGACACATTCCAGCTTGTTGATGTCCTTCTTGAATTGAGATGCCCAGAACTGGACACAGTATTCCAAATGAGGCCTAACCAATGCAGAATAGAGTGGTACCATTACCTCCCTCCATCTAGACACCATACTCCTATTGATGCAACCAAGAATTGCATTGGCTTTCTTTGCTGCCGCATCATACTGCTGACTCATGTTCAGCTTGTGATCTACCAAGACTCCTAGATCCCTTTCACATGTACTGCTATCCAGCCACGCTTCCCCCCTACATTTAGAATTCTCTGCCAGAAAGCTGTTCAGCCTCAGTAAACCAGAAACCCCAGAATTCCACCAGTCGTTGAAAGTGGAATAACAGCACTATAACAGTGTAGTGTGGAAAGGCCCTCAGGAAAAAAAATCACTCCATGAGTGTTACCTCCAGCTGTTTTCAGATAGTTTGATGGATTTGTGTAATGACCACAGGTTTATTCTAGAAATCAACCTCTTTGCACTCAGTCTACCTTTTGTAATTCACTGCATTCAATGAAAGAATGACCTTCACTATTATATTCACTTATGGTTGGAATGAATCCTTCAACCATCAGGGTTGCCTGAGACCAGGCTAGCCAGCCCCTCCCTAAACTGCAAACCCCAGGATTCCATAGGATGTTGAAAGTGGAATCATTGCACTATAACAGTCTCGTGCAGAAACGGCCCAAGAGTGTTGCTATCTAGGAAAATGCTGGACTTCTTAGGAGAAAAGATACCTATTCATTTAGCAATCATACCAATCATTTCAATTTGAGCCAAAATGAGTTTTCCTCTCATTTGTATTTTTTTTTTTCTCACCAAAATAACCACCAATTTCCTGCTTCTATATAATGGCATAAGCTGTTGGATATGTGCTGTTGCTTTCCAAGTGACTTAATTTTTTTCCTCATTTTCTCAAACTTTATAGAGCAGCTCTGTGACTATGACCTCCTAGAAAAAAGAATGGCTTGTGAATAGTCCACAGATATAGCTCAGCCTCCTAAGAAACAAAAAACAAAAGTATTCCATCAGCAGCATATCAGAATTTGCTGCCATTCAAACTTTGTTTTCTATCACCTTTCTCCATCAAGTAGCTAATCTCAAATTCTCAGTGGAGTTTCCCATGGACCCTTGGAATGTCTATAGAAATTGCACTTCTAGTTCATCAACACCAGAAACAGAGCTGTGCGCCTTCCTTAGTTCTGACAAATAGTCCACTGCAATAACTTTTCTTTGCATTGAAGGCTACATTTGGAGCTGGAAGGGAAAGGCTTTCTATTAATTTTCTTTTTCTTCTTATTGATGGCAATTCTGAATCCTCCAGTAGCTGTTGTATTTGCAGCTTCTAAGTTTCAAAATCCACCTCACCACTGGGAATTGGAGAATGACATGAAAAACCATTCCATCTGAAGGATGTGTGACGGTAAGTGGCAGTTTCCTCATTAGATTTTACCACACGTTCTGCTAGTGCCTTTTGCACTCCTTCAGGGATAGGAAAAAAGGCTACCCAGTATATGTGGTGATCAGGGAAGACAAAACTGTGCTGGCCCAATAGAATACTCAGTACAGTATTATTAGTCTGCTACTCTGAATTATCATCCAAAATGTCAGCAAACATATTTCCAGCCTCAGTAGGGGATGCCTTCCATTTACTATTCTGTACAATTTTCTTTTGCCATTTTCCACACTAGCCTGTTATAGCGCTATGATTCCACTTTCAACACCCTTTGGAATCTTGGGGTTTGCAGTTTAGGGAGGGGCTGGCTGGCCCCTTCTGAAATTGTAAACCCCTGGATTCCATAGAATGTTGAAGGTGGAATCATAGCGCTGTAACAGGCTAGTGCAGAAATGGCCTTTATTCTGTTGGCCAAGATCCTATATAGGCATGTAGTATAGTGTAAACTGTTGTATCAGGATTCTGTGTTAATTGCACTACACAATCCTTGCACAACTGAACAAAGACGTCATGTATGCAGCTGAATGAACAACCAAATCCATATGTACACATGTGCACAATACTCACATGCACACAAAATGTACATATGCACAAGACATACCTGCATGCATAATAGCATCATATGTGCAGTTCCACTTCCAGAATCCTGAACTAACTGTGGACATTCTGCATCATACAAGGGTTTACCAGTTTACTATATAATATATTTTCTGAAGAAAATGCCTTCTTAGTAGCTGGGACTCTTAAATTCCATTGCAGCAGTGGGCAACCTATTAGCCCTAAACAGTACAACCAATATGGAGGGATATTGGAGTTACAATTGAACATCTGAAAAGCCACAAGTTGTCCACCCCATCCAATCACAAGCCTCATTTCAACTTCAAAGTGCATTTCGGATTCCCATTATCTGAAAAGACATCCTCTTTCAATCTAATTTAGTAAACTTCCATTATATGATTGTGATATCTGAAAAGGAGAGAACAAATCAGTGAAAATCAAATGTTGTTTAGGTCCAGTTCTTCAAGAGTATGAAAAAAGAAGTTATCTTTGTTTCTACATAAGGTAATTCTTTATTATTCAATGGAATGCCTAGCCACCTAGTGGAGAAACATTATTCTCTAGCTAAGACTGTAATCCTATATCTGCTTGCCTAAGAGTATGCACCATTGAACTCAGTGGGACTTACTTCTGAGTAGACATTTAAAGGATTGCACTGCAATTTGCAGTTTATTTTGAAAGGACATTGAATCAACCAGTACACAAAGACAGAATATGCAGGTGTAGTTCTTATCACATATGCCAGTCTTTTATCTTCTGCAGTGCTTCAGATTTTCAGGATTGAAAAATGAATAGTTTACAATAAATAGTTATTGTTTTTAAAACCAGGTTCCCTATTTACTTAGACATGGGCTTTCTGCTCAATCACGTTGACCAGAAATGATTAGGAAAGGGGGAAAAACAATTATTATGAAAATAAAGTGCAATAACTATATCAAAATAGATTTTAGAAATATCTTTATAGAGTACAGAGATGCCACAATTTAGCTAAATAACCCCATTTCCTATCAGTTATGAAGGCAATGTGTGGAAATTACTGGGGGAACAGAATGGAGTAGATGGTTTATTACAATGAACAAAGAAACTCTTATTTGGTGGCAGTTCCTTGTCTTGCTGTAATGTTTCTCACATACACAAATGACAGCTGTTTGTCATGGAATGAGTATCCAGGAATATTGCTTCCTGCCCCATCCTCCCACCTCATGAAAATCAAATTGAAGGTACAGAAAAAGGTCAATGAAAGGGAACATGAAGATCCCTCCTCTGTGATGAGAAAGAGTAATTTATCGATAGCAGAGCCTTGTTGTCAGATATCTATATACGCCTATAGACATTGACACACACATAGATATGCACACATAGACACGCTCACAGAGGCTTGTTGCCCCCCCTTTTTTTTGTAAAGAAAGGGGTATAAACAGATGCTATGAAATGAAAATAGATTTCCCAAGAGTGGATGAAGGAAATTAGGATGAAAAATTCAGACAATTCTGCAAGGAAAAATAGCTTTGGGGAGACAGCATCAAAAGATGAACAACTTAAAAGTCTATCTGTGAATAAAAAGAAAAGTCATGAAATGAGATAGGTGCTACTTCCATACCAGGGTTAGGAAGGAATTATAGGAAATACTGGCCTGAATTCTAATGGTTAGTCCCAACTAAAGTAGACCTCTTGAATCAATTGTTGAATGGTGTATCATTATGTGGGTAAATATTAATGATTCAATAAGATCAGTGATAGTTAGGACTAACAATAAGATTTAAGTCCTTTATTATTTAGCAGTATAACTGTATGCATGTCCACTCAAAAATAAGCCACGCTGTATTCAAAGAGACTTAGACACAGGTAAGTGTGCTTAAAATTGCCAACTAAGTCTTTGGACAACTTGCAAGAAAGTTAGCACAGTTGTTTAAACTAGTTTGAGCTCAGAAGAAATGCTACAGTGAAAATTAAGATGATCGACGCTGAGAAATGGGACCTATTTTTCAAAGGAAAGAAACTGTTGCTGCATGAGATTAGCCATACAGATTTCTTTCTAGGGCAATGGTCTAGAATAACAATGGCCTCCATAAATGGATTTAGCATCTGAGTGCCTCAGAATCATTCTTGTATTCATTTTGATGCCAAGGTATCTGAAAGTAGGAAGCTCAAAAATGGCAGGATTCTTCAGCCACTTGTCTATATTACGTAATTAAACTGATTTTATCCTCACTCCCTTTTCTTCAGAATTGTAATGACTGGAACCCTCAAACTACAGATCACAGGAATCCATAGGACATATTCTTAATTCTCTGGCATCTCACTTTTCCAGATGCTTCTAAAATGTCTCAGTTTCTTTCTCTTCCTCCCATTTTCCCCCTTTGTCCTCAGCTGCAAAGTAAGTTCAAAGTGCAATTGTAGTTTGCACTCAATTCACTCAAGGGGGGAGAGAGGAGAGGAAGGGGCAGAATCTTTCCCTTCACTTTAGGCTCATGGAAAAGCAGATTACTGCAGCCTCTCCTAGCTTGTGCCATCTTCACCATGCTCTGATGTTGCTTGGTTGCATATGTCCTGCTTTCCATTTGTGAAATTTTGGAGGGTATGATAGGATGTTTGTAGAACCAGCATGTTGTACTGTGGTTTAAGTGTTGGACTAAGACATTAGGAGACCAGGGTGTTACTGCCCTGGCTAGTCCGAGCTTTGGGGATATTAAAAGATATCCTCTTGATATCATAATTCGGCTTCACTTCTCTATTCCTCTCCATGTGCTTGTGAGGCCACCGGACAAGCACGTAAACAAGCTTGGCCATTAACAGCCATAATATTCAAACTACAATACAGGCAGGCCAGAAATAGCTGACTCACTGCTTTAGGAGACCTCCAGGCAAGTACTCTAATTAGGTATGCATGCAACCTACAAAAGAGCCTCTGCCCCGCGATGGCAGCTTGATGGGTTAACTATACAATACCCAAGTGCTCTGCGTTTGCATACTGGCTACTCTATTGAGAACCACTACGATAACTCAATAATTCAGATTCTGACCTTTCGGAGGCTTTGTCTCCAACTCCAAATCTATTGTTTTCCCCCAAGTACGGCATAGCCTGCAGTCACAATTCTCCTTATAAATACCCTTGATTCTGAGACCTTCCTCAGAACGGTCCCGAGTTTCATCCTGCCTTGCTGCCACTTTGCTTGGCGAGCCTCCCCTCAGCTCCACGTGCTGAGCTACATTGCACCCCAGCTTCGCTCTCTATTTTTCTGGGCTTCAGGACAGGTGAAGTATCACCCAAACCAGCAACTCCTCTGAAAATCCCTCTATACCACTCCAACCTCTATCTTCTTTAGTTATCTTGTATGAGTGTGTTGCATACACTGTTTTGCTTGTGTTTAATAAACATCATTTATTGTTTCAACTTTTGTGTGCTACTTGACTCAACCCGATCCCATAGACATAGGGTTCAAGATCTCACTATGTTACTCTGCCTCTCGTAACGCTAAGCAGTGCGGTGAGCTAATTTTCCTCACCTTTAGTTGAGCACATTTTGGTGTCCCTCCCAGGACCCCCAGTATACAGGGTAACAGAGTGGTGGAGAATGCGGGCAACTGGTGGACACAGGATGGGACCAGGTCTTAAAGCCATACCAGGAGAGGCGATGTTAAGGCCACCGCAGATCATGGTCACCTTAGGCTGGTGACACATCTGCCAGAGCTTGGGGAGTCGAGTGCCCAACTATAGTTCACTCTGAGTGCGACCAGGCCTGCAAAGTTCAGGGGTCAGATGGACCAACGAGGTCAGTGCTTTGTTTCAAACAGCCACACCTAAGTTGCCCTTGCTGAAGCCCCGTCTGCAATGGCAGCGGTACACACATGCTCAGACTGAACCAGGTTAGGCTCTGACCCCCCCTTTTTTTTTTGCTCTGCCTAGCGGTGGGGCTCCCAAACTGATGAAAAAGATAGAATAAACCAAATCAGAGACAAGCGAGTGTATGCTTGCTCGTTGCCAGAGCGGACGCTGACTCCCTTGGTGATTGGTCCGGAAAGTTGGATGTACGTATGCAAATGTCCTACTAACATATGCAAATTAGACACAATGCACCGGGGCCGGGCGTCAGGCCAATTGTGTGGGTCTCTGGCCCTTATGGGGCATCGGAGAGTGGTTCTAAATTGCTGAAATCAAAATTGCATGAAGCAACAAGCAAAATAGCGGTGCCAATTGTTCTCACCCTAACAATCCAAACATACGAAAGAAGTGGGGAGGAGGCCCTCTATGTGATGAGGGGCATGCCTGGGCAGTAGACCGGGAGTCCAGAGTCAGACCTGGTTCTCCTGAGAGGGTCGTGAGGCCCCCTTCATCTCGCCCTAATCCCACCAGAACGCCATTGCACAAGGCAATCCCTCTGAGTGAGAGAATGCCAGTGTTCGGAGTGAGAAAAGGTCGGTACTCTGGTCCAACTCATTTCCCTTCCTCAGAGCATCAGGGCTGACTCTATAGGCCCGATCTACCTCAGAGAATAAAAGGATCTTGGGATAGCCATCCCAAGAATCCGTTTCCTCCAAAAACAAAAACAACCTCCCTCAAAAGGTTAAAGGATAGACTCAAACACACTAACTATATTCTACAGCAAACAACTATTTACAAATGGGGGAACCTCTTCCTTTAATAAAAACGGACGGCTTGTAACATGAGGATCCGTTTCTTTATCCAAAATACCAAACCGACAAGGCTGACTACCAAAATGATCTGAAACACCACCAAGATGATTAAAGGGTGGAGGGCAAAATGTGCTATAGCTTGGCCCGTGGAGGACCAACTAAAGACATCCCACCAGGATTGTGTAGTGTCGGATTTCAAATCCTCTGAAGTGCTGACTATTGTCTGAGCAGTATGATTAACAGTCAAGGCAATCTGATGGAGGGAGTGTGATACCTCCTTTACTCGTAGCGACAAACTGGTGAGATTCCTGAGCCATAAAGACGCGGGGATCTTGTTTTCGAGGCGGAATCCAACTAACTTGGATTCTGTAGGTACATAGGCGCTTTCAAACACATAATCTCGTATCTCCCGCTGGAGATAGAAGTTCTGGCCAAAACGGTCTTGGACCATCTGTGAACAAAAACAGGGGTTCCCAGCGGTGTGGTTTACCCTTACAGTCATACCACTAGGCAGTACTATCAAACTAGTACAAGGAGTGCTCAAACAGAAGCACTCACAGTTGATCTGGGCCATGACTGTGGTATTTACCAGTACTACCAAATATTCAGAGGTATGGCCATGGCTGAAACCCTTAAGGTCATGGAAACACTGAATCCAATGGCGGTTGAATAGGCAGCCAGCTAAATCAAAAGCGTGTGTACCATTGGACCAATGGTACATCCGTGGGGGCAGTAAAGTAGCATTGGTGGCTATGAGGGGAAGTCCTGAATGGGATACTGGATGTAAAATTACCGGATCCAGAATCCGTTCATGGGCAACATCCACCATGAGAGTTAGGCTCTTCCACGTGGCATGCCGTATTTGCGCCAAAGTGGCAGGGTGTTCCAGCGATTCTGGGTATCGCTCTTGGAGTAGGCTCAGGATCTCAGGGTGCATTAACCCCATGAGGCTGGCCTGGATCACCTGAGCGGCAAAGGTGATCATGGTGCTCTGCAGTTGCGTGCACTGTATCGCTACTGACAAATCGTGGGTCTTGATCTGTAGAACATGGTCAAGGTCAGATATTATGTCTCGCTCGACGCCAACCCATTGCGGAAGCAATTGACTAATAAGATCTACTCCTCTCGCAATGTTGGTTAAGCCAGCAGCGGAGGATATTCCAATGTCTCTAGTTTTGGTGCCAATTACACCTAATTTGTTTGCTAGGATCTCATTATCTATAACGTTGATGAAGGCGCCGCCAGTTCCAGTTCCACCTAAGGTGGTTCCTAGGACACTTCGCTTAGGGCGGGTGTGTGGGTGGGAGAAAGACAGCCATCATTTCTCCCAGTGTTCCCACTGTGTCCATGCAAGTTTTAGGTACGGTTGGCAAGTTGGAATTACTCTGGAGATGTTGACAACCGTAAAATTGAATATCATTTTAGTTACTATGGGTTGGACATTTAAGTAAGCAACCATTTCCATGTCCTTGCAGACTACGGAACTACCTACATACATAGCCGGGTGATGTTCTGGAGGAGGAGGGGTGTGGATATCGGAATTGGGGCACCACATCTTCCCGCAGGCGAACTAACAACCTGTCGGGGTCAGGGTGACATTCTGGCAGTGAAACATATAGGTTTCCATACCCATGTAGGGCTGCAGTCTTCAAAAGTGAAGCTAAGCACTAGTAGGGCTGCATAGTGGTGGTCGCCCCGGACTATTCTGGTGGTCATGGGAGCGGCTGCTGTGGCCATGCTGGGGTTGAGTTTAACCTCTTTGCCAGCAACGGCCATTCTCAACACTGCACTCAGTCCATCTCTAGAATGTATATGGAAATTCGTGGATAGTTTGAAAGGGTACCTTTTCTTGAACCAGGGGAGCAACTGCGTCCCCGTCAACAAGGCTTCTACTTCTGGATAGGGGCTCCAATAACACACTGCCTGTATATTGAACTGCCAATCTGTATAAACTTGGATGGATTCGGGCGAGGTTCCAAGGGCGTATCTCATCACGACAAACCAAACTGCGATACTCAAGAGCGGTCCCATTCCGTCTCCCTGTAGGGAACACAGAGATGGGGGCTCCGTTACTACAACAGAAAGGGTCTATTTACAAAGGAAGAGGGAAGGAGAGGGGAGCTGGAGCAACCACCTCTTCATGGGGGTTGCCATCCCATGAAGGGAAGCAAAGCCCATCCGTCACGCTGTTGTGCTAAGAAAAGGGCGTCCTCATCTGGGGGTTTCCCTTTCCAATCCTTTTCTTGGGTCTCCGGAACTACCAGCAAGAGCAGCAACGCCTGCTCCTGTTTTGGGACCCACACTCTTAATTCGGTATGGAGGCTGGTCTTGGACCCACGTGCCTCCGGGGAACCTTTCTCATTAATCCAAATGGTAACTGCGATGGAGCCGTAGCTAGCCGCGGCCCCTCTTACAACTACCAGCGTCACAATTAAGTTGGTGCCATGGCCCTTGAGGACAAGGCAACACCAGAGCATCTGCATGGAGGGTGAGCCATCAGCCAAATTCACCTCCAGGTAGGAACATATACGTCTCTCATTTGTTACCGGAATAGGGGCGGGGGCTTTAATGGCGGCACAGCGGTGCACAGCCGAAATCTCTACTGGTGTCTGATCTAGCTGCCACAGAAACCCGTTTGTGTAATCAACTGTGAACCTGTTTCCCCGCATCTACCAAACCTAAAGCCATCTTGGTCTCGTGGTTAAGACCTCCGTATAAGAGCGTCTTAAATTCGAGGCCGTTAAAGTCGTATCCATGGGCCGTCAAGGGGACCTTCTCGGCCAGAATGGCGAGGAGCTGCTTCCGTGCCACGTAAGCATCAGGGTTCTCACGAGGACCCTGTTGCTCCATGACATAGAGCACACGTGCACTCTGTCTGGGCCACAAAATCCTCACTACCTCTCTCATCCAGTTGTGGGCCTCAAGCCTAACCAAGCCTCGAGCCGCCATGGCTGATTCAAGAGTCAGGAGCTCGGAGGGGGACATACAAAGCTCGGAGGGGGACATACAAAGTTGGGTCAGGTCCTGACCATTGGCTGTCGGGTGAGAATGGATCACCGCGTTCAGCCAGCCACATGATCCCGGTGGTTCTGTTCAATGGACACAACTGGTCCGCTATTGCTTTGGCCACAGTAGCACGCTAGGGGACCCTAGTCTCAGTGACCTGCGTCTCCTTGCCTCTCTGAACTGCCTTCTCCAAGGGGGGTGGTCTGTCTCGTCATGGACCGTGTCTCTACAGGGTGGACTGGGACCTTAGGGTCACTCCAGTCTGGATTGTGGCAAACGTTTGCCCGAGCATCCTCCGGCAGGGTCTCCCCAGAAAAGTCCTCCGCAAACGTTGGGAGCAGCTCCGGGCACACAGCCGAAGTTAAGGCTTTGCGCGTTTGGAGCTGGCTCTCCAGCGCAGCAATCTGTTTCTGGCAAGCTACATGGCTCACAGCCTCCTGCTGTTCCCTCACTTGCCCCACCATGAACTTGGCGGCAGACCAGGCGTGATCCAGCTCAGCCTCTAAGGCATGGGCTTTCTCTTCCCATGTTTGCGCCACTACTGTGATGTTATTAAGCTTCTGTGCGGACGTCTGCGCTACGGACACAAAAGTTACTTTGTCCGCACACAGCGTCTCGACCTCGGCCTGAAGCCGGGCATTCTCCTTCTCTACACTTGCTAACTTTTCTCTGGTCTCTACCAGGGCAGTACTAGCATCTCTGGCCGTAAGCCAAAGCCCCCAAGTGGCCAAAGCGTCCTTAGACGGCCCGAATGGGTTCTTTGTCTTCTGTGCCAGGGTGTACACTTCTCGGAGTGTGGTAAAGGGATTGGCCGTCTGGAAGATGGAGTCCTTCCAGGGGCATTTCCCCTTACTCAACACCCATCTCTCTAGTTTACCTCTGACCTCTTCCTCCAACATGAGGTCCTTGATGGTGACCTTACTACTCTCCACCATTTTACACACAAACCACAACTTTCTCTAACACTGCCTACAGCTACAACCTACAAATGGGACCAGGAACTGGAGTGACGGGAAGGATCACCTAGACCCCTGGGGGGCTGAAGGAAAACGAACTCTGCGGAACTTTCTAGGAAAGAGGGATGGGAACCTATCTCCAGCCTGCCCAAAACAAAGTCACTTTGGTACTCCCAAGCCCAGTTTTCCACCTCGACAGTGTTGGGGACCAAAGGACGAGGAAGCAGTTCAGGGACAGGGAAGTTACCTAGACCCAGGGAACCCTCAGGAGTACTCCGCCTGCCTGAAGGGGGAAAACGAACACTCTGGAACTTACTACGCCGCCTGGCCATGCAGCCGGGAAAAAGGGGCAAGGAACCAAAACTGAACTTTCCCTAACTGGTTTTCTGGGTGAGGGGCGCCTACCTCTACCTCGGGTAAAACCTCTAAACCCTAGGCTAGGTTGGGACTCACCACCCGCACCTAGTCGGCTAGCCAATCGGGACGCACCTGAAATTACACTGCGGGACGCATCCGCACTTTTCACAACTACTAGCGGGACGCATCCACACTCTAACTCCTAACAAGGACGGGACGCACCCGTATACAACTCTAAGGGGGGGGATTTCTTCCCTAAGTGCTATTTTGCCTTATTGCTATGTTGTTGGATGAGTGTAGACTATTCCTACTGTGCTAACACTCTAACACTCGGATCCCAACCTACGACAGACCCCAAGTTAGGGATGTGATTCCCAGGACAGCTTGTGCACACCGCTTGCTATCGGACTATGGTTCACTGCCTAGTGCTAGTGACCACGCCGGGGCGACTGACATACACAAACCAAGCAAGAAAGGGGAACAAATTTTCACCCAGATAGAATAGCTCTAGAGCTCAAACTCACAGAATTCTCTCTCACACGTGTTCCTGCCTGACTGCACTCTAACAACTTGACTGACTGTCACCTAAGTCAGTACCAGCCTGATTTGAGGAGGTTCGCGACTCCTTCTCAAATTAGGGGTACCGGGGCTGCCGGCGTTGCTCCACCACTCCGTTACCCTGCCTCTTGTAACGCTAAGCAGTGCTCTGAGCTAATTTTCCCCACCTTTAGTTGAGCACATTTTGGTGTCCCTCCCGGGACCCCCAGTATACAGAGTAACAAGGGCCTGAATCCCTGCTCAGCCATGGAAACCCACTAGGTGATCTTAGGAAGTCACCCTCTCTCAGCCTCAGAGGAAAGCAAAAGCAAAGCCCCTCTGAACAAATTCTGCCAAGAAAATCTTGTGATAGATTCAGAATCATAGAGCTGGAAGGTGTCCTATGGGCTATCAGGTCCAATGCCCTGCTTAGTGCAGGGTCTCCAGCTAGAACACCCACAGCTAGTAGCTGTCCAGCCTCTTTTTGAAGACATCTATAGAAGAAGACCTCACCACCTGTCGAGGCAATTGGTTCCATTGCCAAACCACTCTCTCTGTCAAGAAATTCCTTCTAAAGTTCAGTTGAAATCTACCTGCCTATAACTTCCAACCATTAGATCTAGTTCTACCCTCTAAGGCAGCAGAGAGTGAGCCGGAATCATCTTTTTTGCGGCATGCCCCTCTGAACAAATTCTGCCAAGAGAACCCCATTATAAGTTCACCTGAGGGTCATCAGAGAGTTGGAAGAGGCCATATAAGCCCTGCCCAATACAGGAATGCCCAATGCAGGAACTCCAGCTAGACCATACCCAGCAAGTAGCTATCCAGCTTCTATTTGAAGACATCTAGAGAAGGAGACCTCACCACTTCTGCAATTGATTCCATTTCTAAACCACTCTCACTGTCAAGAAGGTCCTTCTAATCTTCAATTGAAATCTATTTGCCTGTAACTTAAAACCATTAGACCTAGTTCTATCCTCTGAGGCAGCAAAGAACAAGCCTGCACTCTCTTCTTTGTGGCAACCCTTGAGGTATTGAAAAAGTGTGATCACGTCATCCTTCAGTCTTCTCTTCACCAAGCTGAGCATGCCTAGTTCCTTCAACCTTTCCTCATATGTTCTGTTTTTCTTACTTCTTATCATCCTCTTTGCCTTTCTCTGAACTCACTCCAACTTTTCTATATCCTCCTTAAAATGAGGCACCCAGAACTAAATGCAGTGCTTCAGATGAAGCCTGACCAATATAGAAAATAGTGGGAGTGTTACTTCCCTTGACTTGGAGATTATGCATCTATCAATGCAGGCTAAGATAGCATTTGCCTTCTTTTGATGCAGCATTACACTGCTGGCTCATGTTCAATTTATGATCAGCAATAATCCCAAGGTCCATTTCACATGTAGTAGTGCTGAGCGAAGTATCCTGGTCATTTGGTTTTTCTGGCCCAAATGTAGAATATAGCATTGGTCTCTGTTGAATTTCATCTTATTAATTGCAGAACAGTTTTCTAGTTTGTCAAGGTTCTTTTGAATTCTATCCTATCTTCCCTCTCAGTTCTATATTGCCTGCAAATTTGATAAGGATTCCCTATATTGCATCATCTAAATAATTGATAAAAATATTGAAGAGTGTTGGCCATGAGGGCAGAACCTCATGGCAATCCATGAGACCTCTTTTCAGTCTGAAGCACAGCCACTGATGGCAACTTTTTGAGTATGGTTATCCAACTAATTTGGGGTCCATGTGATGGTGTTTCCATCTATTCCATATTTAGCCAGTTTACTAATCAAACTATCATGGGGGACCTTTATCATACGCTTTGGTGAAATCCAGATAAATGGCATCCACAGCATTCCCACCATCTACTAAACTAGTGGCACAACAAAAAAGATATAAAGTTAGTTTGGCAAGATTTTTTATTGACATACCCATGATGACTCCTGCTAATCCATGCATTGTCCTCAGGACACAGTGGGCCCTTGGTATTTGCTAGGGTTTGGTTCCAATTACACGAATCATAGCTGATTGGTCATTTTTTTTTAAAAAAAATTATCATTCTATCTTGCCTTCCTTTGAATGAGTTCAAGGTGGTCTTCATAGCAAGCCTGTTCTTCCCTTTACTTTTACAGCAATCCTGTGTACCAAATAACACCGGGGCATTCTGTGCAGAATGTTTTTGTTTTGAACACACATCCAAATGTGTTTGTTTGAATGGTACAGCATCTTAGAAGTGAAATATTTCCCATATAAAATTGGTGCTGCATGAGAACTTTCTGGGAAAATTGCATTTTTTCCGCAGTGGCCAGCTGCACTGAAGAGCTTGGGACTTAGCTAAATTTTTTTGGTGAGTGTTATCAGACCCTCTTCAAGCTGTCTTCTCAAATGCTTTAAAACATATTAAGCAGCTGGAGTATGTCATAGAATGCTATGAAGGCATGGCTATTTTCTCTGTAACCCTGTGGGGCAGGTCTTGCCTGAGACTACACTCAAACCAAGTTATGATTGCTTTGCGTTGTGTAGTGTAAATGGAATAATATTATTTATTTTGCGGTTTTGATCTAGCTGATATTGAGACATACTTTCAGTACTCCTTGCTTTCCAAGCAATAATGAAAAGAGACTCCTGCATCATAAGGAGGGAATAGATCAGGGATGGGAACCATGCAGCCCTCCAATTATTCTTGGACTGCAAACCCCAGAAGCCTGAACTCCATACCCTCCAACATTTCATATATGAAAATCAGGACACATGTGGCCAAGTAACTAAGGTGTGGTCAAGCTGATTGTGTGGTCAAATTATTAACAAGGAAGAACAGACCAGATGGGAGAAGCTGCACCAGTTCGCTTTTGCCCATGCCTACAGGGAAAGGCAAGATTCCCACCCACCTCTTCTTTTTCTTTGTTAAGTGTATATTACTTTTGCACTTTGAACTTGGTTTGTAGTAACTGAAGTGAGCTGAAGACAAAGGGAGAGGAGGAGAGAGAAACTGAGTTATTTTAAAAGTGGCTGAAAAACGTGGGAAAACAAACCAGGTAGATGGCTGGCATACAAGTAAAGAAAACATAAAGACAAGAAACAAATTCTTCAATTAAAAATAGCAGATAAAATGTATACAGATCAAGATTCAATTAAAGAAATATTTCATAGGTACTTTACAGATTTATACAAAGAAAATATAGAACAACAAGAGGATGAGGAACGGATATATGCATATCTGAACTGTCAAGAAGTGATGGAAATTTCACAAGATCAGAAAGAGATGCTAAATGAGAAAATCACAAAAGAAGAAATTTCCAAGGCAATTAGAAATTTAAAAGCTTCAAAAGCCTCCGGACCCAACGGCTTTACAACGAAATATTATAAAGTCTTTGAAGAAGAGATGATACAACATTTACATGACATGTTAAATCAAATTATAAGGGAGGGAATACCAAAAACATGGACAGAAGCGAATATTGCTTTAATTCCAAAAGAAGGAAAAGACTCAACATCACCAAGTAGCTACAGACCGATTTCGTTATTAAACACAGACTATAAGATATTTACTAGTATATTGGCGGAAAGGATGAAGAAGATTATGACATTATTTATACATGAAGATCAAAATGGCTTTTTATCGAAGAGGTTAATGAAAAACAACGTAACAATGGTATCGAACATCATAGAGTATTTTGAAAGACACAACGAAAAAGAGCTGGCATTGATCTTCCTAGACGCCGAAAAAGCCTTTGATAAAGTGAGATGGAACTTCATGTTAGCTATGTTGGAGAAAATGAACATGGGCAATAGTTTTGTAAAATGGATAAAGGAAATATATTCACAACAAACAGCAAGAGTGATTGTAAATGGAGAAAGAACAAGAGATATAAAAATCGAAAAAGGAATCAGACAGGGATGCCCTCTATCACCTCTTTCATTTATTCTAACACTGGAAATATTGAATAACAAGATCAGATCAGACCCGAACATAAAAGGGGTCAAAATTAAGGAGCAGACGTACAAACTGCAAGCATATGCAGATGACCTAGTAATATTTCTGCAAGAACCATTAGAAAGCATAGACAAGTTAACAAAGGTGATCCATGAATTTGGCGAAAAAGCCAGCTTTAAAATAAACAAAGAAAAAACAGGGATAATAACAAAAAATATGCACAGTAAGAAAGAAGAACAACTTATTAAAAAGACTAACTTCCAGTTACAAAAGAAAATCAAATACTTAGGTATTTGGCTTACGAAACAAAATATAGATTTATACAACAATAACTACAAAAAAATTTGGGCTGAAATAAAGAAAGATCTAGAGAAATGGAGTAAATTGCGTCTTTCCCTACTTGGAAGAATAGCGGCAATAAAAATGAATATCCTTCCCAAAATGATCTTTTTGTTTCAAAATATTCCAATAATAAAAAATGAAAAACCATTTAAACAATGGCAAAAAGAACTTACAAGATTTATATGGGAAGGAAAAAAACCAAGCATTAGTTGGAAAAATTTGATAGATCAAAAAGAAAGAGGAGGATGCAGTCTACCAGACTTAAGATTATATTATTATGCATCAGGATTATCATGGATAAAAGTCTGGGTAACATTGCAAAATAAAAGAACATTAATACTAGAAGGAGCTGACAACAGGATGGGTTGGCATGCCTACCTGTGGTATAACAAGGCGGGGATAGACAAAGACTTTTCAAATCACTTCATTAGAGGCTCCTTATTGAAAATATGGGAAAAAATAAAGAAATTTTTTTACAATAGAATACAAATGTGGATATCCTCACAGGAAGCCTTCTTTGGGAGATAGGTGGAAGGACAAGAAAAATGGTTGACATATAAGGATCTATTAGAAATGGCAGAAAATAAAACACCACAGATCAAGACAAGAGAACAATTAGAGCAAACACGTTTTAAATTGGACTGGTTCCCATACAGGCAATTATATGAAAGATATAAAATAGACTTAAAATTAGAGGGATTCAATATGAGACTGACATTTAACGAATTAGAGAAGATTATATTTGGACAATCAAATCATGTTATAGCAAAGTTCTATAAACATCTATTACAATATGACTTAGAAGATCAAACAGTGAAAGATACTATGACAACCTGGGCAAATATACTAGGTCACTCACTTGAACTAGATCAATGGGAAACATCCTGGAAACTAACACAAAGATTTACGCTGTCGCGAGATCTAAAAGAAAATTATATAAAGATGTTTTACAAATGGTATATAACACTAGAAAATTTTTTAAAAATGTACAATACACATCAGGATAAATGTTGGAAATGTCAGGAAAAAACAGGTACTTTTATGCACATGTGGTGGAACTGTCCAAAGGTAAACAAATTCTGGAAAGAGATAAATAAAATACGCAGCCAGAATTATAATTGCAAAAAAACAACAACAAAGAAAGTCTAAGCATTGAGCACTGCATGTTAAAAATATTAGGAGTAAAAGAAAATGACCGATTGACCTTAAGGATAAAAGAGAAATCTGATGAAATTATGAAAGAATGGTACCCAGTAATAAAGTCCCTCCGCAATAGATGGGGTAATATATGTATGGAAGAAACATAAAATCTACAAAGATGTGTGTATAGAGGAAGACTAAAACGTATTAGGTATTATGTATTACGTATTACAAATATGTACTACGTATTATGTATTATGTATTAAGTAGGTATGTATGTATTACGTTTCGCAATGTGACTGAAGGAACACGTAGGATTGTATAATAATACATAAGTAATGGAAAAATGGTAATAATTAATGGTAATGGTATAATTCCAAGGATTAACAACAAACTGTAGGAGAAGTAGGAGAACATTTACGCTAAGAAGAACAACAAAAAAAAAAAAGGAAGAAAGAAAAAAGGAGGAACTATAACAAAGACAACAGAGGGAAAAAAATGGAAACATGAAGAGACGGAGGGGAAGTGTAAATAAAAGAAATACGAATATTCAAATATTGGTTAATCAGTTGTGTGAGTCCAAACTAGAGGAAGCAATTATATATAATTTTTTTGTTTTGTTTTATTTTGTTTTGTTTTGTTTAGTTTTTTTATGATATAAAATACACACACACACACACACACACACACACATATATAATAATAATAATAATAATATAACAAGACAAAAAGAAATTATTGAAAATAATGGAAAACAGTATTGTGTATGTAATGTATGGAAAATAGAATTTTTTAAAAAATGCAAAAGTAAGTTAAGATCAATGATGATGTGCCTTGATTTTGTATAAGTAATTGAATATAGATTTGATATTAATGAAAAAAAAAAAGAAAAAAGTGGGAAAACAAAATATTAATTTGGACTGTCCCTGCCAAATTGGAACAGTTGTGAGGTAAGTGGCAATTGCACACCCCTGGGGTAGCCATTTTGTTTTCCTTACTTGTATAGTTTTGAAATGTGGTGACTGTGCAGAGGCTGATTAAGGTCTACAAAAATCACGGGGTGAGATTTATGGTAGCTGTTACCATTAATCTACATTTTAGGAGTGTTGTACTGTAATGCTTGTGCAGCTGTTATACCATATGTATGTTAGTTTCACAGGGCCTTTCTGCACTACAGTGTTATAGTGCTATCATTCCACTTTCAACATGATATGGAATCCTGGGGCTTGTAGTTTAGGGCAGGGCATTTAGAATTCTCAGCCAGAGAGCTCTTTGACCTCAGTAGACTACAAACCCCAGAATTCCACAAGGTGTTGAAAGTGGAATAATATCACTATAACAGTATAGTGCGGAAAGGCCCACAGTGTTTTAAACTGTGAGGTCAGTTAGGATGCATATATTGCTCATTCTGTTTGTTTGTTTTTTGTGCTTTACACTGTAGGGTATTAATAACCTCAGTGACTTAAGTACAATATTGTGTTACTGGGAAATGGACGGGATCAATAAAGACATGTCTGTTTGTTTTTACTTGAAAGCATCTTTGAGGTATTTTATTTTGCATGTTCCTAATTTGCACGGGGTTTTCTTCAGGTACATTTGGCCTTTATACTGGATTGGCAAGGGTAATTTTTCTGCGCACAAAGCGCTTGAGATTCAGACCAGCACTTGAGGAAATCATTGTATTTATTCAGTTAAACGTTTACGAGCCTGCTTTTCCAGATTAAATTACAGTGGCAAAATTTTATCTCTGTTATCATATCATTTTACAGCCATAAGAATTAACATTTCATTCACTTATGTGTATAAATTAGTAAACAAAAATACTTCTCTTCAATATACCCATGTAGGTTGTTTGTGAAGAGACTAATGGACAACAGTTTCATGCGAGAGAGGCTGTGCTTACATTTAGCTGAAAATTTAGTTGGTAACTGGAGACATAGTTACCCATTAAAAATGTGACTCACTCAGTTATGTTAACATTTGATTGGCAGGAACACATTCCAAGTCATTTCCCATCACAGGAATTCTGACACTAGCTGGTCCAGTGAAACTTAATTTACACTAGCAATATTTAACGCGAGACTGGAGCACCTGTTTATTAATTAGTGCTATGATAAATCTAGGGCCAGATATTGTCAAATGGCTTGGAAAAAAGATAATTTTTAAAAAATGGTTCCTTCCTATATTCCATGAACACCAGCCTTATTTTATGCTAGGGCCCTTTCACACCACACAATTCCATCTCATGAAACCCTGCTTTTTGTAGTTTGGGGAAGCACCAGAGCTCTTTGGTTGAGAATTCTAGAGACCCCTCCCTAAACTCCAAACCCCAGCATTCCATAGGATACAGCCATGGCCATTTAATGAGGAATCATATTGGTATAATTGTGCTGCATGGAAGGACCCTTACTGATTCCCATTTTCTGCCTCCATTTCCACGGAAAACCCAGACTACAACATTCTCCTGGACTATGATGTTCCCACTGCAGATCCCAGGTTTTTCCTCCTATTTTAGGTGATGATTTTTTTGCGAATTTTGATGTTCCAGCTCCCAAGAAAGAGGACTGCAGTAGCCACTGGACCATTGCATTAATCTCCCATGCAAACAAAGTGACATTCAAAATTCTATAACGAAAACTTTTACCATATATGGAGTGAGAAATGGAACAGCAGGTTTATAGTTGAACATTAAGAAAACAAAAATAATGACCACAGATGGTGTACATAACTTTGAAGCAGACAATGAAGACGCTGCAATAGTTCAAGATTTCCATACCTTGGCTCAGTGATTAATTGGAATGGAGACTGCAGTCAAAAAATCACAAGAAAGCAAGGAGGGGCAGCTATGAAGGAATTAGACAAAATCCTCAAGTGTGAGGATATATAATTGAATACTAAAGTTAGGATTACTAACACCATTGTATTTACACTTTCTATGTACAGTTGTGAAAACTGGGTAGAGAAGAAAGTTGATAGAAAACAAATCCAACTCATCTGAAATGAGGTGCTGAAGAAGAGTTCTGTGGATACTGGGGACTGTTAAAAAGGCAGATAAATGGGTCTGAGAGCAAATCAAGCCTGAACTCTCCATAGATGCCAAGATGACTAAACAGACTGTCTGCTCTGAGCACGAGTCAGCAAGTACTCATGGCATCAGATTGGTGGCCAGGAGCAGTTGATTAGCCAGTCTAGTCTCAGTCATGATGTAGGGAGAAGCATGACGGTGATTTTTAGCCAGTCCAAAAGTTGTATAAGCAAGTCAGAAGTCCAGCAAAAAGTACACAGAATAGTCCAAAATGTAGTCAGTCCAAGGTTGAGGCAAAACAGGTAGGGAGAAAATACAGTCAGCCCTCCATATTTGCAGGTTTTCTTTTTGCAGAATTAATTATTCATTTGATTATTTGCTGCTGCCTCTGCTGCTGCCCTGTGCCATTTTTAACATGGATTGCAAGCCTCCACAAGACTGAGAGACTGTGAATGAAACTTAAAAATAGCATAGGGAAGCAGTAGAGGTGACAACAAGACCTACCAGGCACCTACTTCTGCCTTGCAAAGGAACCCTAATGCCTTGAAGGCCTCTACGGTGGGTTGAATATGCTGATCATACTTTTTGTGTGTGTTAAATTTGGTTTGAGAGGTTCTTCCACTTTTACAGGGGTCCTGTGCCCCTTCTCCTAGTGAATGTGGAGGAATGACTATACCGCTAGGCAACCAAATAAGACAGTTGTCAGCACTAAGGCTGTGAGGCAACTGCCACAATATTTAAGAGGAGGGCCATTTAAGGTCACAGGTCTCTCATTAATGCTGACTGGGTCAGCGCTTATTACTTAAATGGCATTGGGCTTGGTGTTCTTTCCTTCATCTCTAAATGGAGGATGAGAGTATGCCCTCTTCCACATCTGTAGCCACATTTTGCTGAGGAACAAGATATTCCATTGCCTCAGCCTTCATCTCCTTGGACTGAGAGAAATCTACAGTCTCCTGGCAATCTGTCTCCTCTTTCTCTGAGTCCTCCAAGGAGTGATTTATGACACTGTCATACTTTGGACATTATCATGAGAAGGCATGACTCAGTAGAAAACAGAATAATGCTTGGTAAGCTGGAAGGCAGTAGGACAAGAGGAAGATGCATTACAGATGGATGGACTTAGTCAAAGAACACTGAGTGCTATTAGCCAGCAAGTGCATTTGTAAAGCCTCCTCTGGAGAAGGAGGAAATGAATTAGCACATCAACAGTTAATTTAACTAGATTTTTGCAAAAAGTCTATAGTGAATGCTGTTAACCATCAAATTAATTCTTTCGTCCATGCTGGAAGAAAGGTGTAACTAATTAGCACCTAATTAGTTACATTTAACAAGCTCTGGCAAAACCATCAGTTTCACCAATGCTTTTTAAAATAGCACTGTACAGTGAACAACAGATCTGCACAATGCCCTTCTCTAAAAAGACCTTCTCTCATAGATCAAGTGCATTTTTCACACAACTCTGTTTTGCAAGTGACATCTTGATAAGCACCTTGCATTCTTCCAACAAACAAATAACAGGGAGTATCTTAGAGGGTGATCCAACAATCCAACAACAGAAACAGAAGGTGCTCCCTAAGGAAAGTCTCTGTATGCTATCAGTCAAAAAGCATTGTTCCAATTATGTATTTAAGTCTTTTACTCCAAGTCTCAAGTCTTTACCTTCAAGTCTCAAGTCAAGTCTCAAGTCCTTGAAGATACTTTCAAGTCAAGTCTCAAGTCAAGTCTCAAGTCTGGAAGTCAACTTTATACCCCAACCAAAATTCCAGAATTATTGGACAGAGTCAGATAAAGTCAGTTTTAACAGTTTAACAATTTAAGCAGAGTTGGCTCTCCACATTGGCAATTTTGCCATCTGCAACTTTGGAAATGGGGAATAGGATCCTTTTTACCCCCTATTACTGAAGCTTCAAAAGTTTTAGAAGGAAGGATCCTTCCTCCTCAAGCCTGTTGCCTGACACATTTGCTGTTCCCCTCCAAAAAATGCACCCTGCACTCTGGGGGAGAATCTCGTCTTTTGCTCTTAGAAAATGTTTTAGAGGGCTCCTCCGATATGCAGTACAGACAGGCTGCTGAGCAGACCTAAAGCCCGCCTCAAGCCCATTGCCTAACCCATTTGCTGTTCACCTCTGAGAAATACACCCACACTTTGGACTTGAGACAGGTTGTCATGTGACCAGTAGGCAAAAAGAGATGGAGTTGTTCAAAGTTGTAAGGTTTCTGGATGAATGTGTTATGTTACTGAACCAAGGGCAGCAAGTCAGTCATTAAGTCTTGAGTTGAGTCGAATCGAGTCAGTGCATCATTTATTGCCGAGTTGAGTCCGAGTCAAGTCACTGAAGTGACTTAAGTCCGACTTGAATCCGAGTCTATTGACTCGAGTCTACACCACTGCATTGTTTATATGTTCCTTTTTTTCCTATTTTACAGATTTTCTGCTGGTAAGGAAAAAGATGGAAGAAGCAGTGGGAAAGTTACAATTTGAAGACAATCTCTGGAACCCGTGTTACCACACAAAGAATACATGTCTTCTGACAGCAGAGTTTGAAAAGAAAATGCATCTACCTTAAAAATACATTATCCATGGTAATAATACATTATCTAGGGTAATAAAAAGGCTAAGACAAACACCCAAATCAACAGTTTAGTTTTGCTCAGAGTTCAGTTGCTTTTTTGGACAACAGCTTGCAGATTTTCCCAGCCAGCGTGCCCACTGGACAAGCCAGTTGGATATTCTGAAGTGGTAGTCAGTCCCCTGTCTCTCTGATTTTGCTCTTTGAAACAATGGAAAAGTTTGAACAATGTGAGCATGAAGGGGCTAGGGGAATCCCTGGCACAGCTGCATTACCTTTAATCATATTCTATGTGACATATAGTATAAAATAGTCTTGTGTTTACTGTAGAGGTGCTGAAACTGGGGAAAAATATTATCAAGTTTTTATTAACCTTTCCTTTTTATGCAGTATTTTTTTAACCATTGCAATAATCCTCAACAAGAAAGAAGAAGAACTTTGGGAATGATCATCATATATCCATGAATGAGAATAGGATGATGTTTAAAACACACATTTTTCTAAATTTTGATTTGTCAGATTTAAAGTTTCTCTTGGTTTTATTATTGCATTCTAAATAAGATGGCTGAACCAAATAACTGGTCATTCAGCAAGAGCAATTTCAGAATTGTTCTTCCTGTCTGAAATGGCCAAATTGGCTGAGTTTATCTCAATACTATTCTAGCAATGTAGGTGCAGGAAAATGCTAGTAAACTGTGACTCAAAGAAGGGCTACTAGCACTCAGGGAGACCAGGTCAAATCCCCACTCAGCAATGGAAACCCACTCAGTGACCTTGGGCAAATCACACTCTCTTGGCCTCAGAGGAAGACAATGGCAAACCCCTAAATAAATCTTGCCCACCCACATCTTAGGATAGGATCACTGTAACTTGTAATTGACTTGAAGGAACATAACAATTTCTGTATAGAAGAGTATACCTTTCTTTTGAACTGCACAAACATACCACATAATTCTTCCTCATCTTGTTTCCTGCAGTGTGAGGAGCCCTTATTTTTAGAACAGATGAGGGGGAGAGAAGTACTCCTGGCAGGAGAATTGCAGGCGCTTCCTATAATGTTCAGGTGCATAAAACCTAAATAAAACATTCTGATTGAACTTTTGTACCGTGTACAATGCAAGAGTTTCAACAATCCAAAGGTATGTTATTATTTAATCACACTGCCTTTTCAGGAGAATAAAGCCAAAGTTTTGGTGTGCCTGATCTAAACTGTAAAAATGTGGCATATATAATAGATATAGAAATTTATTGATCAGATTTACAAGCTACATGAAGTAAATAGTAATTTGAATGGGTATAGGTGGATGGACTTGAAATCAGGTGAAGGGAGATGGTCCTTTCCGCTTTTGAGAACTATTCTAGCGCAAACACATTGGATGGTATCTAATAGTGGTGTTCTGGAGGAACACTAGCAGGATCCAGTGGAACTAGAGTAAGTACAGCCCACCCACCCCCAAAAAACAGCTGTGGAAAGTTTTTTGGGTGGCACAGATAACTGGAGGTAAGAAGTGAGGGTAAGAACATTTTGCTGCTAATTCTGGTGGAATGCTGAATGTACCCCATTAAGTGCTTAGTTTATCCTGTTCAAAACATTGCTGGAAACTGCAACATCCTTTCTCCTCTTCTAAAACCTCGCTTGTGCACTGAGGCATACATCAGCACAGCTGTATCCTTCCTCTTTTGCTGGAGGTTTATTTTTATGAGGACATCCACTGTTAAATCTAAGAAAATAGAAAACAAAAATTCAAGTGCAGAAGCACTTTTTTCTATGTAAACGTGTGGCAGTTCCCTAGATTAGACCTAGCTCTTAACTACGAGAAGATAAAGCTGGGTTTGAAACATACTCCCAGCTCTCTTGGATCTTGCCGTGGAAGAATGGCAGGATATAAATTAAATAAAAATTAAATTAATACAGTGCTCTTTGTGTTGCATTCAAATGCTGCAATAATTCCCTGAACAATAAAAACTTGATATCTGATAGAAGGTATTTAATCTAAATATGTCCTTAATCTTTTAGTGTGATGAATATGCCAGCAGCATGAACCTCTGCCTAACATTTGGGGTGATACAGCTGAAATACTGGTTTTAACATTTCATCAGCTATATTTGAAAACTAGGCTTTGGTCTGAGCAAGCAAACAGAGCTTTCTACATACTCATTTTGGTTTGAGGAGTGGTTATTCCTTCAAGATAAGATAAGACTTTCCCCTCCGTATGTGAGGTTCTTTATTTAAATAAAGAAAACAAGAAGTCCAGGGTTACCACATTTTAATTATTCAAAAACAGTCATTTGATGCAGTTGTCAGAGAAAACAATGTTCTCCTTGGCTTTAGAAAATGTTGAACAAGACAATATACTCACTAGAGTGGTGACGGATGTCTACCACAGCACAGATTATTCTCACTATTTATTTTGGATTTAGTATGTTTTGTGACTGCGACAGTAAACATGAAATTAATTTGCAAGTCTCACTACTGAAGCACATATCTCTGAGGAGACTGCATTGAGAGGGAAACCATGTTAATCACAGGGAATACACATGTCCCTTATAGTCAACTTTGACTGTTAGATATAAGTGGGGGCTTTTCCATGAAACCCCTGGAAGATTAATAAATAGAAACCTCTCTCAGTCTTGCTGTCAGTCTTAGTTCCTCAGATGCCAAGGGACTAATTTTCTAAAACCTGCCTTGTGCATTAACGCTTTCTTTCTCCACAGGACAGTAGTGCGCTAGGCTGACAAAATGCAGTTCTTGCCCTTCCATCAAGATCCTCCGCAGTAACTAGGTTTTGGATTTCACCACCACATCCCTATACCTGGTTTTATTCCCTCTTGCCCAGGAAGCTCAGAATCTAGCAAAATGAATAATTTAAGACTTCTCTTTCAGTAATTAACTCCAGATCAGTACGAGAATATCTTCAGCTGCACTGAGTCTCCTTTCGATAATGTCAAAACTGGGCCATGATTGCTTCTGTTCCTGCAAAGATTTGTCTTTCAGAAAAACTCATGAGAAGGGCATTCCATTTACCATGGTCACTGAGAAAGAAATGTCATTTCTGGATTATATCTCTAACTGGTTATCTCAGAGTTTGCTAACTTTCATTTTACACATCTGGTATGTTGCCAGACTAGTATGATAGAACAGTTTCAAATTTCTGTCTTTGCTAGGGTGGTGAGGAACCTTTTCCCCCTCATTAAACACCTAGATATTCCCTCCCGTCTCCTCAGGAGCCCTCTTGAAAATGTGCAAACTACAACTGTTTTTCCTATCTACTTCTCATCCTCTTTCACATTTGAGGAAGCAATAGAGAGAAGAGCCATGGCACAGCCTAGTCAAGATGATGTGAGGAACAAAACCCAGAAGACAGCTTTCAGAGGCAGCTACATTAACAGGAGAAGAATTCTTCAAAGGGTTGAACTCTCTCTGCCCCTCTCTCAGGAAGGGGTCTCGTGGGAGGAAAAGAAAACAGCTTTCCTTTTAACGAGTCATGGTATTTATGGCTCTTTCATGAGTTTTGTTTGAAAATATGAAAGTGGATGGACTTAAACCTGTTTTCCAAAGAGAGCAGAGTGAGCCAAGAGCATGTGAAAAGCAGACGGAGGCTGAATCATCCTTGCCCATTTTTAAAAGACATAAATGCCCTTTTGCCTTAAAACAAATCTCACCTTTCAAGAATGGTGGACTGCTGTAATTATATCTATATATCCATTTCAGTCCAAAGCAACTGGCAATCTCAAACACTGGACAAAATTGGGGGCAGGAAAAAAACAAACATCATTTGCATTTGGGAACATACATTTGGATCTCAAGACTGAGTGGTCTATACCTGAAGCAGAATGATGTAACAGAATCCTAAGACAGTAGCACTGACTGTTGCAGGACTGGCAATGGCACCTTTGACCAGCTGCTGGAGATCATCCCTATGAACCGTTGCACAGGCTTATATTGTCCAACATTTCACAGATGAAAACCAGAACACATGTGGCCTAGCAACAATAGAGTGTGATCAAAAGGGTGCAGTCATGCACCAAGGAAAGAAAAATTATTAACAGGCATGAACATGAAAAACTACAATTTTAAGCAGAAAAACACTAGGGTGTATGTACCGAGTTTAGGAAAACCTGAAAAAATGAAATAAACAAACAAATGAGCCTCCTGGGAAGGGCACCTTCTCATCTCCCTTCTACTGTGATAGAGTGCAAACTGCTTTTGCACTTTGAACTCAGTTTGCAGCAACAGAAGTAAGCTGAGGACAAAGGGGAAACTGGGTAGAAGAGAGAGAAACATTTTACAAGTATCTGTGAATGAGGGACAATAGAAGATTAACTGGGACCATCACTGCCAAACTGGAACAATTTGAAGGCGCGCTGGTTTCTTTCCCGGACCAAGTGTCTAGGGTGATAAGCTGATAATTTAGATTTCTCACAATGCAACGTTATGAGAAATTTAAAAAATAAAGGCTTGGACCATGCACTGCTGCTGCCAGGTAAGTCCATGGCCAGGGGCAAGCTCAGATAGGAAGGGGTTCATCAGAGGGCACTTTCTTGAAGGATCTCTCAGACTTGAAGCTGGTCCTACATGT
Source organism: Cyclura pinguis (assembly GCA_030412105.1). Lineage (NCBI taxonomy): Eukaryota > Metazoa > Chordata > Lepidosauria > Squamata > Iguanidae > Cyclura > Cyclura pinguis. The sequence continues at coordinate 236,038,069 of CM059601.1, read as the reverse complement.
TTTGAAACTGGACTGTACTTTAGATTACAGGTGGGGTGTGGGGGCAATTTCTGCTTACTGTCCCATGTGTCAAGCCTCCTGCAAATAAATAATCTTGCTTAGCATATCACAGAAAAAAACTGATATAACTTCCAACTGTCCTGATTAATTCTATGTTGTTCCATTTTTTTCAGCTGCTTTTTAAATGTCCCACTTTCCTTCTTTTTCTTTAATTTCCTTCAATTGCTGCACACTGAGTTAAAAGTGCAAATGTAGTATGCACTCAATTAAGTCAGCAGGTAGGAGAAAGAAGGTAGAATTATGTCTTTCCCAGTAGGCTCAGGCAAAAGGAAGCTGCTGCACACTCTCTAGCTTGTTTGTTTTTCCTTATTAGTAACTTTTGGCATCTTAATCACACTCTTATGTTGCTTGGCCATTTCTGTCCTGGTTTTCATCTGTGAAATGTTGGAAGATATGTTATTTTCCATTCCCTTATTGTGCTAGTTTTCTTATTGCAGAGCATTCTTTATGCTTTTTCCCATCCATTGTTACTTACATAATTTTCAGCTCTCCTACCCGCTCAAGAGTCTTAAGTTTCTTTGCCACATTATTCTGTTGTAAGTGAACTCCAGACCCTTAACACTGTTGGACCTGGTCCCTCTGAACAATTTATGTGAGGTGGTAAGACTTGAGGAGGAAGTTGAGTTATTAGCTAAGACTGGGAAGTGGCAAGTGAATCTAAGGCAGGGAGTGGTAGCAAGTGGTGTTGCTTTGCTTGTGATACCAAGGAAAATGGTCTGACCTTCAAGCTCTTGTAGGGGGTTGCCTTCCAGGAGACTTTCTTGCAATTTATCCACAGCAAACAGACATGCTGAGGTTTCTTTCACCAGAATGCTGCAGCAATGTTGTTCTGTTTTCTACACTGTGCTTTTATTTCCTATATGCTAGAATGTAGCCTGGATACAATTTCATTTAAAAGTGATACACACTATTATAGCATATGCTTTATAAGGTTAGGCATACAGTTCTGTTCCAAAGGTAAATTTTATCTCCAGTATATTGTCTCCTTTATATAGCAAACAGAATAAAAATTCTTAGACAAAGTCTCCCCATGTGACTGATGATTGATATTTTGCTCAGTTCCGAGTTGTCATGGGAACAAACATTACATTTATTCCCTCAGTAGTTTTCTCTGTATTGATGCACACAGGAGATAGAAAAGGCTCTTTGATTTGGAAGCAATGGAATATTAAAAGTTAACTTATACTTTCCACATGGGAATGGAGAATGTATGCTATAAGAACAGCTACATTTTCAAACTGCCAGTAAAGGCTGTTTATATTGTTCCAATATTAATCATGGTGAATTAAAAGAAAATAATAAAATAATTCTGATTATTTTAGAAAATAGAATAAATTATATATTTCAGGCAAATTATTTGAGCCTCTGATATTTGCTTTGACTTATTGTCAATCATTTTTACTAAAGATGTTTCCTCAAAGAGCACTTGAAACATTTCTATACACAAAGAACTGAAAATTATTGATACACAGTGGGAAGGCCACTATTACTCTCTCACAGGCTGAGAACGAAGAATAAGAAAATATATGCAGGACTAAGAAGTGCTTTGTTAACTGAGAATAATGATGGAAAATATAATGGAAAGTGATTAAAATGAGAGGTCTTTTTTTTTTAGAGGCTTTTCTTCAAATGGGAAAATTCAGACCAGGTATAACTTTGCTGTCCATTATTCCTCCCTCTTACGTCGAAGTTTTGCCTTCGTTTCTTCCTGTCGATTTCTCCAGGCAGCAATTATAGCATCATCATCCATTTCTTCTTCTTCTTCTTTACGAGTGGTTTGCCTGTTTCTAAATGAACGCCTTGATGCAAAACACTCTTCCTTTTTTTCTTCCTTTCCCTCTTTCTCCCCATTCTCATCAGATTTTGCAAAGCTCTGGGTGAACTTTCTTTTGGCTCCAAACTCAGCCACATCTGAGCTGGACTCCTCCTCAAACTCTTCCAAGTGGTGCGATCTGATCCTACTCCGTGTGGATGGCCCTGAGGATTCTGAGCTATAGGACGATTCGGGTGATCTCCTAGAAAAATATGGCTCTGGACTTTCTTCTCTGGAACTTGACTCCCTCAGTTTTGACCGTGTAAATGTATATGCCTCCTTGCCTTCTTTTACAGAGGAGGAAGAAAATTGTGATGAGGCTCTCTGCAAATCATCTTTAGACTGATATGTTGAGAATCTATCCATTTCTTCTCTTTGTGATCTGGAAACCCTGTAGCTAGAAGATTCAGTGTCCACCTCTCTGAATGTGGAAGACATCTTGTGTTTTTCTTCACCAGTGTCAGAGTGATATGAGCACTTTTCTTCTGCCTTCAAACCTTTAAGCCATTTATTTACATTACTCTCCACTTCTGATTTGATAGCACCACCAAGACTTGCAAACTGGCCTGAAAGTGTGGAAGCTGTATCACTGTGGTCAAGTTCTGTTTGCAAAGGTAGCTTAAGCCCACTGGTCATATTCTCTATATCATTTTCTGTCTTGTTCTCATCATCATCCTTGATCTTCTTCTTCTTAAATAAAGTGCTGCGTTTGTTGTTAGAGATAATCTTCTCAGTCTGATAATCTGACATTTTCTCTCTCATTTCCAGCTGCATCTTCTTTTCTTTTCTGCTAAGATTCTTCAGGTCAACCTCATCAGCAAAGAGACTGAAAAGAGGCTTGCTTGTTTGCGTCACTCTCCTGCTTGAACTGGATCCTCCCATCTTTCCACTTGTTGACGTGTCACAAGACAGGACGGACTGAGTATCAGCATATTGGGTGTCTTGCTGGTGAAGCAAGGAATTAGCTAGAGAAAAGCCACTCTGTGCACTAAGCAGAGATGTCTTATCGTCATCCAGATATCTACCTGCATCACCTGACCTAATGCTAGAAGCCAGTACAGATGATGGCCGTGACAACATCAGGATCTCATTTTGTTTTTGAGCAATAGTTTCACTAACAACATTGGCAATCCAGTTTTGAATACTGGCTACTGATATTGTATTGTCTGGGCCAATGGGGAGATTGGGCACACTTGCTCCTCCTGCATGACCTGACATGGCCCCAGAACTGCTTCTGGGCTGAGAGAAAGATGAGCAATTGGTCTGCATGCTCAGTGCTGAAGCAGAATCCTTGGTGCCATTTACAGAAGCTGCTGATGGCCAAAAGGTTGACAATGGGATGCTTCCACTCACTGTGCTGTCTGCTTCCCAGCTGCAGAGAGACTGGCTTTCCTCCAAAACTTTCTTTGAGTGCTCAAGTAGCTCCACTCGTCTCTGCTTTCTCCTGGCAGAAGCAGAATCTTCGCCTTTAGCAAGTTCAACAATCTCATCCTTGTTCTCATTGCCCACCTTCTTCTGGTGCTTAGCCTTCCAGGCTTGGTAGGCTGTTAAGTTGACATCTGACAAGTTCTTCTCTTCTTCCGTAGCCTCATTACATTGCTGGCTACTATCTTCAGCTTTGGATTGCTCAGAGCCTTCCAGATCTTTTTTGTGAAAACCAAACTGGATTCTTTTGATCTTCCATCTTTCCAATGCAGTCAGTTTGTCTTTGTTCTTTTGACAGAAATTATAAAAGGAGCTCGCCTCAGATAATACACTCTCTTCATCCACATCTCTTAATTTTGTTCCATTTTCTGACCTTGGATTCTCATTACTACATTTAGTTCTTGAACAATATCTCTGAGCAGCTTCCTTCTCTATCTCCATCATCCTCTCATTCCACATATCCCAACTACTTTCTGTAGACATAGAATCTGTGCGCCCTCTCCTCATTCTGTTGATGCCACTTGCCTCCAGTTGTTGTTTCAGGATCCTGATTTCTTGGCTACTCACACTTTCAGTATCACTCACATCATTTACAGAATGTAGTCTTTCTCCCATGCTAGAACCCTCCTCCTCAGAAAACAAGTAACTTTCCATTTGGCACTTCTCATTTTTGCGCTGCCATTCTTGGATCAACTGATTTGTGTTCTTCTCAGATTCCTCCTCCACTGGAAATGTAAGATCTGAAGGTTTGTCCTCTCTGTTCTTGTTTGGAAGTTCCTTGGCAGGCAAGCCCTGCCTTTTCCTCCATTCTTCATAGAGTTCCTCCTCTTCCTCTTCACTGATTAGAGTAGGATGCTTGGAAGCCAAGCTTGATCTTCCCATTGAAGAAGCACTCATTACACTTCCCAGGAGGCTTGTTGTGTCATCTTCCTCGACTGTGATAGAGTGGACTTTGGCTCCCATAATACTTCCAGAATCCCCTCTCCCAGACAGCAAGGAACAGCTTCCAGCTCTAATCACAGAACTTTGGCTACTTGCGTCATCGGTATCTTCAGGATCTTCCTCTTGTCGTTCCTCCAGAAGCTTTTCATTAAGCTCCCTTAGCTGTTTCAGGAAGCCATCATTGGGATAAATGGCCCGCTTCTTACGTATAGTCATCAGAGCTTCCAAGATTGTCATGTGATGGAAGATCATCAAGTAAGCGGCTACCAGCACGGCTGAACGACTGATTCCCATTTCACTGCTGACCAAAACTTTTCCTAGAAGTAAAATGATACAGATGCTTAACTACTCTCAAGGGTATACTAGGACATTTTAAAATCAGTTTCTGAATCTAATCACAGTTCTTAATTTCTGCCATTGTTAGTCCCAATGATTAAATAAATACATAAATAAATACAACTAGAAATTTTAATTTTTGTGAGGGACGGGTTCTCCATCTTTGCAAAATCACAAACTTTCTAGTCAATTCATATTAGAGCAAAAGAAACTCTAGAAAGCAATGTTTGTATAATAGCTCCTTAACACAGTATCTTCCAATTCAAGGTGAGAACTGGGATATATACTCAGATTTTGGAAAAACAAAGTCTTCCCTGGTTTGTTTTCACTGGAATCATCAAATCAGTCATGTGCAGTTCTGTCCAGAACCCATGAATGATGCTAAAATTGGGGGAGGGAAGAGAAGGAATTTGTTCCTCCTCCCTGATAATAAATATCTTTTAGTTTCAAATGTTTCCCATTATTTTGCTGTTGTGTGCCTTCAAGTCAATTCCAACTTATGGCAACCTTAAGGCAAACCTATCACGGGGTTTTCTCAGAGTATGTGACATTCCCACGGTCATCCAGTGGCTTTTCATGGCCAAGTGAGGAATTGAAACCTGGGCCATTTCTGCACTAGACTGTTACAGCTCTATCATTCCACTTGCAACATACTATGGAATCCTGAGGTTTGCAGTTTGGAGAAGGGCCGGCCGGCCCCTCCCAAAGCTGCAAAGCCCAGGATTAAATAGGATGTTGCAAGTGGAATAATAGCGCTATAACAGACTAGTGCGGAAATGGCCCTGGTCTCCAAGGTTGTAGTTCAATGGTCAAACCAATATACCACGCTGGCTCTCTTCCCATTACTACTTGGAGACAGATGCATAAATATGCTGGGTTTTTGTCTTCCTAGTTTCTGTCATAGTCATTTTTTTCAAAAGATAATAAAGCATTATAAAGCACTGAAGGACAGACTATATTATCATGTACAGAATGACTGTAATGATAACAAAACAATAAGACAGTTTGGCTTGTTTACCTCTATAGGTTAGTAACGCTTCATCAAGGAACTCTGCAGCCTGGCGAAAATGTTTCGAGATGTCCATATCTGGGAAATCATCTACCTCTATGCCCAGGTACTGGATATCCATGCCATTATAGAAATCTGGTCCTGTATACACACCAGTACCATGAGCAGCATTAAGGATATGTGTAATTCCCATCCGCTTTAGACGGCCCTTGTTCACTGCAACACTCCTTCAAGGCAAAAGAAGACAGATGGGATACTGGTTTATATCTTGAGTATTTAAAAGCTAGTCTTATACCTAGAGTGCTGACAAGAAAAAATTGGTTGATGACATTCTAATGGAGAATGAGTACAGAAAAGTTTTGCGATCTGTACTATATGTGATCCATTTTTCAAATGGTCAAAACAGGATAAGAAATGCCAAGAACGGAGCAGGTGCACAAGGGGTGTAAAATATCTGAAGGAGCACGAAATGTTATAATATGCCTTCTCTCTTCAATTTCTTCGCAGGTATTTTATGTAAGTTAAGCAGATTTATATACTGTCCTGCTACTGTAATCATACTACTTGGAGTGACCCGCATCAAAATTTACAATAATAACTATAAAATCCATTCAAAATAATGTTACAATAGAATAAAGGAAGTAAGGGGACAGGAGTAGGATGTACAAAGAAGTCTAAAGTAAGGGGTCAGCCTGCTAAAAGTGCATCAATTTGATGGGTCAAATGCTATCAGAATAAAAATGTCTTGGCCAGGCAGGGATGCTTAAGAAGGAGGGGAGCAAATGACTCTCCTGAGGCAAGAATTTAAGGAAGACCAAGGAAAGGTACTCTTCTATGCTCCAGTCTGTGATGGGATGCCCATACCATGGACAGAATGTGAAAATCCTCCCTGGTGATCTTACAAGCAGGCAGACTCAAATGGCAGAATCAGTCCTCAGGGGAATACCAGGAGGAAAAGCTACGAGCTCCTCCAGACGTTTGGTAATCCTTGTAAATCTTGGGCTATTCTGCTTCTTCCTTGCATCCAGTCAGATCTTATTGATTCTTGGAGTTGTGTCCTTTTCTAATTTTTTTTTAAAAAAACCTCTTTCTTTTTTTGCTTGAAGTGCACAATAAGTAAGTAAATAAGTAAGTAAGTAAGTAGGTAAGTAAGTAAGTAAGTAAGTGTGGCCGAGGTTTGCTTCCTTCCTAGGAACTGTAAACGAGGAAGGAAAGTCTCTGTGGCAACAGTCATACCCTCATTCCTAGTGTCAGCAGTGGAGTCACCCAGAAATACCAAAGGAACCAAGACAGATGGGAGTGCTAATCCCTGACTATACTGGATAGTTCTGGGAGTGTATACGTGCATGCATGCATACACACACACACACAGACACACACACCAAACCACCCTCAGTCCTGGGCTTGAAATGTCTCAGCTAGACCCAGAGATTCATAGGAAAAAGAAAAGCATAGAAGCTGCATCTTGGCTGTTTTTTAAAAAAATCTGACACATACAAGTGCAACTCCTGAGGCTTTTCAGCAGTCTGGATGAGCCCTAAATTAGGATGTTCAGAAGGTTGTTGTTCTTCATTATTCTGCATCAGTGGCCCTCTGGTAAAATGCTTATTAGTGTTGCCCTGGGCACTGTAGGATACATGGGGAATAAATTGCCTACGGGATATGTAAGTCTTTCAGTGCACTTCCCTCAAAAATAATGTCTTCATTCTAGTATATGTTGGGATATTCAATGTATCCTCATTGGTATTTGATTTTTTAACATAACCTTTGTGTTTGCATTGTCTCCTTACTATAAGTTTATTTTAGGATGGGCATATTGTGAAGATTTAAAGGATTTTAATTAATTCTCTTAGACAACAAAACTTGAATCTAAGAATTTTGTTCAAGAAGAAATGGTCATCCTACTTACTTTTCTGCTATAAAGATATTTGGCCAGACTTCATCAATAGCATCCTTTGGGGACTCAAGACGGTCTTTCACAAGTGCCCTCTGCAAGTCCATGACACAAGGTGTGTTGAATAAACTGGTGTCATCTATCTTTTCCCGAACCCGATTGTACAGGTCTTCCACAAGTAGCTGCTCTGCAGATTCCAGCACGCCCTGACATGTAGCATCTCCCTTCACTTCTTTTGTCTTCAATTCTGAAATCAATGAAGGCTTACAATTTCATAACTGCAAGATAAAAAAGCCTTATTCTATCATACCAGGACACTCTTCCATATCATAATATTTCAATATACTGTTAAGCGGAGCTTGGAGTGTGTGGAGGGGGGGCGGGAGAGGGCAGGGCTACGGTGCAAGGGTGTGGCTGTGCGGCACAGGGGCATGGCCACAGTGGTGAGGGCATGGCCGCAGCATGCGGGGAGTGGTGGCTATGAGCTAGGACGCCCCAAAAACATTGCCACTTAAGTAACACTTGCACTGCATTCCACTGCCATACCCTGAATACAAAGTAGAGATTGCTGGCTACAGTAATTGGAAATAATGTGTATTATCTTGAGATTGTGAAACCAAGATTGCAGAAATTTGAATGTGTCTTCCACCTTGAAAGTGTGCACTCAGGGTGTTTTGTTTCAAATGTAGATTAATTGAGCTGAAATGATCAAAATCTTGACTACAGGGAGTAGTACCAACTTGAGTCACCAGGTGGCAGTCACCAGACTCCTTGGAAGTAAAAGGACTCCTCAAGAGAAGGAAGTCTTGTTGGTATCAGTCAGAGGTATGGTGATCCAAACTACAAAAAGCTTCATTTTTCTTCTTTCTGCAGCTGGAACAACACTGGTCTTTCTGTTGTGCAAAAGCAATTCTTGGTAAACCCTGCCTGTTTTTTTACGCCTATGTATGTTTGTGGATATATGTATTTATATGTAAGATTTAACATAATAAGAATTCATGCTGTTGGTACATGCTGTATATATATATTTTTTCTTCCTTGGCTAGATAGCAGCTTTTTGAGTTTTGCCTGCTTTGAGAAAGAAAAGTTGGTGAGCATGTGTGGGAAGAGTGGGAGTTAAAGGTCCCTTTAGCTTTCAGGCGGCAACCCATTTATAGCCACATGTCCAGGAGAAAGCCCCATTGAACTCTGTGGTATTTATTTTGAGTTAACATGTATAGGATTGCATTGCAAACTGGCTTCTTAAAAAAAGTAATTTTATCCCACAGGCAGAAAGCCTTCCAAGCATGTTGAGAGACAATTAGTGCTCAGATCCATTTTTGAAAACAGAGCCCGCTTACATTTTCAAAGGAAAGGTACTCAGGAGATGGATTATTGAATTGTTACTGCTATTATATAGTATCAGTGCTAAAACACGTGGCATTTTAAAGGTGTTTTTCTGTCGGGATTGGCTCTAGAAAGCATGTTTTCTACACTAGACTGAGAAAGCAGGGCCCTGACTAATTCCAGCTATAAATGGAACAGCAGCTGCTTCAGAAAGCGCTTGAAAGTTGTCCTAGCTGCAAGTTTTGCAAGATCTGGACCCTGAGTCCCTGTCTGACCATTTCCAACTGCTCTGGGAGGGTGGGACCCTGAGTCCAGCTACAAAGACTGCTACATGGAGTGCCAAGAGTAGGCTGTTCTTTAGGTCTTACGCCTGGGACAACGTTTATCCTGGGACAATGACACATTTGTGTGAATTTTTAGTGGATTAGTTAATCTCAGTGTATATTTGTTACTCTGGAAAGTTTATGATACTGTATGATTTGTTATAACTTGAATTCTAATTGTTCTTGGATCATTTGCAACTGTTGCCATTTTGTAGTATGTAACTTTTTCCTGATGGTTCCATCGCTGTACCACGGCAAAAGACCATACGGCTGGGTAATGTTTAAATGCCTCAACTAAGGCCACAAAATCTGAGGGAATCCCCATTCTTGGGAAAGGTATACCATATAATTTTTGCATCTCTGCAGCTGTTAAAGGGGCTCTGTGACAAGCAAAGATAGCAAAGAAAAAGAGTCACAGCAGCATACAAACACTTTGGGTTGAGATCATGCAACCTTCCAGTACACGCAAAGAATCTAAAAATTTAACAAAACTCAGCTTTCTATTTTCTGTCTGGAAATCTGCTGTCTATGTGCATGCTGGTTAATTTTCCATGATTGACCAAATTATTTTCATAAGAACAAATAATTTGCATTGGGAAACATGTTCATGATACCTTGAGAGAGAAACTCTTGGTGCCTAGTAGAGGTGAGGAGGAGAGTTAGGAGATGGAAAGGCTGAAGGAATAACAATGTGGAGGGAAAGATCATCAAAAAAAAAAAAGATGAAGAGTGCAAGAAGAAAGCACTGGTTGGAGGTAGATACAAGTTGTTGTGATCCAAGCAGAGCTGGTACAGACTGAGTGGATGTCAAGATGGAGAGAGAGAGAAACCAGCACAAAACAAAAAATGTTTTGGGTGGGGGCTAGGTAATAAAGAGAGCACCAGTCAATGCGGGACTAAAGACTTTGTCACATGAGGCACGTAAATCACACTTGCAGCAGGATAATAGCGTCTTTGGCTGGGGCTTATCACATTACCTTGTTCATCTTCTGTGGTTCTACTGGTAGAAGACCCACTGTTTGCAAAGTTTTTCTTTTATTAACACACACACACACACACACAATCCATTAATAATCCCCTTTGTAAAAGAAACACTTCCTATGATTTCCCAACCAGAGACGCTATTATCCTGCTGCAATTGTGATTTACCAGCCTCATGTGATAAAGGATTTTTAAAATGGATTTTTAAACCAGGTATTTTTGCTAGTAGAATACAATAGATAAATTATTCAAGTATTCTATTGATCTTCAAGAAGATTTTGTTTAAAACTTATATTTCTTTCATAACAGGCCCCTTCAGTGATGCTATGGTGGGATCCAGCGGGATCCAGCACAGCAGATATATACACTACACTGAGCGTGTTACGTATGCTGGCCTTTACTTTTTCCTTTTCATAGTATTATTTGGCAATATTTTTTAAATGAGTGGAAACCACTTGTTACTTCACGTAACAAGAACTGACTGTTGGGAAGACATAGTTCAGAGGCAAGCCATCAGTAATTTTGCTGCCATGAGAAGCAAGAAGCAATTAGAGGGAAAGCTACTAATAAAATGCACAGAAGCCATTGAATACATCAATAGCATCTTAGCATTCACATCAGTCAAGCTGAGATTTCACATGTTTTAAATTTTAAAAATTATTACAAAGGAGGTCTGGATATAGACAGGAGAAGGAGGGAAAATATAACACTCGAATGCACTGAGATCACATCAGTTCTACATTTTTAAAAGTGAGTGAAGAAAGGATAGCCAGGCTGTTAATCTGGAAGTGAGCAAGAAAAATGACGTTCTGTAAATGTTGCCTAAGTATTTTGAAAGGGAAATAGGGTTGCTTTAACCTAATGTGGCACCACTATTCACCAGTCTATTCACTCTTGTTAAACCCACTATGGTCTTCAATACCTTTCTCTTCTGTCCCCTACCTTCCTTGATGATCTGTTTTGCAGCCACAGCCGATGACAGATGGATGGGCTCCATGAAGATGCTCTCAGTGTCTGTGTCTGATATCACCGAATATCTGTTAATCAATGACAACTGCGTGAGGTAGGCTGCGGCAAGTCTTTTGACACTTACCTCTCACACTGCAGCTTTTCACAACTGTTTCAAAACAAGACAGCTGAAGAGGAATTATCTGGACAGGATTTCTAATAAGTGAAGATTTATTTTGGTGAATTGCATACGTTGATACCATTTTTTAAAGAAAAAATGTCTCTGAAATTATTCTATAGTTACTTTTCATCATCCATGTGCCACTCACACAGACTAGTGACATGAAGGTAGGACAAGACTGTTGCATTTCTCATTGCAACATGTTGCATTTCTCATTGTTTCATACGGGTTTTTTTTGCTGTGGATACACAAATAATCAAGGGCAAAAGGCATGGAAACATTTCCTAGAAATTCCCCGGGGGGGGCGGGAATCTTGTGTCAACTCGTCGACTGTCCCCCAGTCCAATTTCTCCTTTGTAAAAAAGGAAGCAGTAATGCTCACATAGTTATAACAGCCGCAGTGATACACAGATATCATAAAACATTGCCTGTAAAATTCTTTGATGTACAGCAATGAAAAAGGTTTTGGACTATTGGAGTGCCAGGTGTTCAGAACCAGAGCTGAAGAAAATTCACAGGGCAGCTGTGAGGCAAATGATGCCTGGATATCTCACTGGAGCTCCAGGGTTATCAGTCCAACATCCATCCCCTGGAAATAGAGTGTAACACTGAACAAGATAAAATAATCCAAAAAGGCTGAAAGCTCCCCACCCCCCTATTTACAAACGTCCACCCCTGCGCTAAAGTTAAGGAGCTGAACATGCTCTCTTTTTTTCTCCCCCTCTCTCCTTACAAGAGGGGAAGATGTTTCTTTTTTCATCCACTAGAGGGTCCAGATGTCTCTGCACGCTATAAATGCAGGCCTTCCTGACAGCTGAATTAATCAAAATTGGTCTCCATAGCAACCGGTCATGAAACGTTATATGGACATCCAGCTTCCTAAGCCAGCGGCAACTGAGAAGACCAGGACAAGCAAGATGCCTGAACTCGGGGTTTAGAGAGCACAAAAGCACCAGAGAGCTCCACTTGTGGGCTAATGCATATTAAGATGGAGACAGTGTTCTTTTACTCTGCCCTGGCTCTTCTGAAGTCAGGGCTGCCATTGTGCTGAGACGCCCTGGATTTTTTGTAACTGAGGTTCTACTCAGTTTGCACTGCTCAGAGTCTGGCTACTAAAAACCATTGCCCTGGTTCTCCCGTGCCACTGTAAAGCTAATCTGACAGGAAAGTATTTTTCTCTTCAGGTGTTCTCTAGACCTGCTATGGGGGCCTGCATTTCAACAACAGTATGTTGTGTTCTGTCTGATTTCAGCTTACTCTCTCCGCTATGTCATGTTCTCTGGGCATTGCAGGTCCAGTCTTGTTCTCAGTTAATGGGAGCTGATAGCTGTGATTTATTCCAAACTTTAACTACCACTGCTCTGAGGACTATCCTTCTGGAAATCGTTTGCTGTTCCTGCAAACAAACTAAGAAATGAACAGTATTTGCAGTTTGGATAGATTCCCTTCCTGCCTTTAACATGCTAGAACTAAGATTCAAAGACATTGTCCTGTATTCTGGAATTCTGCAGCACCTTTGAGACTAACGGTGACAAAGAAATTTCTAGCATCTGATGGAGTGGCCTGGAATCTATGGAAGCTTAAGCTAGAAAATGCTTTTTCTCACTTAGTGCCAAAGGTGATACAGGATTTCTTTACATTTTCTTATGCTACAACTAAGATACCCAATTTGACTTTCAGTAGTAGCACTTTTTCCCAATGTGGTGCCATTTTGGCTGAAGACTTCCTGACAGAAGGAGCAGTTTGACAGTGGAATATACTGCCTCAGAGTGTGGTGGAGCCTCCTTTGAAGGTTTTTAAACACTGGCTGGATTGCCATCTGATGGGAGTACTTTGATTGTGTGTTCCTGCATGGCAGGGGGTTAGACTGGATGGCCCTCGTGGTCTCTTCCAGCTCTGTGATTCTATGATGCACGACAGTGCATACTTAATATATGGAATTAGTTAACATAAGGAGAACTGATAGTGGCCAGCTTTGAAAGAGAATTAAACAAACTCATGTATGATAAATATATCAATGACTCCAAGCTATGATGGTTTCATATTATGACGACTAAATTTGTATTATGACAACTCTTACTCCTGTAAGAGACCCGATGCCTCTGAATACCAATTATTGAATCATAGAATCATACAGTTGGAAGAGACCATTTTTGCTACCTAAGTCTCTGTTGACCTCTCATTTTAATCACTTTCCATTACATTTCTCTCTGTTGAAATTCATTTTGTTAGCTTTGGCCCAGCTCTCCAATCTGCCATTTTGAATTTTGATCCTGTCTTCTGGGGTATTAGCTACCCCTCCCAACTTGGTGTCATCTGCAAATTTGATCAGCATGCCCTCTACTCCTTCATCCAAGTCATTGATGAAGATTTTGAATAGCACTAGGCGCAGGACAGAACCCTGTGGCACCCCACTAGTCACTTCTCTCCAGGATGAAAAGCAGCCATTGGTGAGTACCCTTTGGGTTCAGTTGGTTAACCAATTACAAATCTGCCAAACAGTAGCCCTGTCCGGCTCGCATTTTACTAGCCTCTTTGCAAGAATGTCATGGGGAACTTTGTCAAAGGCCTCACTGAAATCAAGATATGCTATGTCTACAGCATTCCCTTCATCTATCAAGCTTGCAACTCTATCATAAAAAGAGATAAGATTAGTCTGGCATGACTTATTTCTGAGAAATCCATGTTGACTTTTAGTGATTACAGCATTGCTTTCTAAGTAATTACAAACCGACTATTTAATGATCTGCTCTAGGATCTTTCCTGGTATTGATGTCAGGCTGACTGGGCGATAATTATTTGGGTCCTCTTTTTTCCCCTTCTTGAAGATGGGGATGACATTTGCCCTCCTCCAGTCTGCTGGGACTTCTCCTGTTCTCCAAGAGTTCTCAAAGATTATTGCAAGTGGTTCAGAAATGACTTCTGCCAGTTCTTTTAATATCCTTGAATGTAATTCATCTGGCCCTGGAGACTTGAATTCATCTAGTTTAGCCAGATATTCCTGTAATACTTCTCTATCTATTCTGTGCCACATTCCTGTCCGCTTCATCACCTGCTCACCATTCCCCCAGGTTGAGTACTTCTATCCTTTTGGGAGAAAACTGAGGCAAAGAAGATGTTGAGTAGTTCTGCCTTCTCCCCATTAGTAGCTGGCCATCTTCTCCATGCAGCAACTCTATAATTTCCTTGTTTTTCTTTTTGCTGTGGACATATCTAAAAAAGCCCTTTTTATTGTTTTTAATGTCTCTGGCAAGCCTGAGTTCATTCTGCACTTTAGCTTTTCTGACCTTCTCCTTACATATCCTGGCTATTTGCTTGAATTCCTCTTTGGTGGCTTCACCATTCTTCCATTTCCTGTACATGTTTCTTTTAACACTTAGCTCAGCTGAGAGTTCTTTAGTTAACCATTCCAGTTTCTTTAGACACCTACCATTTTTCCTCCTTATTAGCACAGTTTTCAATTGTGCCTTCAGGTATCTCACTTTTAAGAAATTCCCATCCTTCATGAACTCCTTTCTCTTTTAGTATTCTTGACCACGGAATTTCAGCAGGTAACTCCCTAAGTTTACAGAAATCAGCTTTTTAAAAGTCTAGAATGCGTGTTTGGCTACACTTGGCTTCTTCCCACTGAATGACAAATTCCAAAAGAGCATGGTCACTCTCGCCTAAGGATCCCACCACCACCACCTGATCAACAAGATCATCCCTGTTGGTAGGGATCAGATCTAAAATAGTTGATCCCTTTGTCACCTCTTCCACCTTCTGGACCACGAAATTGTCTGCAAGGCAAGCGAGGAACCTGTTGGACCTTGCAGTCTTGGCAGAGTTTGACTGCCAACAAATAACAGGATAGTTGAAATCTTCCATTACTACCACATCTCTCCTATTTGAATGTGTGGTCGTCCACTCCAGGAAGGCCTCATCCAAGTCTTCAGGCTGGCCCGGAGGCCTGTAGCAAACTCCCACAATCACATCTTTATTGTTTCTCACTTTCTTAATTCTCACCCAGATGCTCTCGACTTGGCTTCCCAGATTTAAGTCATGGATCTCTTCACAGGTGAAAACATCCTTGACATATAAGGCTCTTCCTCTTCCTTTCTTGTTTAATCTATTTCTGAGAAATAGGTTATACCCCCCTATTCCTACATTCCAATCATGAGACTCATCCCACCAGGTTTCAGTGATGCCTATTAAATCATATTTATTTTGTTGTATTAAGAGTTCGAGTTCATCTTGCTTATTTCCCATGCTCTGTGCATTAGTGAGGAGACACTTAAGACCATGTGCCCTTGCTGGAAGTTCTGTACTAAAGTTACTTTTCCTCCCCCTGTTGGTCTCTAGTACTACTTGGCCTGCTCTATCTATATCATTTGGGCTATTTTTCCCAGCACTCACTGAATCCTTGCCCTGAATAATACTGTCTCCCTCCCCATTCGAACTCAGTTTAAAGACCTCCTGATCCGTTTTGCGAGACCATTAGCAAAAATGTTCCAGCCGACAGTTGTGAGGTGCAGGCCATCCCTTGCTGGAAGACCATCTTTGTGAAAATGGAGACTGTGATCCAAAAACCCAAATTGCTCCCAGCAGCACCATCTTTGGAGTCAGTTATTAACCTCCACTATTCTTCTCTTCCTTCGTGGGCCATGTCCTTCCACAGGAAGGAGAGATGAAATTACAACCTGCGCACCAAGGTTCTTCAGCTTCCTACCCATAAGCTTGTAATCTTTTGTGATGCAGTGAAAGCTGTGCCTTGCAATGTCATCGGTTCCGATGTGAACCAAAAGGAGGGGGTTATGGTCAGTGGGCTTGACCAGTCTTGTTAGCCTCTCTGTTACGTCATTGATTGTGGCTCCAGGGAGACAGCACACCTCACAATTGATCCTGTCCGGGTTGCAAATGGTTGCTTCCGTTCCTCTCAGCAAGAAGTCCCCAACCACCAGAACTTGTCTCCTCTGAGGCTTGCCTGAGGTTACTCGATGATCAGATTCTCTCACAGCTGCCTGAACGTTCTGTTCAAGCTGAGACTGTTGGTCCTGCTGCTGTTCGATTTTGTTCTGGTGGTGTTGGGATTCCTGTTGCTGATGTTGGATTTCCCCTTGGTGATGTTCCATTACCTTTTCCTGCTGTTCCACTTTGTCATTAATAAGGTCAAAAACTTGGAAGTGATTCTGTAGTTTGACAGTCTCTGTTTGGTATCTTGCCCTTCTCCTCCTGCATGTCACATTCTTCCAAGCGTCCATCTCCCGGTTCCGTAAACTGACTTCTTGTCCACTAGCTCCTCTGTGTACTTTGTCTTCAAAAAGGTCCTCTCAGCCCTATCCAAGAACTCCTCACCCCCCTGATAATGCAAAGATTCAAAACCCGGGCCTCCAGCTGTTGAACCTTCTCCTCCAAAAGGGCCACCAGCTTGTATTTGCTGCAGGTGTATCCAATGACGTCTTGCAGCACAAAAAGAAACATGCCACAGCTGTGGCATGTTTCTTTTCCTGCTGCAGCAGCTCCCTCACCCTCCATACATGATAACCTAGAGAGTCGAATTGGAAAAAGTAAAACTAGGCTTCGCCTTCAAAGTCCCCTGATAAAACCTATGTCAACACCCCTGTTTGCCAAGTTCTTATTGTCAAACTATCAAGACAGAGGGTGCAATTCTATAGTGCTTATAGTTACTCCCTCAAGGTGTCAAACCCATCTGGACGTTGCGGACAGGCAGACTGACTCAGGAGGGCTTCAAGCCAAGAAGCAATGAACTCATGCTAAGCTTTGATAGTGAAACTGCATGCGCCTTTGGGACGTGCCTCTGAGAGCAAATATAAAGAGCTGCTAGCTCCTCCCCCTAGCTTGTCAGCGAGTCAGTTAGAACTGACTGTTGTTGTTGTTGTTGTTGTTGTTGTTATTACATTATCCTACTCAGATTCTGCTCTGGGTTTCCTAAAGGTATCACAAGCAGCTCCCCAATACCTTCCATACATCTACATTCAGGCACCGTAACCCAGCCCACTAAAAGGCAGAGCATTTTAAAAACTACCTCCAAGCAGTGTTCTCTCCTATCTGATAAGAACCATGGCTCCAAGTGCTATATGCTACACTCTCTCAGTCTCCCTCTATTCAGAGAACACTCCCCAGGCACAACTGAGTAAGAAGGAAGTTACTCCCATTGTCCACACCTTAAAGGAATGAAGATGTCCTTCCTGATGTAGGAAAACAAAGGTCTGTTCCAGAGGTCTGGTGAAGAGAAATCACGATGAGAGTCTTCAAACCACTGTCTCTTCATGCTAGTAGGTTTTGGATTAGTGCCCCCACAGCAGCTAGAGCCACATATAGTGCTCACATATATCTGAAATATTCCAGACTATTTCTAAAGGCAACTGCTAGGATTTCTTAACAGTGTCTATGCAAATGAACCATATGCAAAGGGGAAAAATCACAAACTTGGCCAAGTGTAGCTAAGCTGCAGCAAAGACAGATGGCTTGGCTAGCAGTGCTCATTCTCATCTCTAGTTATGGAAAGAGGGAAAGAGATAAAAGAGAAAAAATGGATCAGGGCTACAAAGCCTCATTTATTCTTTTATCTGTCTTAGGAAGGGGCCTAAGGACACTCCAGAGAATAGAAGTCCTTTTCACATGTGCAGCCAGCACACAAGAGCAGAGGGACTTGCACTCACTGTTGCCAGCACAATCCTCCACACTGCCATGTGACAGTCAGTTTCAAGTTTCCAGCTGAACCGTCCATGGTGGCATTGGTAATGTTTACACTTCGAGTTGAATGTGTGGAGGCCGGACTGGCTCCCACCCACCCATGAACGTGTTGTCATCATACTGTGCTAACAGTTGTGTAGGTGTAGGTATTAGAATAAGTATTCATATAATTTTAGTGTTGTTGTTTTTTTACTAACAATTACTTCTACCTAACAACAGACTGAGTGTTTATTTAAGAACAATGAAAACAGAATCAGAGTAAACTGAAGTGTGGGGTGTTTAGGATTAGAACCATTAAGCCGTGGGTGGCAACCGGCAACCTGAAGGCTGAATGTTGGCTGCTGCACCTTCCTTATTTGTATTTTGACTCAGTTTTCTTTGGTACTGCTGATCTATTTTCCTGTTGGCTCCAAGTTTTCTCAATCATCTGAGGAAGCAGTGTGTGTGTGTGTGTGTGTGTGTGTGTGTAGAAATCATGTCCCCCTATGTTTGCTGGTAAGCTGATCTATGAGAAACTGGTGAGAAATGGGGAAAAGAGGATATAGCTGCAGAGTCCCAAAAAGAAGACATAGCTGCAGAGCCCCACAGCCAAACTGACCATGGTGGAGATGATCACCCATTTCCTCAGGGGGCAGCTCACTTTCTCACCATGCAGAAAGGACACATCTTCTGCATAAATGTGAATGGGGAGAGAGGGTGGAGTGTCTGGATATATGGATGTGTGTGGATGGTGAACATTTTTCTGTGTATGTAGATGTGTTGAATGGGATGTGGACAAGTGGATGGAAGAATGGGTATAAATGGGATATGTATCTGTATGTAAGTGTGTGTGTGTGTGTGTGTGTGTACATATATATACACACATAACACACACACACACACACACACACACACACACACACATATGGCTTTGGTCACACTCACTTTTAGCTCTGCCTTCTTCCAGAACTGGCATGTGGCTCCTGAAAGCTATGTATGAGGGAATAGATCCCTCTGGGCTGAAAAAGATTCCCAACCCATGTAGTAATCTTCTGGTCTAAGACCATTTCTTCATATCTAGTCCACTTTCTCCCTTCTAAGTATGAGTTGGCAATATTGTCCTCTCCACAGTGTCATTCCACGTTCTTTTCAAAGCCTCCTCTTGTTTGCCTTACTATTTTATACTCCAAAGCAATCTCTCCCACCTAAAACACAAGCTCAGACATGGTATGTTAGGATGTGGAAAAAGGTAAGATGTTGTGTTGGTTCTGAACAATAACAGGCAGTAGGGCAGGAGATGACGCATCAAGTGTGTTTACTCACTAGGTTGAGTATATCAATGTTCTGCTTCTTGGCTCTAGCAATAAAAACTGGATAGAGACTTAATTTTTCCAGATAACTTTTTGCTTGGAAGATCACTGCCCTAATGGCCAAGCATTACTGTAAATGAAAACTCAAAACATTTTTCCTCAGTGTAGAGATATGGCTCCAGCAATAAAAACTGGATAGAGACTTAATTTTTCAAGATAACTTCCTCTTGGAGGATCACTGCCCTAAGCATTATTGTACATGGACACTCAAAAGATTTTTCCTCCATAAAAAAGTCATAGCAAAAGTGAAAAAACCACCAGTTAAAATTATGGGCCAGTTCATAGTTCACTTTGACTGCACTTAACTGCCATGACTGCATCCTATGGAATCCTTGGATTTGTAGTTTGGGGAGACACTAGAGCTCTCTGGTGGAGAATTCTGAATACTTCAGGAAATTACAAACCCCAGGTTTCCATAGGA
Organism: Cyclura pinguis; assembly: GCA_030412105.1. Classification (NCBI taxonomy): domain Eukaryota; kingdom Metazoa; phylum Chordata; class Lepidosauria; order Squamata; family Iguanidae; genus Cyclura; species Cyclura pinguis. The sequence goes on along the minus strand of CM059601.1, from coordinate 236,018,365 downwards.
TGGAATTACCACATTTAAAATGAAAGTGCCATATGTGAAAACAAAGCATGTACAACATACAAATTTGGAAGTACATTTATTTCTGATGTTAAACAAATAATGTAAAGAAAATTTAATCACATTTATTTTTATATGCAACAGATATGCATGTGTCACAGAGCTCCATAGGCCATATTCCCTAAGTAATTGTGCATAAGATTTCAGCCTCAGCCTTTTTTTTTCCCAAAGCAAAGAGTAACTATTGAGACAAAGAAAGATGGAAATATATTGTGTGAGGAACACTTAGAGGCACTTGAGGAAGACTTCTTCTAGCTGATTAAACAAACTGAGCAATTTAAATCTCAAAAACAACTGCAGTTTAATAAATAACAAAAATAACTGCACCCTCAAAGCCAAACACGGTACCCTTCCACATAAGACCTGGCAGTCCTGCTGCCCACAGATCCCAAATCTGTACCAGCAACTGAGTTGCAACATTTCAATCCAAGCTTATCAGAACTGTGGTGAAACTGGTACAAATAGGAGCAGATTGGGTGGTCTCTGCTTCTGCTATCCTGCATCACCAAACTTCGACAATGCTTCCCTAAGCTTTTTCCAGAAAATCTCTGTTGAACCAATTAGATTAGCTAAATAATGCATGAACCTTCCATCCTGACTTCCGGTAGGAATGAAAAAAGAATGCTTTCATCTGTCTTCTTGGTCAGGGTTTGGATAATGTGCCAAACTAAGTTTCAAAAAGGTCAGCGTAGGGAAGAGAAAGTGGCTGTAATTTGTTTCATGTGGCCAGAAAGTGATAGAGGCCTACATGACAAAAGGTCAAAACTCTAAAGCAAAAGCAAAAACTACTTACAGGCTGGGAGAGGGGCTTCGAAGATAGTGGGCTTGCACTGACTTCACATCAGTCCCTTCTTCATCTGGCACCACCTGTTCACCATCTGAATCCATACCACTTGCCATAGCTGCTGTGGGAACCAGCTGGAATCGGGGAGAGGGTAGGATTAGGGGGATCAGCATATGCTATGTCAAAGAGTCCTACAGTGGGGCCCATCTGCCAAAGTTGCACAAAGCTGATCAGTATGTTTTAGAAGGAATATGTGAAGCACGAGATGGTTCGCTTTCCGTAAAACCTCTTGAGGTAATCAAGATTCTTTGTGCTTTGACTCCAGAGAACTTTAAACTCTTTAATCCTTTGCCATGAATTGATACAATTCAAGAGAGGGCAAGACAAGCCAGAAGCTGAAAGAGTTATTCATTTTGGACAATAACATCTACAATCACACAGCCAGTATAGTGGAGGAGAAATATATTTCTGAGTAACTCACTGGCTCTGCACACTTGAGTATTAATATAAACAGGGAGGAGAGAGCTTTTTCATTATATTCCCACATTAAAATCACTTTGCTGTACACCCCGAATCCGAAATGGCACCCTGGGATCCTCTTCTGGTTTTGGGTAAATCTATAAAAACAGCAGTTGCTTCTCAAGCTTCTTCCTTGTCATTCCTTCTTTATAGAAATAATCTCTCTTCTGCTTCTGCCCACAAGGTCCCTGAGATCTCTTCCCTTACACAGTCTCCATTCCCAACCCCCCTTGCAGCTGGTCTCAAATGTCAGTAATGCAGCCATGCCTCCATAAGCAAGGGGTGAGTTGTTACTACTACACAATGACCCAGCAAGATCAAATGAGGAATTTGAGAGATCCCAACAGTAACTTACCGTCTGCAACAGGGGAATGTGTGTTTCCTCTTGACAGGAAATTTTTCCTTGTTGGGAACACAAATACTGAGCCAAAATGAGAATTGTCGGGGAGCACAGCTAGGATAAGCTCAGTGGGCCTCCTTCCCTCTCTCTAATTTCATCTCACAGGGGCAGGACAACAGTCAGCTTCAAATTTTATCATCCTTCTAAATATAGCATTCCCCGGCACAAGCTGTTGAGTAGCAGGGAAGCAATGCACTGCCTCACCATCCTCTGTTTGGTCTTTTAAAGTGTTTCCATCAATCAAGAACGACCCCCCCCCAGACTAATTTTGTGGATTTTTTAGGCTCTTTTTTAATGTAGTATTGTTTATGCATTATTATTATTATTATTATTATTATTATTATTATTATTATTTCATCATCACCATCCTATGAGGTTGTTACTTGTTGCTGTTCTCATTACTCAATTAATTGTTACTTGTTAAAAATCTATTAAAATATTTTTTTAAAAACCGCATTGCCTGTGTGAGCCAAATAAAGGCTATCAAGTCAAGCATGAGGATCAAACTATATATTTGTCACAATTTTTTTTCAATTGGTGTTACAACAAAGGAAGAATGAGGTGTGTTTGTAAATGCACATGTTTTCCCCACCTAAGTATCTTGCATTCACCATGCTTTGTTTTGTGACTGATTATTGGAAGCTAAACAGGGGCTTAATTTGGAAGTTGGGTTGATGACACACATATCTTCAAGGAAACCCTGTTGTGGGAAGAAAACTGGTTATTCATAGGGAAAAAGAATTCCCCTTTAATGTCTAGTTTGACCCCCAGGCATATATACAGGGGAATAAAACAGGTGATTATGGCCTGGTCTGTCTGTGTTTCTACTCCTATGCATTGGGCATGGGGCTTCTAGTATGTTTAGAAGATTTCCTCCTAACTCAGCTACACCATTCAGGGCATATTCTTGATGGCCATCCAGAGCTCTAAAGAGGAGAAGCCTCATGTCAGGCACTCCCACTGCTGGTAATGTGGCCCCCAGCAGAGAAGAAGGTTTCCTTACAGATATATTCAGTGATAACAGTGACCTCTCAAAAGTCTGTATGAGAGAATATAACCTATCCTACCTGTTTCAGAAACATATATGTATAGGTCTCAGGAAAATAAGAGAAGCAAGAGCATCAGAAAAATAAGAACAATTTTCTAAGCTTTAATTACAAATGTAACCTTGTCAGTAAAATACAATAGACTGGGAGGAGAGACTGGGACAACTTACAATGGAAAAATGGTGCTTAATAAATTTAAAAAACAATTTTAAGCTATTACAGTCCTCCCTCTGTATCCATGGGCTTGACCTTTGCGAATTTGATCATTCGCAAGCAAACATGCCTCTCTGCCATTCTCCTTCTCCCATTCTCTTGCATTTTGCCAAGCATGGAGAAGGGAGGCGAGTGTGCCCAAGAAAAAGGCAAGGGAATGGCGGGAGGCAGGTGCATGTGTTCTTCCCTCTGGAGCGCCTCCTCCCATTCCCATGCATTTGGCCCTAATGGGAGAACGAGCCAAGGCAAAATGCAAAGGGATGGGGGATGTGAAGCTCATGCAATCCTTCCTTTTCCCCTCCAGAAGTCCCCCCCCTTCCCATGCATTTTGCTCCAGTGTGGAGAACTCATGCTGAGACAAAAGACGAAGGTATTGGGAAGCATGGAAGGCTTGCACAAGCCTTCATTTCCCCTCTGGAGCTCCCCCTCCTATTCCCATGAATTTTGCCCCAACGCAGAGAATTTGCAGAGAGGCAAAATGCAAAGGAATGGAGAGAGAGACAGCTATTTGCAGTTTTTCCACTTTTGCAGGGGTTCTGTGTCCCAAACCCCTGTGAAAGTGGAGGGGCCACTATATAATAGGCTTTAATCTGTCTTTTTAACATATTGAATTGTTTAATATGTTTTTAGCCTTTTAAAATCATTGTTACTGTTTACACCTGTGTTAAGTTAGTAAAGTTGGTTTTAATGTATGTGCCCCTCTGAGATATTTAACTAGAGGATAGGAGAGGAATATTAAGAAACAAGCAAACAGGAGAAGGCAGCAGAATTCAGTGACTGAAATTAGAGCAGAGGCCCTTTCATACTGCATAGTTACAGCACTATCATTCTGCTTTTAAGCACCATGGTTACATCCTATGGAAACCTGGGGGGTTTTTTTGTTGGGGGGGGGGCATTTAGAATTCTCAGCTAGATAGCTCTAGTAATTCCCCAAAAGGACAATCTGCAAGATTCCATAGGATGCAACCAAAGCAGTTAAAGTGGAAACAAAGTCCTATAATCGTGTATCACTAAAGCGCACAAAGATCAAGATGCTATAGATAATATCCAACATTTAGAAAAGTGTTCCATATCTTAACGTCTGCAAGTACAGAGCACTCTTTAACTATCACGTTATCTAAAAAACAAATGTAGTGCCTGGAGCAACACCAGCCACCAAACTATAACCTTCCTTTCTTGATGTTTGTAGTGACATGTTCATTTGAATCTTTGGGAAACTCAGTTCTTTTGTACAAGTACTTCTCAGAATCAGAAAGAAGGGTTTGTTTGCTTAGGTGAGGGCAGGGCAAATTAAATAGGCAGACTCATTTTCTTCAGTTAGTGAGGCAAAGATAAGGATACAAACTTAGTGGTGAGACAGCTTGTCATTCTAGTTAGAGGGGGTGGAAAGGTGAGCAAGGGCGAAAAGGTAAAGGGAGTGGAAAAAAGAAAGTGCAGGCCGGAAGTGCGGATATAGTTCAAAACTGCAACCTAGGAGGAAGCTCGTCCTCTCTCAAACACAAGATACAAAAACGTCACTTAAGACTGGATATTTGGCACTATACAAAAGGCTTGGGAGAGGCAGAAGAGACACCATGAGGACAGGCAAGGAGGCTAAATTATTTGTGCTCAGTGCAGGTGAGTGGTACTACTGACCTATCAATAGTTTGTGTGTTAGCAGAAGGTAGGGAGGAAGGTTGCTCTTTCAGTGGAAATATGATTTGGTATTTGTGGATTTTTCAAATGTCAGCCCTTGCCATTCAACAAACACAGAACTGTTAATTTGTTACTAATTTCTTCTGCAGTGCAAGAGTTTGGAAAAGTAAAAATTTTGGTCTATAGTCCTGAAAATCTTGAAAACAGCATGGCCACTTGTCATACAGGCTGGAGAATTCCATAAGCTGTAACACAAAGCAAAAGAAAGAAAAAGGAAAACACTTTTTCCAACTCTGTACAGGATCCAGAGTTGCTTTTAGATGGCTGGCTGCTTACGCTACCAGTTAGAAGGCATTGTTCATTTGCTCTGCTTTTCTTTCCAAATTATATAATCAATATCAGGGGGTACAATAGAGTGCAACAGCAGTATTGTTCATTGAGAGAGTTCAATTAAAATACAGTCAGCCCTGCATATTTGCTAGGGTTAGAGGTACAGGACCTCTGAAGAAATGAAAAAATCACAAATATCAAAATGTTTGTGCGTGTCTGTGGGAAGCGGGTTGAGGCATTGTGGGGAGAGTGGACACCCAGGGTCCAAACCAGGTCAGGAAAAGAAAGGGAAAGGGGTAGATTGGCATGGTGGCCGTATACTTTCTCGTTATCGCTTGTCTCCTTCCTTGGGTTTGTGTGAGACATTGGGAGACAGTTTGTGGTGCTGAGAAATCAGGCTTCAATCCAGCCTTAGGCGGTCAGGCAGCAGCTGGGGTAGGCAGAGGAGGACCTGAGTTGGGCTTTTGAAGGGCTGTGGGACCTGATTGGAGCCACTAAGAGGAAAGGTTCCTCTAGAAAAGAAGTGCCTGAGGTGTAAGGAGGCAAGGGTTGAAGAAACTCCCAAATAATCAAATCCATGAAAGTTAAACCCACAGATGTGAAGGGCTGACTGTAATAACAAAAATTCAAAAGCAGATCCAGCAGATGTTTTTCCAGCAAGGGAAAAAAAAGGTGGATAAAGAAGTGGGAAAACACAGCAGGATGATTTGGCAGGGACAATCCAAATTAATTCTCTGTCACCCCACTTGTTCAGGGGCTTTTAAAATGTCTCAGTTTCCCCCTCGTCCTCCCTCTTTTTTCTTTAATCCTAGTTTACTTTAGTTGCTGCAAACTGAGTTCAAAGTGCAAAAGCAATTTGCACTTAACTCAGCAGGGAGAGAAGAGAGGATGGGGTCAAAGTCTTGCCATTCTCTGTAGGCTCAGGCAAAGGCAAACTGCTACAGCTTCTTCCCGCTTGTCCATTCTTCCTCTTTAATAACTTTTGCAGTCTTGACCACACTGCGATGTTGCTGGGCCACACATTCCCAGTTTTTCATCTGTGAAATGTTGGCACACATTCATAGAATCGTAGAATCGTAGAATCATAGAATTGGAAGAGACTACAGGGGCCATCCAGTTCAACCCCCTGCCATGCAGGAACAGACATCAAAGCATTCCCAACAGATGGACATCCAGCCTCTGCTTCCTTCAAATGGAAGACACATTATCTGGACCTTCGGTAAGCTTCCGTGAACCTAGCGGAGTGATTACACCATAAAAGGTTTCTGGAAATACCCCAGGGTATTCTTCTTAGTGGAATGGGTATTTGCTGTGTATGTAAACCATATTACACAGTTACAGCACTATGATTCCACACTGAATGCCCTGGTTCCATCCTTTGTAACCCTGGGATGTCCAGTTCAGGATAGAATGTTTAGAGCCAGTGTAGTCTAGTGGTTTGAGCATTGAATACCGACCCCAGAGACCAGGGTCAAGAATCCCCTGCTCAGCCATGGAAAACCACCAAGTGGCCTTGTGCAAGTCTCTCTCAGCCTCAGTGGAAGGCAGAAGCAAACCCCCTCTCAACAAATCTTGCTGAGAAAACCCTGTGATAGGTTCACCTTAGGGTTGCCATGAGTCGGCAACTACTTGAAGGCAAACAACAGCAACAACAACAACATTTAGAATGATCAACCAGAGAGCTACCAAACTACAAACCCCAGGATTTCACAATATGCAGCCATGGCAGTTAATGAGGAATCATAGTGTAGTGTGAACCCCCCACTGGGATGCATTTCTCTCTCTTTTTTTTTTCAAAAACAAAATCGGGAGAACAATAGGGGCCTCCACAGAATCAGGCCTGGAGGGTCATGGGCAATCTGTAAGCCATGGAATGCCTGCTGTTGGTACAGAGGTTGATGGAAATAACGTCCAGTTTCTTCCACACTGCAGTTCTGGGCCTATCCATTGTCAGAACATAGGCTCTGATAGACTTTCTCTCTCTCAGGGCACACCAGACAAAAGCATACATCAATACTGTATAGCATAAATAACTTCTGGAAAAGTTATATTCTGGTTCCATTATTCATACCCTATACTAGATAGCAATATAGCTAAAAATGAATGCACATTGGAAGATAATGTGCATGGTTGCCATTATGTAGCACGATGTACATTTGCACACTACTTTCTGAACATCAGTGTATAACCACATGTGCAACAATTCTGCATGTGGGGCTGCATAGGTATAGTACATCTTAGGGCACTAACAGGATTATGGTCACTATCTCCTGGGATCTGTCATCACATTCTTTTTCTTAACCTTCCCCGTTTAAAAAACAAACAAACATGTAGTTCATCCTTACACATATGAATGTGAAACATCAAAAACTTGTCCTGGAAGAATGGATGAGAAAGTACAGATGATATAGACAAATGAGAAAAATTATGAAAACTGGCACCTAACATGTAGTTAACTGCACTGAATTCTGTCCACCATCACTAAGGATGGTCAGTCAACATCTAGCTCACTGAAAAAATGAGGAGCTCTGCTGATCAGACTAAAGGCTTATTTAGTCCAGTACTCTGTTCCCACAATGCCAACCAGATGCCTACTGGAAGCGCACCAGTAGAATATGAGTCCAATAGCACCTTTCCACTGTATTCCCCAGCAATGCAATATGCAAAAGCATGTTGTCTCTGATACTGGAAGTACCAATCAGGATGACTGAAGTAGTACAATCAGGATGAACAGCCATCAATAACTTTATTTTCCATGGCTGAAACAGGACGAGAACACTCCCTCTCTCAGGGTGAAAACCCTTACCTCTGGGAAGAGGAATGCAACGGAGAGGGGACAATTTCATTGATGGCCACTATCAGTGATGTATCATTTCATGCTGGGGATCTGGAATGGGAAAGGTAGTCATCATGGCACTGAGATTATCCACCCACCTTCCCTTTTCTCAGGAAAATCACCAGTACCAGCAGTTTACGTTAAAGAAGTGCTGCTGAAGGCATTGAAGCCACTGGAAGCACAGAACTTCATTGTTGCAACAGCTCCACTGGCTGCCAGTCTGTATCTGGACATAATTCAAAGTGCTGGTTCTGACCTTTGAGACTCTATACAGCTCACGTTCAGGTTAACTGAAGGACCATATCCCCCCATATGAGCCCACCTGTGTTTTGAGATCTTCTGGGGGGGTTCTTTCTGTCCCACCATCTTCACAGGTACATGTAGAGTAAAAATGGGAGAAGGGCTTCTTGGTGGCTGTTTCCAGGCTTTCAAATTCCCTTCGAGGGAGGTTAGAAGGTTAGATCAGTACCTTCCTTGCTGTCATTCCACAGCCCTTTTGTTTCAGCAGGCATTTGAGATGGCATTACATAACTTTATGTATACCTAGCTACATAGCAGAGGCACTAAGAAGGCCCTTTACTGAATTGCAAAGATGTGTAATAGGGCACTGGCAAGGGTGCCCAATGTGCATACCTGATAAACACCAGGACCAAGGTGATGAGAATTGAGACCAATGCAGTGTGCATCCTGTTGTGGATCGGTCCCATTGTGCATTGGCCGTTTTGCTGGCTCTGCCCTAACAGCCTTCTGCTGGATATGGATGCTACAGAACTGGTCAGTTCTAATTCCCGCAGACATAAGTCCACTTAGGAAGATACAAGATGCCAACAAGATACTGGCTCTTATTTTTAACTTTTCTAAGGTATGAATTTTTTGGCTGTACCTGTTTTGATTTTTGTAAGCCATCCTGAGTTCAGGCCTGTCAAAAAGGTAGGATTTAAATAAAAATGACGATCTATTCCCAGTGATCCCAGAGCATTGTTTCCCACTGAAAACCTAGTACTTGACATCTTCCAGGATGCCCAGTGAAAATATGCCCCATGTGTTATAAGAAGTCAGTTATTCTGAAGCTTGAAGTCAAGTCCTAGGCCATAGGTCTTTTGGAAAAGATGTTCTGTGCAACACACAAATCAATCTCCTCTTCCAAAGCATCTGAGACTTTCAAACTCTCACAGTCATCCTCATTAGTGAATTCCAGGAAAAGCTACTCCCATTGAATTTCTGCTTGCCAGATATTTACTAAAGCCATCAAGCCTTTGTTTTAAAGGAGTAGGGTGGTATTTTTACTTGGAACAGAAAAAAGTTGATGGTACCCCATGCATGTATGTGGTCACTGGAGCAAACTTAATGTGAATGTGAAAAACTTGTGACAGCTATTATTATGCAATGAAACATCACTGTTTTCCCCAACAGAAGTATACTTTTTGTTTTAAAATAATAACTGGACAGAAATAGCTATAGTACTTTTCATGCATTCTGACATTAGGAGTTTTGAAACCTACTTACTGAAGTCTAACAATGAAACAATTCAATTTTTTTTAACTGAAATAGCCAGTGTGGCATAGTGCGTAGAACAGACTTCAACAACTTTGTTGTTGTTGCATGCCTTTAAGTCGTTTCCAATTTACAAAGATCCTAAAGTGAACCTACCATGGGGTTTTCTGGGCTAAGAGTGTATAATGCACCCAAGGTCACCCAGTGAGTTTCTATGGCTGAGCGGGGAATTGAACCTGGTCTATGGGGTTGTAGTCCAATGCACAAACCACTACTTAGTGCACTCCAAGTAAATTGGAATATTGTCCTCATCACCACAGCCAGCATCAGGAGGCTGGATGTGGTAGCCCAAAACAGCTAAAGGGCCACAAATTGTGGAAGGGTTATAGTATTGAATTATGACTGGGAGACATATCTTAAAATCCCTAACTCAACCATGAAGGCAACTGGATTTCCATGGGCCAGAGACACAAAATCCTAGGATGGTTATGAAGACACAATGGAAAACAGGAAATAATGTTGTCTGCTCAGAAATTGTTAAAGCAAGGACAGGGTAAAAATGTCACAAAGAAAAGCTGTCTTCAGATTCTTAAATGACAATGCTGTAGCTCTTTCACACTGTCAGAAACTGTGTACAATTAATTTATGAAGGTGAAAAGATTTTACAAGTAACAGTTCGGTTCAAAAATGCCTTGATGATCAAGGACCGTGTTTTTTGTAGGGTACCTAAAAAAACATACAGATTCTGTACACATGGAATCCCTGAATACCTATAATTCGGGAGCAAAATCAGCAGGCATGAACCTGCTCTTCTCTCTGCATTTCTTGCACTCTGTTTCTGACTACATCAAATGGTTATTGACTCTTTTAATGATGGATTTCTTTTCACTGTTGCAGATAAATATTTGAACTAAAGCACGCCTTCTGTTTAATGTTTTTATGAAGTACATGAGTTTTACATTGTTGTGATCTTTATTCTCTCCTCTAATATTCTATATCCTACCACCTGTATCACCCTGCTGATCCTTACTCTACTTGAAAATATCTAAGAAGCTACAACACATTATGTGGAAATGTGTGTTAACAGAGCATTGCTGGTATTCTTCTCCTTTCAAAAGAAAAACACTGTTGGGGGGAGGTGATTTTGAGAAGAATTGCGTAGCAGGAAAGGGATAGGATCTATTAGCCCTTTCTCTGCTTTAGTGGGGTCGAATGTGCAGCGAGAGTTCCTCTTGAACCACATCATTCCTGGCTTTACAGGAGGTGTAGCAATCACGCAGCCCTCTAGACCAGCAAAAGGCAACTAAGGGTAAAGGGTCACATTAGTTGCCCAGGACACCTTGGACAGTCACACTTCCACTGCACCCCTATATAAAAAAAACCTTTTTCTTTAGAAGGTCCCCCGCAACATACTCTGGGCCTCCGTGGACCATTTAGGCCCAAGAGAGGTCTTTTTACAACAGAAATTACCTGGAAATCACTTCCTATTCACTTCCTGTTTTTTTTAAAAAGAGCATCTCTAATTTCTCATAAAATCTAACAACAATAATAAAAAAGCATCTCTTGGGCCTAGAATGGCCCAAGGATGCCTCTCCATGGCAAAAATGTCCCTCACACCTTGTAGAGGGTATTTGGAGGCCTTTGGAGATTTTTTGATACCTGGGGGAGGAGCACAAAACAGTGTTGGGAGATACATATGGTATTTGGGCCGCACTTTGCCCATGTCTCTTCTAGATGTTGTTGGATAGCAACTCCCAGAAGTGTCAGCTGGCCTAGCCAAAGGTGAAAAGCACAGTTGCAGTCTAACAATGTCCAGAGAAGAAGGCATGATTTCCATCCCTCTTCTAAAGGCACAGTGCTGGGATGGAGATGAAAGCCACTTGGGTAAGATTTGGAATACAAAAATAGCAGGTTGCGGGGGAGGCCAAAGATAAAGATTCTTTCTTTCCCATTGTCCCCTACCAAATATGTTATTTTTCTTTTGAAAAAGATTGTTTCAATCTTCCTTATGTTTAATCATCCATAATATATAGTTAGCTACTTGACTTAACTGTGTTATGAGACATGAAGGATAGCTTTGCTTTCTTGGAGATCATAGCACTTTCTGTGGGAATTTAATGAAGTGACTTTAATAAGGAGCTACAGCAAAGATGAGTAACTATGCATGGGCCACTGGCTATTTTCCCCTCCAAATCCACGACACTGTACCCCATTGACAGTGCTCCAAAATACTTCTACCTTCATCAGAGCCCTTCCCAAAATAGTGACCAGAAGTGTTGGCATGTCATTTCTTGTAGCCATTTTTTTTTTTGGAATATTTTTTATTAACATTTCAACAAAATAAAAAATATATATTAAATACAGTACAATTATGTAATCAATTGTAGCTTATTTGATAAGATAGTTCTTCCACACTTCTTTATCAGAGCATCTAGTTATTAGTGTACATCTCATACATAAGTACCTCTATTTACAAAGAAAAAAAGACATTATAAATGTTGGTTCCAGATTAGTCCTATCCTAACCTTAACCTTAAGTATATTTCTTAATTCCTTAGTTGTAAAGTTTGTCAATACATGTACAGCTTCATTTCCTATTAAATTATGTGGTTAATGATAACTTCTTCTATACATCCTCTTTTGTTCAATCTCACATTTGTTACCTGCTTCAACATCTATTCCTCCTCACACTCAGTAAATATTATTTGTCTGTTTATTTTATGATTCTCTGACTTTGAAGAAATTGGTTTATAGGACCCCAGTCTTTCTCTATCTTCTCGTCTGACAAACCTTTAAGTCTTTGTGTCAAGATATTTGCTGTTTTTATCTCTGAAAGGCTTTGAATCCAATGTTCTATCTAGTTTAATGAATACTTTTGATTAATTTTATTGTGATTACATCGTATAAAACAACATTTTTCATTGTACATTTTACCGAACTATTACTGCTATCTTCCACTCCTCTCTGGATTTCAATAGTGTTATTTCATTGACATATCAACATTATGCATCGCATTGCATTTGTTAGCATACATTTCTTGTAGCCATTTTGAAAAGGATTCCAATGCAAATAGAAGTATTGGAGAGACCTTGGTGTGTGTCTGTCTGTGAGGGCTTGGGTGGTGTCTGTAAGGGTTGTTTTTGCACATTTTGCAAACAAGGAGTCCAGGAGCTGCATGTGGCCTGCTCTCTGCATTTTGACCACCCCTGAGCTATAGCATCATTCTCTCACTGCCCCTATTTTGATGAGATTTGATGAACTTTCTACCTACTGTTGAATTTTTTTTATCATAAAACAATTCAGTCAGCCTGCTGTGTTTCCAAACATATCCAGTTTCAGATGTATAACTTACTTTAAGTTGCCTGCTTAGCTGAAGGTAACAAAAAGCATCAAGGGTTAGTGATGTGCTGGATGTTATAGGAAGAAAGGCATTCAGTACACACAAAAGAAGGCATGCAGGGATGTAACAAAACAAGGAGTTGTCAAAGCCTGGTGAAAAATGCCGCAGGGATGTTTTGTTCTCAAGGATCTTTGGGTTTTAAAATAAAATTATAAGCCAATCACAGAATGTCAGTGCAAAAGGTGAGATGAACCAAATGTGTTTAAGAAATTAACCCATGTCTTGCCTTCTGCCAAGCAAACTGAACAGATGAATGGTGCTAACAAAGTAATTGACAGATGGTACAAGCCAGATCAGGCCTTCTAAAACACATTGACAATAGCTACTACTGACACAAGTCCATTTTTTTTCTTGGATGCACCTAACACCTTACTTCATTAAAACCTGTCAGTTCCATTTTCTGTCACTCTTGACCGATGAGTCTGGCATCAACTGCTGGGAGTCCTTCATACAAAATTCTGCTTTTGTTGGCTTTTTCTTCTTTTATGTTCCTTCCTAGCTGTTCAAGCACCAGGTGGATCCCTGCTGCTGGGCAAATAGCACTTTGGAGGCACTGGCAAGATTACTGTGAGCTATACACACTCTATCCCAGAGCAACTGGTGTTGTGAGCCTTTGGAAAGACAGTTCAGGAAGCTCTCTGTGACAAGCAGCAGTTTAGGGGATGGAGAATAGATCAACATTTTAATATTCTGTCAGATGTATTAAACAGTGAAAATCTAGCCCTCGAGGCTGGATTATGGTATAGGCTAACAAAGCTGCTGAAGTCTGGGGATCACAGAGGAACCTCCAGCATTCCTTACTACTTCCAAATTATTAGAGGTGTGCTGATTCTTAACAGTGTTTTGTTTCTGCCATGTATTACTGTATACTATTCCTTATATAAATTTATCAATCACATGCACACTTATCACACTTTTTACTCAGAGGCTCCTGGTCAAGACTGGCTGGTAGTGTTATGGACTTTTTAAAACAAACTCTTTTAAACAGAAGCTCTGTCTCTGGGTTATATAACATTTTGAGCCACTTATACAGGGACATATAGGTTTTCCTCATGCCTAAAGCTAGCAATAGTGAAAGAACATGGGAGTTGGCACCTCCCAAAAATCTGGGCCATAAATTGCCCATGCTTGCTCTGTTCAATGTTCAAGATACATGTTCCATGTTCAAGATACAGGCATCAGAGGTGTGGTTAGGCTACATGATGATAAAAGTCAGCTGTACAGAGCTCTGTACTCAAGAAACCCTTTCACATATAGCTTAGTACTCTGTATTCCAAGGGACAAGTTCTCAAGCTGAGATCTGGGAAATGTCAGGATTAAACTTGGGACCTACTGCTGAAAATCTTGTTCTCTGCCACTGAGCTCTTCACTTGGAGAAAACTGCTAGAGAAGATAGGCAGAAAGGCTGAATCGTATTTGAAGTTGAGCTCTTTCTCCTTCTCTCCCTTCACTACCCTCAAGGCAGGTCTTATGACCTGATTGTGAACTGAAACCTGGAGAAACCCGTTTCTCTGGCACAACCAAGCTGCTTCACAAAATAATCATGCACATAGCAAAAAACACAAATAAAAGCAAAAGCCTTGCTTGCTGGCTACCTGCCGATCAGGAACTGATGGGAAAATTAAGCCCTGCCCATTGGCAGCAAATTAGCATCCCCCCCCCCCGATTTAATTAATGACCATCCCAAAAACTGGATAGGGGCCAGTTTAATTATTGTCATCTGGAATCATCATGTCTTTATGTGCATTATTGGAAAAAAAATGGCTTGAAGGAGGGGATTTCCCAATCATGCTGATAAACAATATGGAAAAGTGTAAAATCTTAATTTGGAGTTAAGAGGCAAAAACCCATCCGGTTATCATTTAGCTGAATGAGCGAGTTGTGTTTAGCTTTGTGTGAATAATGAACTGCGAATATGGAAACAACTTCAGTCTCATAGCTACACCCGCCAACAGATAGGACTCCAGGCTCTGCTGGAAGTTCTACAGAGAGGGCAGGCTATCCCACCATAGGTAGTTGTTTTCGTAACTGAACTGCTGTTAAAATCAAGAGATGACGGTTGGAACCAGCCACATAAAATATATGAGTGTGTGGTAGTTGGGTGTGGTGTGCCAATAAAAATATAAGGTGAGAGGACCTTGTCCCCTCGTAGTAACTTCCTCTTTCAGCTCACCACACAAACTTTATTGTGATGAGTTAATGAACTCAGGCAAGCAGTAAAAAGAAAATGAGCAATCTGAAAACAATGAATGCTAGTCACAGGATAAAACCAAATTTGGTCCTGGTCTTTTCTTACCCCATGTCATCTTTTTAGTCTATAATTAGTCTATAATTAGTCTATAATTTCATGTGATCAAGGCAAGAATGTCTAATCTAGAAGAGAGAACTCTAAGACTGCACTCTCTTTAAAAGTAAAAACACCATGCCTTGGTCTGACTTCTGAGGGTGGGGGCAAGTTTCTGGACAGCTATGGCAACAATAAGGTCCTGGAATATCCTGAAACATAGATCTGTTCATGGTGGCACAGCAATTTTCCTTGTCCTCCTGTGAATGCATGTGAGAAAAAAGCACACTCCAATTAACAAAGTCTCTGACAAAGAAGCTGCTTTTTACAAAATCTTTTATTATGCCTACCCAGTCCCCTTTTCTTCCTTATCCTCTGTCAACTAGTTGCTTTTTTAGCAGCATCAGGACTGGAAGGATGGTAAAGGAAGGCTGGACTTTGAGTTCCAGGTTTGAGAAGTGCCTCTGCAGTAAACAATGTAATTAAAGATTGTGCTGGAAAGAATGGAATGCTGTTGTAGTTAATCCTACTGCAGCTGTATGTGCCAGCCTGCAATGGGCAAGGTAAACAGCAGCTGCTTTCAGAATCCCCTACTGAACATGTATAAACAGCAAAACAGAAAGAAAAGTGGGGAGAAATAATCCTGCACAATCAGCTATGTCCCAGCAAGTTAACGAAGTGTAGATCTGTATGTTTGGTCACCAAAATGGAAATGATATGAAAAGTGGATACGGGTGAATAAAAAAAAAAATCGTCCCTGGATGCATTTTGCAAGAAGTTTTCAAGTATCTCTAGAAGGTTGAAAATGTGTTTGGTTACTTATGCAAGGCTTATTTGACCCGGCTGTTTCATTTCACATATGCATATTGTTAGTTTTAGATAAAATGTTTGCTGATACATGTTGAAATACTCTTCTTTTTTGTAGTGCAGGAACCTATCCCTATTCTTTCCATGTTATTCTTGTCTCTAGTACCAAATTTTCTGTTAAAGAAATAAAGCCCAGAAATGCATCTACTTGGTTAACTGTAGTCTCAAAGCAGCACACAACACTTTTCATGTAGCTTTAAGATTTGGTACTATCATGTCATGAAAAGAAAATATTTTATTAATAGGGAAGGGCACAGTGATTCATTTGTAGGGCACATGCTTTCATGCAGGATGTTTCTCATTCCTTCCTAGCATTTCTGTTCAAAAGGATCAAGTTGATTCTACACACCTATGTCTGAGAAAAGCTGTCCATTAGAGGGTATAATACTGGGCAAGATGAACCAAAAGCTTGGAAACAGTACTTAAATGGACTACAAGTCCCAGAATGTGCCAGCCATCATGACTGTGGCCATTCTGACTGGAAAATTTGGGTGTTTCAGTAACAAAAGTAACTTTGTCAAGCTCTGGGCAGTATAAGGCAGATTTTTATGTGAATATTTCTGTCAAAGCTAGAGAAGTACTATAAGATTGGGAAGAAAATTTCATTTGAATTTGATTTTCACTTTTATTATGAATCTGCTAGGTGGCTAGAAAAAAGACCTGCCATCTCAGATTGCCACCTACAATTTGTGGAAAACAATAAAACTGCCCTGTTGAGGGGACTGAGACATGAGAATGCTGCAGCACTGTTGCCTGAGTGAACTATGCTAAGATAAAACACCAACTGTGGATGAAGCACTCCATATGACATACATCATAGTTTCCAACTTTTGCAGAAAAAAAAAAACAGATGCCTTGACCGTCCTTCTCCATTAGTAAAAGAAAGCATACTAATAGAGAAGAAAGCCAGGAATTATGAGATGAAAAGAAAGGGTCATCTGTGACAGTTTTCCCAACCGAATACTTTTCAAATGTATGGGACCACAGCTCTCATAATTCCCAGCCAGCATGGCTAATGGCCTAATAGCAGACAAAGAGAGCCATATCACTTTGAAGACTCCAGTCCCGATGCCAGCTGAAGGTGTTGAGACCTGTAGAATGTTTCCAGATGGAGAACAGTTCCCAAGCAGTCAAAAGGCACTAACACAGCCATTTTGCCTTTTTCTCCGTAAGAGATTTTGGGTGGAACTCTATTGGTTAGTCCCAGATCCACTGAGTCAATGGTTGCCTAGTGAGTCAACACATAGGTAAATCCCCTTGATTCAATGAATCTGCTATAGCTAGATCTAAGAACAGGATTTAGGCCTTTGTGTGGTAAGTAAAAAGATGGCAGCAGCAACAGAAAAATAAGGCAGAATTAGGCGTGGAGAATGATGGTGGGTGAATTCAGTGAATGAGGCAGAATGATTACACGAGAAAAGCCTCATTCCAACACCTCTGGAAAGTGCCTAGTTGGGGAAGGCTGGTCTAAGCAGACAGGGAACAACGAGGAGGCATCTCTCAAATGCTGTGTCTGTCTCTTGCTGCTGTAGGCAACAGAGATCAAGAAAGTGCTGTCAGACAGGCAAGAATTCTTATTTACGTTAAGCCTGGGGGGGGAGGCAAAAAAATCTACAAAAAGTGCTTTTTCAACCATCTTACACACTTATATGACAATACAGGCCTTCTTGCATAACATGAAACCTCATTTCCCCAAACGATAATGATGGGCCATTTCCACACTACACTGTTATAGTGGTATTATTCCACTTTCAACATCCTGTGGAATTCTGGGGTTTGTAGTTTACTGAGGCCAAAGAGCTCTCTGGCTGAGAATTCTAAATGCCCCTCCCTAAACTGCAAACCCCAGGATTCCATAGGATGTTGAAAGTGGAATAATAGCACTGTAACAGTGTGGTGCAGAAATGGCCATAATTGCCCAGTCAACCTAAATGGCTTCAAACATTGGCCCAAGACAGGTACGTATGCCTTTCTCATCTGTCTTTCTCACATGTTCCCAAGAAAGTGAGGATCTTGCAGCCACAGAGATATACCACAGACTTAACCCTATTTCCTCTGTAGAGTATCCAGCTTTATTTACTTCAGTGCTTGTATGGTTTTCTAACCAAGGTGACAGAGAACGAGATGGAACTTCTTGCCTTCTCTCTTTCTCTCTCTAGTTGTGGCAGCTGTTCATGCCGTCACAGTGGAAACACCTCAGGCAAAAGTGGAAGTGACAAAAGGAAACAACGCCACTCTACAGTGCCTCTTCAAAAGTACCACCAATCCAAGAGATGGAGGCTATGTTTCCTGGGAAAGAATTCTTGACATGGTGAGTAGTTGTGCTATATAGGTATTGTGTATGAGTCTACATGAGTCTCTTGGGGAAAAACAGACTGAAGAAACACGCGTCAAGGAAACAGAGTTTCTTTTATCTCTGCTGATCAAGGGTTCCTTTGACCTTCGTAACAAACAGAAGAGGACAGTCAGCCTAAAATCTGTTTCCTTAGTCCCAGATGGTTAGCTTTGTATCACAGAATATTAGGATTATCGCTTTGGCCCCAGTCTTGCTTGACAACTGTTGTCTGCAGATGAAGATACATACCTCTATAAATAGAAGATGTATCTGATATGATTTTGATGAGCATCATGCCGTGTATGTGATTACTCAAAAGCAAGTTCTTCTCCATTCAGAAGGAACTGTTACCAAACAAGCGCACATGTTGTTGCAGCCGTGTAGCTCAACTCCATACAGAATGACATGGACGTAAGCCTCCTTGACGAAAAGTATGCTTACTCCACAACTGGAGACATTGCTTCCTAATGCTTCAGAGACTAGAGGAAAATGAAGCTACTGATTGATTGGACATAGCAACTGCAACATGTCACTTTGATTTCAGAAACAAGTGCTCTCTTTCTCTTTCCCTTTTGAGAAAGAAATGTCTTCTGTTGGAATTATGAATTTCCAATTCATTGCTGAAGGAAAATTCAAAGCTGAGCATCAGTCTTACAGTAATCCAAACAAAAAATTAGAAAGGAAGGTCTGTAGGGGATGTCAGAGCTGCTGGACAAGCTTTATGGATGAGAGAGGATTAAAATTTTCTGTATTTACAAAAGAAAAAAGTATGCATTCTCAAAGATGTTACATTATATTACTCATTTTATTTCAATCATGAGATCTATTATACCAAACATTTTACATCCAAATGGGCTTCCCACCTAACCTCACTTGCGTTAAAGACAATAATAACCAGTAATTACACCTCTCACAATAATAATCCTTTCTAGTTTCCTTTCCATCATTACATTATACATTATATGGAAATTTTTAATGATTTTTTTTAAAAAACAAAATAGCTAGAATAGAAAAATAATATAAAAGAAAGGGATTAAAATCTGTACTGCAGCTTTTGAGAACTAATCCGTGGGTTATATGAAAGTAAAGATGCATTTGAGAGCCAGCATGGTGTAGCAGTTTGAGCATCGCATGTCAATTCTGGAGACCATGGTTTGAATCCCCACTTGGTCATGGAAACCCACTGGGTGATCTTGGGCAAGTCACACTCTGTCATCCTCAAAGGAAGGCAAAGGCAAATCCCCTCTGAACAAATCTTGCCAAGAAAGCCCTCTCAGGTTTGCCTTAAGGTCGCAATACGTAGGAAATGACTTGAAGGCACGGAACAACCAAGATGCATTTATCTTTTGCACAAATCCATCATGGGGAGGAAAGATCCTCGAAGCTCCTTAACTGGCGTGTGTGACACTCCAAGGCATGAGAATTAAGTGATGGTGAAAGCAGGGCTTCCTAGAAACACCGATTCTACCTCAGATCCAGAAATTTGGGCCATTAATTTCAGTAGAAATGTTTCAGAGAATCAGTGAGGCCAAGTGCAATTTTTTTTTCTAAACAAACTCCAGCCACTTCACAGTTTCTGCTGGGCATAATTACCGCGGCTAAGGCCCGGCAAGCAAACAAGGAAGTCAAAGCTAGCAGCATCTAGCATTGTCTGGTTGCCTAGGCAACACAAATCGGGATATTTCATCTGTGCTTACTGCAGCTACTTTCGTCTGGTAAAAGGGACAAATATTGGAAGACTGGTAAACAATAAGGTCACTCCAAGATTGCAGAGCTTAGAATGTTACTTTTTAAAAAGGAATATGAAGGGTTCGGAGCTAATACGTTCACTCCTCCAGATTTGCTAGGGTTAGGGGTGCAGGACCCCTGCAAAAGTGGGAAAATGGCAAATATCAAAATGCGTCTGTGTGGGAAGAGGGCCGAGGCATAGTGGGGAGAAGCGGCCACTCAGGGTCCGAACCAGGTCAGGGAAAGGGGAAGGGAAAGGGGGTGGGTCTTTCTCTCTCTCTCTCTCAGTCATTTGCTTCCTCGGAGATGTGGGGGGCATTGGAAGAGGTTTTGTAGTATTGACAAATTGTGCTGTGAGCCATCCTTAGCTGGCCAGGCAGCGGCTGGTAGAGGAGGAAGAGGACCATAGGTGCGTTTTTAAAGGGCTGTGTGGCCTGATCGGAGCCACCAAGGGGGAAGGTTCCCCCCCAAAAAGAAGCGCCTGAGGTTGTAGGGTAGGGATTGGAGAAACTTGCAAATAAATCCACGAAAAGGCCAATTGTGTATGCTTTTTGGTGAATGAAGGGCATAACAACATTTCAACAAAACAAAACAATGGCTGGTAATGTTACTTTTTCTGCTTGTCAATAAGTACCTACGTGTTACTTTTTCTCATTACTTTTGGGGGCTGAAATGTATTCTTGGGGGCATTTTGAGGTTTCATGGCTTTTTCCTAATGCTAGGTTATTTTCTAATTTTTGAAGTACTTTAAGAAAAGGAACTAAAAGGCAATCAAAAAGCAATGAGCAACATAACAAGTAATGTAATGAATACAAGTAAACAAGTGACATTAATGTTAACAAGCTACTTTTTTTGGATTTTGTAATGAGTTACATTAAATAGTCATTTACACAGGAATTTCCCATACCTTATAAATTTGTTGTGCAACTTATTACAAGCCTTCTAAAGGTAATTTGTTAGACTCTGTGTAGAGCCTGCAAAAAATAAATTGTTTATCACATTACTTGGCACTTTCTTGTTACTTTTTTAACACTGGGGATTTTAGGCAATTTTGGCTAAAGTCTTATTTGAAAATAACAAAAAAGGTAACTTGAAAATGTTGTTTAAAAAATTATGTTAAAGTGTTAACTTGCACTAAAAAGTAATGATGTCCACAATTGTTTTATTACTTACATGTAACAATATTACCATAAGATGTAACTTCCAACCTCTGCAAGGCTGTTTACCTGGAATAAGTGGAATTTACTTTTGTGTAAATGTAGTTCATGTTTACAGCTTTTGGGTAATAAAAACTGAATGAGAAACAGGCAGTATTCAAAGTGTTACTGAATTTCCTCCATCCAGGATATCACACAAGATAAACAGACAAATAGATAGACAAAATGGTGCTTAAAAATAAATCATTCTGTATGCATGTGGTGGCAGAGCAGGTAACATGGGTCCTTGTTTATGGATCTAGACTGAAAACCCCATATGAAAAAGTGCTGTTTCATTGTCCTTTTTCTTTAATTGCATCAGTTTGGATAAGATTGCATATTCTTCCTCTGGGCTAGGTGCAGATATTTAAAGTGTGCAGTCTGTGAATTGTACCTGTACTATCTCCACGTATTAGAAATCCTCTTATTGCTGTGAACAACCAGGGACCTTCAAAGATCTAGTAAAACAAACTTTCCCCACTATTTCAAGATTAAAAATAGCGGTGCATTAGAGAACAATTAGTGAATATCTTGATTTTTAACAAGTCTCCTTCTTTCCTTCAAGTAGTCTTTAAAACTGCAGCTCATTAGGAAAATAGGCTGCACTACAAATAATCTGCCCAGTCTATAAAAAACGCATCTCTCGTCCCCCTGCCATGCTTGGCTATTCAGCTACTACTACCAATAATGGAGAAGTGAATGACAGGAGATGTGGTCATTTTGATTTTTCCAAGACACAATAAACAAAATGGCATCTGGTAGCCAGTCGGAGTGCTGAGTATCTTCCTTTCAAATAACATTTCCTCCACAAGAGATTTTTTTTGGGGGGGGGGGGGCTTCAGAGGCACCACCTGAGTTAATAGATTTTTTAAAATTTGCCTTCATGACTTTGAGCCAGTGTTTGCAAAAGCCTCTGTGGAATGAGAGATTGTGGAAAGGCCATTTCCACACTACACTCTTATAGCGCGATGATTCTGCTTTCAACATCCTATGGAATCATCGCACTATGAGAGTGTAGTGCGGAAATGGCCCAAGTAAGGTGGGGGCTATGCAGATATTAAATACTGAGGAAAGAGTGGTAAAGACATCAAGGCTGCTACGTGGATTCTGTTGGTTAACTAGAAAGGAACCCTGGAGACCAATGGAAGGTTTCAACCTATACATATTTCAATAGTGAGGCAGAATAACTGTTTAGAAGAATGAGAAAAGTGGTGAGTAAAAGATCTGTGCTGCAAAAATTAAGTTTAACATTAAATAGGTTTAAAAATCTTTAAAATTCTCTCTTATCTAGGAAGAATTTGCTTCCAAGGACTTTGGTAGTGGCTCTGAATATAAAGGAGACAGTTACAAAAATCGTTTGACTTTCTCTGGCGATGTAAACAACGGCAATGTCAGCATCACCCTCAACGAGGTGGCTGTGAGTGATAATGCGACCTATAAATGTTCCGTCCGTCTGGATAATGAGCCCCCCATGAAACATGTATCAATAGAACTTTTCGTCCTTGGTAAGACACATTCTATGCTTTGTATTACTACCAGCTTCATATCTTAATTCATTAGCACATTACAGCAAGCAGGAAGTTGTGCCTATGATGATCAGGCTACAGTTTGCTTCCTAAAAATGAACTAGTTCAGTCTTCTGTTGCAATATGAAACAGCAATACATAGTTGCTTTGGATTAGAAATGGGAATTGTGCAGTCTTTATGAGGCTGATGAAGAGAATTTTTGTGTAGTCCTTAGCTCACTTCTCAGCCCCCACTTTTATTTATTTTTTTGTCTAAAAGAGATATTTTTGGCCAAAAAACACATCTGGGGCCCTTTTCGCATGGCATTTGCCATGCGAAAGGCTGCCTGAAGAGTCGCGTGATTGTGAGGAGCGATCTGCACGACACACTCACAATTGTGTGATGTTCCAGGGGCTGCAGGCGCTGATCGCGCACCTTTTCATTTTCGGCTGGAAGCCGAAAATGGTGCGTGATCACACATTGCTCCCAGGCCCCACACGCACTTACCTGGCGTGCAGAGCCTCCGGAGCCACGCCGGTCACGCTTCTTGCCCCAGCGCAGCCTGGGAAATTCCCAGGCTGCACTGTGGAAGGAAGATGCGGGGCTCTCACGTGAGCAGGCAACTCGTGTGGAGCTGAAGCAGCAGGTACGCAAGAGCTTCTCACCAGAGGCTCCTTGTGCGATCCCTGCACCCCAGCGCAGAAAAAGGTGTGGAAACGGCCTGGGCCAAAAAGCCCCAAATTGTTGCTTTGTTGGTAATTCTGGTTACTTTTTTCACTATTTCATGGATTCTGAAGCAGCCCTTGAACATTAAAAATAAATAGTAGAATGTCCCTTCTGTTTTCACTGTGTGGTTTGTACAGGGTCAGGAGGACTGCCCTTCATGGCATTTTGAATTTTGCCACTTGCCCACTCCTGCTCTAGATTATATTATTGTGTAGCACCTGTACCACAGATCAGTGGTTGCCAGCCTTTGGTCCTCCAAAAGTTTGGGGCTTCTGTTCTCACTGCAACTTAGTGTAATGAACAGCTTAGGCTGTAGTGGCTGGGGCCAGGGATCTCAGAAGTGTTTTTAAGGGGGGGGACAACTCTACATTGGTAGGTAGGTTGTTATTAATTTTCTGCATTAGCCGGGGGAGGACAAACTGCTCTTCTCCTCCGTTAACATTCAAACATCCTTAATTATGAAGACTCTTATAAACACAGTGAGTACACAGAAAGGCCCTCCATGTGTTCAGTGTAGCATATGTTCAAGTAAATGTGCATAAAATAGATTGGGAGGGCTCCTCAACAACAATCACTGTCTTAATATTTCTTGGGGTTGATCATTTACTACACTTCTGATTGATAATGCCTGCAAGAGGCTCAACTACATAGGAATCTTGGTTAATTTTTCCAGGTTATTTCACTGAGGGCTCAGCCCTCCAGCCTAGTCTTGGGGAAAAAGGGCTCCACCTCCTTCCTCCCACTGTTCCAGGGTCCATGGCTGTGGCTTTTGGAAGCTGAAGTCCAAAATATCTGGAGGGCCAAAGGCTGAAAACCTCTGCTATACCTCAATTTACAGGCAGTGTCGTCATGATTAAAGGAGCAATATTAAGGTTAGCCAAGTATTTTAGCCCCTTTTCTATGAAGTGGTATTTAAAAAGGTGAGGAAGGTAGGAAAGCTGCCCTATGCCAGGCAAAAGCCCAGTATTGACTGCTTAGATTGGCAGTATCTGTCCATGGACTTAGTCTTGCCCACCACATGCTACCTGAACTCAGCGATGGGAATTATTGGACCTCCAGATGTTGTTGGACTGCAACTCCTAGCATTCCTTATCACTGTCTATGCTAGCTAGCTCTGCTGGGAGTTGTCATTCAACAATATCTGAGGAGTGTAAATTTTTCACTCCTTCCTTAGCTGGAGGTACTGGTAGACAAACCTGGAGCTCTCTGCATGTGAAACAATTGCACTGTCACTGATTTATGCTCTCATCCCATCACTATTACATGCATGAGGCAATAAAGAAAGTTGTGAATATGTATTGCAGATTTTAATAGAAAATCATTATGGGCCACTGCTTTATGGGCAAATGAAGAGCAACGTGATGTGGCCTATTAGGATGTCAGGAACCAACACAGCTTCCAGTGTTATGTTTCATCTGGTCTGCTTACTCCCCCTCCCCATCTCACAGTGAGTCCATCCAAGCCTGAATGCACAATCATAGGAAAAGCAGAATATGGACAAAATATTAACCTGACCTGCAACTCTGCGGAAGGATTTCCACAACCTAAATATACTTGGAAAAGTTACAATGCACAGAATCAGCTTCGGGAGCTTGGGGGAACACAATTGCCAGGTATGCAAAATTCAGTTAGATGGCAGTACTCTGTGGAAAGAAATGGTTCCCTCCCCCTCAGATTTAAAAATGCAGACATATCGCTGAACAGTATTTATCGTAATACAGTCCACCCTCCACATTCATGGGTTTGACCTTTGCAAATTTGATTATTTGTGAGTCATGCACATGCCTTCCCCCTCCCCCATTCTCCTCTCCCATTCCCTTGCATTTTGCTGGGCACAGAGAAGGAAGGCAAGCATGCCTGGACAAAAGGCAAGGGATTGCAGGGTGCGGCAGAGGCACCATGCATCTTCCTTCTCCCCTCTGGAGCGCTCCCTCCCATTCCCTTGCCTCTGGCCCCAGTGCTGAGAACTTGTGCTGAGGCAACAGGCAAAAGAATGGGGGTGGAAGGCTCATGTGAGCCTTTCTTCTACCCTCTGGAGCTCCCCCTAGCATGCAAAAGGCAAAGGAATGGGAGGAGGGAGCTCTGGAAGGGAATGAGAAAGAGATTTCATGGGGGGAATTATTTGTATTTTTTTTCCACTTTCATGAGAATTCTGCTCCCCAAACTTGCAAAAGTGGAGGGGCCACTGTAAAGGAAATGAAAAATCATCATTTGAATTTATTTCTAAAAGAAAATCTTCCAGTTCTCTTGTAAAAAAAATAGGTTAGTGTATTTTATGCACTCATATTCAATAGAGAACAGAGTCACTCAGAAGAATTTGTGTTTGATGAATCTCCTTCTCAAACCATTTTCCTGTCTATAGTAGTGATGTAGAATTTGGGGCTGCCTTGCACTGGTGGCTGGTGTCTCCCGTTTCAGTTTGGTGGTGAATCCATCCCAGAGCTTAGTCCAAACTTTAGAGGAACTATTTAAGGTGCTGAATTCTGTTGTCAAAGGAGCTCAAGTGCTTAGGTAACTCCTTTAAAGTTTAGGCTAAAACGCAGAGCAGATTCAGACACTGAAATGGAAGGCACCAACTGCCATTACTCTCCAGGTGTTGTTCAACTCAGTCATCACTGACCATTGGCTGTGCTGGATAGGGCTATGTCATAACTCACCCTGTGGAATCTGAGGAATCCAATGCAAAGGAACCAGACCTTGAAAGACGTCTGGCTTCAAGTGATGGCCCTCTCCCCAAATCTGAGCAGCTAGTGGCAGACATAGCTGAAAATGGGCTCCCACATCTGAGAAGGCACCCCTACCCTTTACTGAACATGAAAAAGAACAGGAGCAACATTAAAAGAGGCAATAGGATTTAGAGACTGCCCCCCAAATATGTAGCGTACTCCTGCTGCAAGGTAACTAAGGTAGCCTTGTTATGTGCTGCCTTCAAGGGCTCATGGAAACCATTTGACAAGCAGTTACCTGCAACAGACTCTCTTATACTCCCCCTCCCTTAATTATTAAAGAGAAACCTTTAAACAGTGCACACAGCAAAGCAAAAGGGTATGTTTGTGGGACTGGAAGTAGCAGCAATTACTTTGATTAGTAATGCTGTACAACAGTGCACAATGAGAACATCCATGTGTCTTCTACAAGAATCCTACTAATACAGTAGAAAGATTCATAAAGTGCAGCCAACAGGGCTGCAGCCTAGAGGTGTCTGCATTTGTTGTGCCTTCAAGTCAGTTCTGACTTATGCTAGTCCCATCATGGGGTTTTATTGGCAATATTTATTCACAGGAGGTTTGCCATGGCCTTCCTCTGAAATTGAGAAAGTGTGATTTGCCCAAGGACAACCAATGGGTTTCTTTGGGGTAAGTAGTGATTTGAACCTTGGCTTCCCAGAGCCCTAATCCAACATTCAAACCACTAAACCATGTTGGTTTGATGCCTACATTGCCAACAACCAAATGGTCAAAAGCGTATCTTGATTTTCTGTCTCCTTGAATAGTTTGCATAAGACCTTAGATTGCTCAGAAACTCAGTGTCTCTGGCTACCATTGTTCCAATTAAAAAGTTAAAATCTCAAACTGCAATGTATTCTTGACTTTTTTCATGGTCCCTCTCTCACTGACCAGATCTTCTGTTTCTTCATTCCTCCATTTTGTGGCTGTGGTTCCCGTCTTCGACTTTGTCTTAATAAATCATGGAGGCAGAAGTGGTCTTGCACTGTCCTTTAATCAAAGTTATTTTCTTTCCAATGAGATTCAGGCTCATGATTCCACCCACAGATGCTTAAAAATAGTAGCACTACACACAATAGTAATAAATCCAGAATAATTACCATGGCCTGCTTCTTTTTCCCATAGTAACTGAAACCACCACACAAAGTTTACTTAAAAAATGCATCTTAATAAATGCATAGCAAAAACAGGTGAGCCAGTGTGGTGTGGTAATTTAAACATTGGACTATGACTAGGGTTGGACTCCCCAATTGATCATGGAAACCACTGGGTTACCTTGGGTGAGTCACCTTTTCTCAGGTGTAAAGGAAGGCAAAGGCAACCCCACTCTGAACAAGTCTTGCCAAGAAAATCCCATAATAGGTTTACCTTAAGAGTTTCCATCAGTTGGAAATGACTTGAAGGCACACAATGACAATGACACAGTAACAACAAATATAAGTGACCACGTACCAACATGTGGTTACTTACAACAAGCTGCATGTAACCACTTGGAAATCTGGTTTTCTGTACCATTCTTCTAAAAGGTATGGACAGAATCACTCTTTTCCCCCCAATTATTGCTATGCACATTCAAGATCTCTTTCTACATGAAGTGACATTTAAATGAACAGGTTTCATGTACAGTAATGACCATATCCAGAATTTTTCAGCCTACATTTGTCATCTTGGGTAGCTGAAAGAGAACATAGCACAATCATCTGTGAAAGGATAGATATGATACCTCACCCTGTGAATCTTGCTGCTCTCTTTGAACTTGAGACCACTAATGGTGAAATTCCCCCATGTGAAATTAAGGTTTTTGCAGTTTGTGTCAAGCAGAACTGCACAGTTGTCACAGGTTCTAGCTGGAAGGGATGCTGCATGTTTCCCCTTTTGTGACTGATGATATATGTATGTGATAATTTTCCCATATTCTTAAAAATAAAAACTCTACTTTAAGAGTCTCTCAACTAGGCATCACAGCACTTGCTCACAATTTGGGGAATATTTATGCTACCATTTCATTATTGTTTGATTACTTAGAATTCTTTTGCTAGTCTTTGCATGTGCAGATTAGACACCTGCAACAGGCAGCACCACAATGTTCTTCCAGAGGAGGAGGGACAAGGACACAGAGCTTATTTTCTTCCTCCCACTGAAGAAGCCTGTTGTGCAGACATTTCCCCAGATTTGTCTGGAAGACCACTTCCTCTTGATTGTCCAAAGAAGTTTTCAAAATAGCTCAAGACAGCTGCAAAGAAAACATGAACAGTAATATGTGCTTGTTGTTCTCCAGCTTGTCCTACAGATGGTGGCAGTGCACCAGAAAATATGTTCCCTTATGCACTGCTAAGTGCTCACACATTGTCCATTCTTTATGAGAGCTACTCATTGTCATTTTTTTCTTTTTCAAAAGGGAACATTTGTTAATATGTTAATATTTATATATTGCAATCTGTATGTTTATATACATATATACGTACTTACACACACACACACACACACACACACACACACACATTAGCATATATACCCAGCATTGCCTTGGATTTTATTTTCTCATAGGTAATACTTGTTAGAAAGATTTGAGATCCTGTGTCTCTGATTCCCCAAACTGTCTTGTCCAGTACCTGTAATGTTTCCCCATATTCCCCAATCCAATTTGTATTCAGAGTTATTAACATACAGACGCTGGGTTCCTGAGGGAATACACTGCCTTCCTCCTTACTGCTAGTCCTCATCTCCATAGCAACCGGCCTATTAAAGACAGACACAACTAACTGAAGTCGAAGAGCTCTCTGGCTGAGAATTCTAAAGGCTCTTCCCTAAACTGCAAACCCCAGGATTCCATAGAATCTTCTTAGGCAGCGAATCATATGACGCAAACACAAACAAACAAACTTTGACACAAACAAACTTTGACTTCTATATATATAGAGAGAGAGAGAGAGAGAGAGAAAATGAGAGAGAGAGGGAGAGAGAGCGCTATGTTGTAGAAATAACTGGTACCTGCAGTGGTAGTCAGAAGCAATGTGGCCTCATTTTGCATGTGTGTGTGTCTATCTATATCAGCGTTCCCTAAATTGGTGCCTTCTAAAGATGTGAACCTACAAATACAGCTTGAAAAAGTTACTTTTCCAATATTTTTCAGACTTGGACTTCAGTCAGTTGTTCCGGGATTGTGGGCACTGCAGTCCAAAATTATATTTTTTCCCCCAATTTCTGCCTGCAACTTCCAGGACCCCAGCCAACAGAATTATAGGCCAACACATTTGGAGGGCACCAGGTTGAAGAAGGCTGATTGATGTTGGGATCAGAACTTGGTAAAGTTATGTTTTGGAATATAGCTGCCAGAATTTCCCAGCCCAAATAAAAACAAAGTTTCTTGGCTGGGGCTGAGCAAGTTATATCTGAAACTTGTGGCCCTCTGGATGCTGTTAGACTTCGACTCCCATCAGCTCTAGGTAGCACAGCCAATGGGAATTGCAGTCCAGCAACATCTGGAGAACTATCTTTGATGAATGGTGAACAAAGAATGTGCATAAACATTGGTCATCGTAGAAACTCTCATGAAAGATGGTGAATGTTAACCAACAGGCTATTGCACGCTATTAGGACAATATGCCTATTATCCAGTTAGTGTAAAACAGTGCTGCTCACAGTGGTCTGTAGCCACAAGCCATTGGCTTTCAGTTGCCAACAATAAACAGTTGTAGCCAATAGGCACAAGTTTGGTACTTGTCACTATGACATTGTGGGGGAAACCCTGCTGGTTTATTACATCAGATCACTTAAGAAGAACTGATGTAATGTATGAATTCATCTAAGACATTATTTTCATGCTCAATACACTTTTTCCCTGAAGTGAAGGATTTCCTGATTATGCTCCTTTATCAGTATAAGCAAGCTCACATCGGAAGGTTAGTATTGTGCTAGCTCACTTTGGTCTATGCATGTTATCTCTTTAATTCTTCTTCCATTCTGTAAATACCAAAATAAGATCACTTGGGTGTAGAAGGCCCCCACCAGTGTACCATTCCGCCATCTGTGTCACTAGCACCATTTTCAAGAGCTAGTGGTGCAAATGCTCTCTCCACCTTTCCCTAGGCTGTGTTTAAACAGACTGAAAAATGTAATCATCAATGGTTTGTAACACTAGATTTGAAATAGTGAGATGGATGAGGCGATGTCATTCAATTGTATCTGCTGTATTAACAAAACCTTTTGTGTGCTTTTTTGCAATAGGAGGAACACTTATGCTGAAGAATGTTTCCGCAGACACCACTGGGTACTACATCTGCCTTTCCCAAAACTCGGTTGGAGAAGATAAATGCAACATCAGTATTGCTGTGGTGCCCCGTAAGAGATTATGCTGATCGGGAAGGGGTAGGGCGGCTTAGGGAGACATCTCACTGACCTGACAGAACTTGGAAGCCACCTATTTCTTACTTGGAGGGCTATTCTGTCCCTTTTTTTGTTAATGCAAAGCTTACAGCTAGCTAAAACTAAGAATATGCCCAAGGCTTAATGTCAGCAGATCCCCAGAGTGCTTCCACACTTGGCACTTACTGCTGGTTTACCACATTTTGTTCACTCGCTTTTTATAGAGTTTCTGCATAATGTTGTCATCAGATGTGTGATTTTCCCTATGGACTTCCTTTTCCTTGCAATATACAAACAAAACCCTAACATACTTTAAAAAACATAATTGCCAATGGTGTTGGCTACCTTAGTGCAAATCTTACATTTTTTAAGAGGCTTGACTTTGATATGCACAGTGCTGAATTGGGTGAGTGAACCGAATGTCATAAATCTGGCTTGGCAAACCTACCGATTAACTTTCTTCCAGTTTACCATGCATTTTTAACAATCTTTTATTGTGCTTTTCTTCTTATGTGCATTTTAAATTATTAAAATTATTGAACTATTTGTGTAGCAGAGCTTAGACTAAAAGTTTTTTCATTTCAATCTTTAAAAACTACTATTCCAGTTGGTTTCACTTTATGTTTGAACAGAGTGGGGGACTGTTGCTGGTTGAGGTATTCTGGGAGTTACATTTCCAAGCTCTGCTTTTAATATTAATTAGATAATTATACAATAGCATTGAAATTAAATAAATATTTTCGGGCAGTTGCTTTTTTTTTCAGTTAATTGCTTGACAAAGGTAGCAGTTAGGTGCCTTTTTTGACCAAGCATGGACAATCTGTTGCAGTTTTATCCATCACTTTATACTATGCCTCCCCACTCCAACAAAACTGCATGTAATTAAGGAGACTGCATGTAATTAAAGGGGACTGCATATAATTAAAGCAAAAGACTACTCATTGGGTGATGCTAGGTGCTGCCAGTCTGTTAGCAAATCAAATCAATAAAATGGCAACTTGCCAAAAGAATGAATATTCCAAAGAATAATCATGTTATTCCTTCCTCCACTGTGTCTCCTTTTCCCACTCATGACTGTTTAGAAAATAACCTAAGTAAGTTCTAGGTATCATCATCATCATCATCATCATCATCATCATCATCATCATCATCATCATCGGTTCATTTTAGCATAGCATAAAGGAATCCAGTAGCACCTTTGAGATTAACTAGGAAGACATTTCTAGCATAAGTGTTTGTGGGCTTTAATGCATCCAGTGAAGTAAACTGAGTCCACAAAAGCTTATACTTCAAAATATCTTCTTCCCACTAACTCTCAAAGGTGATACTAGATTTCTTTACATCTCTTTCCCCTTTTGTTTGCGGTAAGCAATTCTAAGGTAAGCAGGAGATTAGACCAAGTTTTCTCTTGCTACTTCTAATGTGCCCCCCTTCTCCACCAAGGGAAATTTATCTGGTTGATCAACTATAGGATAACTAAGTACAATTCTTCTCTTCCACAGCATCCATGAATTTTGCCCTCTATGGTGGAATTATTGGTGGAGTTGTTGCTGCAGTCATTATCATTGCCATTGTGGCTTACTGTTGTTGCTGTAGGAAATCAAAGGATGAAAAATATGAACCAACGTGAGTACTTTTCATTTGAAAGTGTGGATGGGATAAGTGTGGGTGACAGCAGAATGCCTGTTTTTGAGATGGATAATAGATTCCACACAAAGGAGATTCTTATGCGGTTGTGGTTTAAGCAATCCATTTGGGGAGCAAGCAAAGCAGCTTTCTTTTTTTTCTTTTTTTCTTCTCAAAAAAAAAAAAAAGTGCCCAGTGCTTTCCTTACTGTGCCCACTACCATTTGTTGATGTAAGACTTTGTCACAGAGAAAACATTATCTTTCTTTACTTCCATCACTTATAATATTGAGAGGACTTATATAATTAAACATGTGGATTTAAATGCAGGTGGCTTTACAGCTGTTCCATGGAATAATTAATTCTGGCTTGGGAGCAGTGGCAAGCCTCACCTTTAATTCACTATCCTTGAAAACAGAGTTTATGGATGCTATAAGGTTTAAAGAATAAACAGAGATTATTTCTGTGATTATTTCCTCTCTACTAGGATGAAAATTGTGATTTAGAAACTACAGTATCATACCTTAGGTCAACTTCACACTTGTCTTCGGAAATAGATTTTAAGTGGGAATTAATGCTGATAGATCCAGTGCATTATTACACACATGAAGGCATCTGGAGCACAGACTGAGGTGCTTATATAGGGCTGAAGTGGATATAATACAGCTTTCACTCATTTTTGTGGGCCTCAGAGGGCCTGCTCCTTGAAAGTCCAAGTCACCATTGTCACACCTCGAAAAAAAAAATATGCAAAAAAGAGAACTGTGTTCCTGAAAGCCTCATTGCCACACCAAAAATGTGCAGGGGGAATGAGCAGAGTTAAACTAGAAATAAATTCACTATCACTTCTGGTTATAAAAATGGAAAAGAAAGAGTTGCTGAGAGTGCATTCCAGAGCACAGCTAGGATCTAAAATGGGCACCCAGGCCCTCCAGAGCTGCCTGCCGTCATTATAGGCAGGGTCAGCCGGTGGATCTGTTATTGTGAGGCCAGTCAACCTACTCTTGGCTATATGACTTCACCTTCGGCAGCTGCTCACAGTGGTTCAGGAGCTTTCCCAGTGCTGAATCTCTGTTGAATCTCCGTTGGAAATAGGACCCAGCACTCATATAATCCACAACAGCTCTGAGGCAAATGACCAGAAAACCAAGAATGGATTCTCTGCCTGAGCTAACACAGGCTGCCTCCATTTAAGAGAGATGTTATTCCTGTTGCCCAGAGGGCCTCGACTTCTGTCATATTGAATTATATTTAAGCAACTGTTTCTCAAATAACTTGTTAAATGACAATTCACACTGTTCTCAATGTGTATTTTTGCAAGAATTGGTCCTGCTTCAACTATGTACATGGGGGTAAGGATAAACATAATATGGAAATGGTAGCACACAGATCTCCTACCTTGGCTTAGAGGGACAGAGTGTTTCTTCTGCCATACTGAACTATATGTTGGCAACTGTTAAAAGCAACTTGTTAAAAGACAACATATTACTTTCTTTGTCTTTGTACAATAAACAACCTTGCTTCTACTGCATATTGAGGGGGATGTGAGGAAACACAATGTGACAGTGGTAGTACACAGTTCTTCTCAGGTAGACCCATGAAACCTGGAAGTCATTCTGGAAGATTCAGTTTTCACAAATCTGTGCATATGTGAGATAGTACTATTTCCACTCAAGCCTGTAGATGGAGGCACAATGTAAATAGATTGACTAAAGATTTTAGAATAATATTCTATATGGTAAAACAAACAGACAAAATTTATCTCCTTCTCCCCCATGCTCCCTCTGCCCCCATTTTCTGATAAATCCAAATTGGATTTTGTGTACTCATTAAACAAACAAGAATTCCCAAAACCATAATATATGTAAAAAAAACTTATATGCCCTCACAGCTAAGAAATTTATTGTAGTATAAGATTTCATAGATCACACCCTCCTTCATGACACTG
The DNA here is from genome assembly GCA_030412105.1 of Cyclura pinguis. NCBI lineage: Eukaryota > Metazoa > Chordata > Lepidosauria > Squamata > Iguanidae > Cyclura > Cyclura pinguis. Next base: position 235,984,346 of record CM059601.1, on the reverse strand, counting down.
TAATTCCAGAACAACTAGGCTACAACAGATTTCTTGGTCTTTAATTGCCACATGACTCTTCTTAGTTTTTCTTGCAACAGACTAACATAACTACCCAAATGGCCTTTTTTGTAGAAGCCGTGACGGATCAAGAACTGATGAAACTGTGAACGTATAAGCAATATGACCAAATCCAATTTTAATAAATCAAAATAAAACTTAGAAAGCAAGATGTATAGAGTAGATGTCATTGAACTACAAAAAATCTATTTCGTAACTGACATGTAGCTATGTTTCATTTACTTTAATTGGATTTTAATGTCACTTACTTTTATAGGATTTCAATGCTCAGCTTTTAGTTAAAATAGATATCCCACAGCAGAAAGCTTGCTGTGTAACTTGACTACAGAAAATTGTTTTGACAAAGGAAGTAGGAAAGAAATAATGGCTTAATATTATGATTCTTATCCCTTTACAGCTAAAAAATTGATTCAGACTGCAAGAAAACTGAAAAAGTGATTGGCAGTTCCAGTTCTGCAGTACTGAGTCACTGCTTATAACTATATTTAAAATAAAAATAATTGTTAGCTAAAATCCATATCCTTCTGCACCACATATTTAGGGAGACAGAAAATCACTACCAACCACCACATGAATCTGTACGAATTCGAGGACCAGCTGAAGAAGAGATTCAGGAGGAAGAGGAGAGGGAGGAAGCGAGGCACACTCCACAAATGTCACCAGCCCTCAGATCATCTGCAGAGTCTCCTGAAGCTGTGGCCTAGAAACAAGCATTTCCAGACATGAAGAAAGACAAAATGGGATACAGGGAGTATTCCTTTTTCACGTCTCTAGTGTGGCTTTCCAGGACATTACGCACAGCATATCTGGGGTAGGGGTCGGGATGGGGGGAAGGATCTGCTGGTGTTATGGAGTGCATTAAAGCAGAAGCAGAAAGCCAGTCAGTTTAAAAGGCAAACGAGTTCCCACATTTTCTGCTCAGTTTTGCCCAGAAAAGGGTAAGAAAATTACGTTATAGCCATTTTATGGCCTATTGTCACATAATAGACTTTTTGTAAGTTTTTGTGTGTTGTGAGTTGTTGAGAATTGACACTATTGACTGCAGAGATAAGGAACATTTTTTAACCCAAGGAATTAATTGACTTCAGGCAAACATATCAGGGTGATATACCAGCAGTATGCAAGGTTATTGTACAGAGTAATTGGTGCACACGCCCCTCATACTTGCCTGGAGACACACACACCAACAAACAATTACAGGCATAGTGGAAAGGCTCTAATGTGTTCCACAATTTGGCAGAACTGCTGTCTCATGTTGTGAGTTCCCAATGAGGTGGTGGTTGTTGCCATTCCCAATGAGAAGACTGGGTAGTGAATGAAGCCCTGGTGAAATACCGCCATCTCAAGGTTCCCTTTGAAGCAATGGCACCTTTAGTCAGCTGTCTTTGTTCACCTATCGGGAGTGGCTTTCAACCATCCATTTCCCACAAGAAAAGATGAAGGATGAACAGAGTTGACAGAGGAGTGCCTTGACTGGACAACCTCTGTACCTGGTTTCTTCCAGCTCTCAACTTTCCCATTAAGATTATGGCTGAGCAGAATTCTTAGAACCTGCTCCTCTCTCTCAAAGAGGTAATGAAAATGCCTTAGCTGAGATCTTCAGGATCAGATCCCTGAATCTGGCCTCTGAGCTAGAGTTTCCCAGTGATTGTTTTACAGGAAGAGGGTCATTTCAGGAAAACAAATGTGCATATACACACTGAAACACAAGGCTAGTTCAGTGATATCTTCTATTTTCATTAAAGTACCAATGGGATATCAGAGAAATATATGAAACATGGGGCCTTTTGATTACATTTATAATGCAACAATTGTTTGCTTGTCACTTATTTGCTTGGCAGGTTCTAGATACCATCTATCACTACTGTGCCTGAGTTATAAAGATACTATATTTTTCCAGTATTCAAATCCTAAAATCAATTGTTAGACTCTCCTTCCCCTGCCAATGCATCTATTGTGTTTGCTGTTTGGAATGTGATTATGTGACTGTCACAAATATTTGTTGGACAGTCCATTTAATCTGCTCCACCCTTGGCTGCATCATTTTGTTCAAATTTATTTTTTAAACTCTTGGTATACTAGCACAAAAAACAGTCCAGCACTTCCTTTACAATGTGAATCAGCAATTAAAGTAATACATAACCCCATTTCAGAAATGTTTAATTTTCTGCAGTTAGAATTACAACCGGCTGCAGGGTCCTGAGAGCCACTGTGGTGGTAGTTTGAATTCTAGACTATGTCCCTGGAGAACAGAGTTTGATTCTCTGCTCTGCCATGGAAACCCACTGGTTGACCTTGGGTGTGCCACACACACTCAGCTCCAGAAAACCTCATGATGAGGTCACCTTAGGGTAGCCATAAGTCAAAAACGACTTGTCAACAACAACTCAGAGCCTTACGTTCATGAATTGTTAATGATTCCTTTTCTGTGGAATTTGCTATGTTTATTTTGGAGCTTGGCATTTTTTAAAAAAAAAAATTAAAGAGATACGTCAACATTATTCAAAGCACTGTCTGACATATTTGAGCTCAAATTAGTAAACAGTATTAGGAGTAAACACATTAGTTTTCTTTTAATATTAGATATGTAGACATTATGAGTAGTTGCCCCTGACAGCATTACCCTACAATGGCAGCTGATGGCTTTCATGCCAGTGGAGTGGGGAATCCACTCCAGGATTTCATACAAAATTTAAAGGAGCTGAAAATGCAACAGCCTATTTGGGGTATAGGGTTCAACATTGTTGATAGCTCCTCTAAAGTTCATACTAGAACCTAGAGTAGATTCTTATATACATCCCCAGCATGGAAGAAACCAACTGTCACTATTAAATATTATTTTAATATGCCATTCTTATCATAGTTCCATCATGAAACTTACATTTAAAATATAATTCAGTAGCAAATGGTTACTGCAGCTCAGAAAACAAAGGTATTTGCGATATCATCATCAATTTATTCCATGGCCACAAACACATTAACAAAGCCAGAAATATTTCAGGACAGTTTCAAAATGACATTCCTACAGTAGATTAAGACACTTTCAGAATCTTCGTATTTCCACAGCAAGGAATCTCTTTCTTTTAATACAAGCCAGATATAAACAGTTCAGACTACATCTATTGTGATGTCTCTAAAATCTGCCTGCCAGGAATCTGGTGCAAGTTGCAGTGTGTAAGCTATAGGTGCTGGACAGTATCTCTGCATTATCTGATCAATACTTTACATGCCTTTCCACTAGAACAGGCATGTTGAATCAACACTGGAATGCAGATAGACATCAATCACTTTTACTGATACCCCACTTTTACTGCTTGACTGGAACTTAAAGTGGTAAACAGCATACAGAAATTTTTGCATTTAGCAAAGCAGTCCAGCACCCTGCTCTACTTTCTCAAATATGCTGATTGTTTGCCAAATAATTCCCTTTGGTGCATTTTCATTATTAATCCTTGTGACTCCAAATGGCAAGAGTTTTGTTATTTTGGGGGGGGGGGGGCGGGAAGGGGCGGAATCTATGCTCTTTTCCTAAACACTAATTAAGAGAAGACTAGCAGACCCTTGGGGATGTGGTAGAAAGCCTGATGGAAATATTGACCACTTGCTGTTTAAAAAGATGAAGGGTGTGGGTGGGCAGGAATTCCATGTTGGGCATAGATCAAAATGAGAATAAAACAGTGACTATAACATTGCCCTCGTACAAATCAATAGTGCAACTACTATGTATATCCGGACACAGGACCTAAAAAAGCTGGAAAGCTGTTCTAGAGCCAGAAAAAGGGAGCTAAAAACATTCAAGGGACTGGGACTTGTGTGGAAAAGTTACATTCCAGGCTACTTTGCTTAGAAGAAAAGCAAGATGGGTATAAAAATATGCATAGTGAAGTGAATGTAGGTAGGTCTCTTTCAGAATATTAGAACCCACGGGAGACTGAAGAAAGATAAAAGGACATGCTTCACCTAGTAGAGAGTTAAACGTTAAGCTCAAAGCTGCTTTGAGTCCTATATGGGAGAAAACGGATATAAATTAAATAAACAAACTTTGGAATTAATTGCTATAAATGTGCACATGGCTAGCAATGGATAGCTTTAAAAGAGGAGTAAATAAATTCATGGAAGATGGGCCCATCAGTGGTTCTATAACTGATACCTATAGCATGATGCCCATAACATTTCCAGTATCAGAGGCAGCATATGTCAGTGTACTGGTATTTTAGAATTCAAGACATATCCTGCTAGTGGGTTTCCCATGGGACTTTGGTCTGAACTAATACAGAATCTTATGTTCTCAGTACTTGAGCATTCAGATGTGAAGTTCTTCTGATAACGGATACTTAGGAGCTGCCATTATTTGAGGATTACAAGTTCTGGCATCCATTAGAACCAATATGGACATTCAGGGAAGTGTGGTCCCCTGTCATTAAGTTATTTGCTATCCCATTTCTCAGAGATACACGCTTCATCAGATTTGCACATTAAGCCTCTATTTGCATTCCAGTGACCAATCACAAACAAAGCATGCTAAATGCAATATGCAGACAGGTAAAACCATGGGTTGTGGCAAATAGACATTTACCATCTTGGGAAGCACCTCTGCAAAAGACATGAGGAATGCATAACATAATTTCACCAGTTTCACCCTCTTTCATGCATTGTTCAGAGTCTAGTCTTATTGAAACACAAGACCTAATGCTCTTCCCATTTCATACAAAAAAGTAAAAGACAATAATCAATTACTATGCACTTTCACACTACACAGTTATACTTTGATGCCATTTTAACTGCTTTCCTTATAGAATCATAGTTTGTAAGGTATTTTGAATTCTTTGCCAAAGAGCTTTAGTGCCCACCAAACTTCAAATACCAGGCTTGCATAGAATGCAGCCATATCGCTTAAAGGGTATGTATCAAAGTACCATTTAACTGTGTAATAAAAAAGATCCCTAGATCTTTCTATCCATTCTCCCTCTTCACCTTTCTTTCCTCTGCCCTCCTCTTTCATTTCCACTTCCCTCCCCTCAGTCCTTATTTCTCCCACTTTCTTTCTCCTCATGCTCTTTGCCTCTCTATTTGTGATCCGTTAAATGGAATTCTGATTTTCTACTCCAACTGTAGTTTCTTTTTTAAAATACTCATGTCTTCACAGCGCCCTTGGGAATTCTTGTGAGCAGCTTTTTATTAATAGCAACAGCAAATGTTTGGAAAGGAACAAAGTTAACATACAACGCAAGAACTCCAGAAACAGCTGAAGAAGGGTCGGGCTGTACACAGAAAGGAATGTCTTTTGAACAAAAAGTGAACAGGAAGGAACTGAAAGGAATTATTCAAGTCTATTAAGAGAACTAGTATCAGGACTTTTGACAATACATTATTCACATAGATCATACAGTGCTCATTTCAGTAAAATGCTACAGAAGTTTCCTCTGCAGATTATATTAGAACAGATGGAGTACTTGGGACATCAAGGGATAGTTACCAGAAGTAACAATATTCAGTAGTTTCTACAAAACTTGGTTCAAATTGCCATGTTACTCAAATAACATACATGTATTTTCTGGCCAAGCTTCTACTTTTCCACATGGTACCTTGCCTTCAGAAGTTAGGATGAGATGGATTATCTTGCTCCATTTCAGTCTGGCTTCAGGCCTAGTTATGGGACAAAGACTCCTTTGGGTGTCTTGATGAACAATCTGTATTGGGAATTGGAGAGGAAATACATCATTACAGTTTCTGGACATCTTGGCTGCTTTCAATACCACTGACCATGGAATCCTTCTAGGCAGGCTTTCTGGGTGGGACAGTGAAGCACTCTGTTATGTTGGCTGTCATCCTTTCTGGAGGAGAGAATTCAGAAAGTTATGCCTGGTGACTACTGTTCAGTGCTGTGACCATCATCATACAGGGTCCACCAGGATTCTGTCTTGTGTCCCACATATTAATGATACAAATGAAATCACAAAGAGAGGCTGAGTTTTGGTTCCTTCAGTGTGCAGATGATAGCCAACTTTCATCTAAATTTCATCTAAATTTAAGGTTCTAGTTCTGAAGAGGCATATTGATGTCAGTCCCAGACTGGATGAGGGTGAAAAACCTCAAGATTAATGCAGTCAAGGTAGAGTTACCTTGGTAATGATGGGTTCTGGCAGGTTGAAAAGCAGATCATGGACTTCTGGATTCAGTCATGGTCCCTTTAGAGACTTAGGTTTGCATTTGGGGTGTATTTATGGATTCTTACATAGTTGAGCTAGTATGTAAACTTCACCTGATCCTGGATAAGCCTGATCTGGCCATGATGCACATGTATAAATTAGACCCATCTGAATTACTGTAACATGGTGTGTGTAGGGCTACACTAGAAAAGTATTTAGAAACTTCAGTTGGTCCAAAATGCTGCATTAAGACTTCAGACCAGGCTTGGAAAAAGCATGTGGTGTACGTTTACCTTGCAAGGTGATTGTTACATCCAGTGTTACTTGTTATATCCCTGCTTTCTCCTCTATAGGATAAGCCTGTTTTTTGACACCTGTACAGAACAAGGGAGGGGCACAGCAAGTAATTCAGGATTTAACAATCATCCTCCAAGGTACACCATGTGTTCTGTTCAAGTCAGCCTGAACAAGGGTCCACAGCAGGGGGCTCCCTGTAAATAGTATTTGTTACTGGGGACCTCCAAGACTCAATTCAAGGTTTAAATATTTAAATTCAGATTTAAATATTCAAATATTAAAAGCTTCTGGAGACTAAGATTCAAATCCCTGCTCATACACCGGATGACTTTAGGCAAGTCATATTCTCAGCCTCAGAGGAAGACAAAGACAAACAACCTCTGAACAAATCTTGTCAAAAAAAAAAAAAGAAAAGAAAAAGTGACAGGGTTGCCTTAAGTCTGAGGTGACTTGAAGGCACACAACAAAAAAATGCCACTGACAAGGGGAGGTTCTTTCCAGCCATTACTTGTCTCCTCTTTGTAAACTGACTTATGGTGAATCCCTCATGGTGGTTTCCTTGGCAAGATTTGTTGCCTTTGCCTTTTTCTCAGCCTGAAAGGCTTGTCACCCAGTGGGTTTCCATGGCTGAGTGGGGATTCAAACCTTGGTCTTCAAAGCCATAATTTGAGCATGCACACATGCCTGTTGCCATTTCCCTTTTGTCAGGGATGTGGTAGCGGGAGGGCGTCAAAATTGCTCCCTCATTTTCAAGCAAGAGAGCAGTTTGGGGGTCTGTGTGCACGTCTGCTGTTCTCTCCGTTGGCAGCACACATCCCTGACAAAAGGGACACAGCATCAGGTGTATGCATGTGCCCAAACTGCTCCCTTGTTTGCAAAAAAGGGACCAGTTTCAGCACCTGCACCCTCCTTCTACCTATTGCGTCTCTGTTGCTGCTGCAGAGCCTTCACAGGGCGTCCGTGAAGCCATGCTGCTGAACACCACCAAGCAGCATCAGCAACAGGGATGTGGCAGTGGAGGGAGTGCAGATGCAAAAACTGCTCCCTCCCTTCTTCTTGGCAAAGTGCCATGCGTCTTGCTGGGCTATTGCTTTGTGGCACACAATGCTGATGCCACTTCTTCTCCAGCCAACTTAATGGCACCACACAGAAAAAGGAACATAGCTCCCATCTCTTATACACAGCCTTCCCCCTCACACACTCTGCAAGATCCCTGGAACAAGGCTGTGGTGGGAAAAGAGTAATGGAGCCATGAAAAGTGCACCCGGGGCTGAAAGTGAACACAGGCTCTTCCTAGTATGCCTCTCTGCTGGCCCTCTCAGCATCCCTGTTGACTGAAAAGGAAACAGGGCTGTTAAGAGAAGAAACAAGAAAAAAACCCCAATTTCCCAATCCCCCCCTTTCCACACTCCCCCCAACCTCTTCTCCAAGATGCTACAGCACTTCAGAGATGCTCCACAGACAGATCAACTGTTTGGTGAATACCTCTGTCTGCTACAGCTCCCTTTTAATATGATGCAATATAACTGTATGGAAGGGGGGATCGGCTGTCTACACAAAGAGACTGGGGAACAACTTGGTGATTTTATGGCCCAAATGACTGTGTGCTGACCTTCTTGCAAATGTGGAGGCTGTGCCTCTTTTACCCTCACCCCTGAACTCATCAAATAATCCCCCACAAATTAATTGGTGGGGGAACCACCCAATGAACGAACTGCTGCTTTCCCAGTTTAATCATCCTGTTCCTTTCCCTGTTTCATGCACACAACCTGTCTTTCCTCATTCTTTTCTTTCTTTCCTCTTTCCTCCACCCCAAAACCAAAGAACTGATCCTTTGCAAATGAGGGCAGTTTGGGTGCAAGCACATGCCTGCCCCTTGTCCATTTTGTCAGGGGTGTGACAGCAGAGGGTGTGGGCATAGAAGGACATGGCGGCAGGCACATGTGCACACCCAAATTGTTGTTTGCAAACGAGGGAGCAGTTTTGGCATCCATCCACCCACACCTGTTGCCACACCAGCACATGTATACACACATCCAAATTACAACTCTGGTGACCAGGGTTTGAATCTCAGCTCAGCCATGGAAACCCACTCAGTGACTTCTGGCAAGTCACATAATCTCAGCTTCAGAAAAAGCCAAAAGCAATGTTATCTTGCCAAGAAAACCCCAATGGTAGGGTTGCCTTAGGGTTGCCATAAGTCAGTTTACAAAGGCGAAAAACATGATGACTCAAAAGAATCTCCCTGTCAGCAGTACTTTGTTGTTGTGTACCTTCAGGTCACTTCTGATTGCGGCAACACTAAGCTGAACCTATCACAGAGTGGTTTTTTTGCGGGAAGGGGGGACGGGGCAAGATTTCTTCAAATAGGGTTGCCTTTGCCTTCCTCTGAGGCTGAGAGAATATGGCTTTCCCAAGGTCACTCAGTGTCTGAGTGGGGATTTGAATCCTAGTCTCCAGAAGCCTTTAATAAATAAATATTTGAATAAATATGTCAACATTTCAACTTAAATATTTAAACTTTGAGTTAAGTCTCGGAGGTCCCCAGCAACAAATTTTATCTACAGGGGGTCCTTGGTAATGGAAAATTTAAGAACCACTGGTTTTCAGGAACAGTTCTAAAATCCATGAACAAGCAACACTTTTATTAGGGCCAACCTGCACAAAATTGTAAACAATAGCTGTAATACTCAGATCTCTTCACCAGAATTCATGTTGCATGAAAGTACGGAAAGGAAACACAAGTACAATTGGTTTTAAAACTGAGTGGAAGATGTGCAGATTTAAATAGATAGGCTCAATCTATGATGGCCTGCAGGCCCTTCTCTCCAACCCACTATTTTCCCAGGCTGACCACTCCCAGATTCTGGAACTCCCTCCCTAGAGAGGCCAGGATCCTTACTCTCCTTCTGTCAGGAAGTCAGAACATTTTTATGCCATCAGGCTTTTACCAACTGTTTACGGTTGGGCTTTTAAAGCTGTGGGGTGCTGTTTCTATGGGTTGTATATAATCTTTTAATAAATTGTAATATTTTTAATGTCTAATAATAATGTCTAATGATTTTTTAACTTTAGAAATTTAATTGATTTTGAAATCTTATATTTATACTTCTAATAATGCTTTTATATAGTTTTTAATTCGTATTTTTTAAAATACAGTATATTGTTAGCTACCTAGAGTCTCATTATTGGGACTTAATAAAAGGGCAGATGTTTACCCAAAGAAACTTATTCTGCACTAATGAACATATGCAAACTACCAAATAAGAGCACAAGTTGGAAAGCTGCACAGATGTAGTTACAGAACTCAAAGTCCAGGCAATTTGGTTTTACACTTCTGTGGTCACCTCTAGGCATCTTTTAAGCACCTTCTCTTCCTTTTTCATTGCTTCTCAGCATTATCTGCTAGTAGCACCACATCAGTAATTTCCTACACAATCTTACCCAACAGATACAAAAACAAATGTAGGAAAATTAGTCATACTGGGAGCATCTGGCCACATCTGTGTGTTTTTCTTTTCTAAATTAAAAAGAATGCTCTCTCTAAACAGGACACACACTTTCCTGCTTGCAGAGAACCTCCCAAGTTCTTGGAATAGTGTTGTAAATGGGTTTCCTGGTACAATATTAACTAAACAAGAATCTTAACAAACATTTGCAGAATTCATAAGGAGTTTGGCTCAGAAACAACCAGCTACTAGGTAAGAGATTTTTCCCCCCTACTTAATAGTAGCCTCAATGCACAAGTTCATTACTTCATTCTATCTTTCTGAGACATTTTGGTCAGAATACAAGTGTGTAAGAACAAAGTAAGTACCATACCATGTACCAGCTAAAGGGGATCTGGAAAAACATCCTGCAGCCTGCCTTCACCTGCAGTCTTAGGGGTGTGGAATTTCTTGAAAGCAGCAATTACAACAGATTGTTAGGGCTAAAGTGAAAACTGAAGAAAAGTGAGAGAACAGAGATAATACAAGGTCTGGTTAATAATAGCATTCTTTGTTCTCATTTGAAGGGGCTTATAAAGCAGTTGTTAATACTATCTTCTTGGGTGTCTCAGGATATTGCGAACAATTCTGTACACAGATCAATGTACCCAAAGTCTAAATGAGCATTTTTCCTGTCTTAAGTTTCCAGCTGCCAGGCACTGCAAATAAAAATCTTCCTTCAGAAGCTAGTTCTTTGTCATATATCAATCAGAGTTCTTCAAGATACAAATATGCTGCTCATAATTTCTTTCAGATGTATGTGGACCAGCTTACTTATGCTGCCTGCTACCAATTGAGAAGTTGGACTTACCGTGAGGTTTCATTCTGGGACGGGAGGAGGAGGAATCCAACCGGAACTGGCAGGAGTCCACATTCCAAATCAGTTAATTCCCTTAGGACGCCACTCTCCTTCCATCAGTTTCCTTCTCTAGTCAAGCCAAACTGCAAACTCCATTAACTCTGTCCACCGCTCAAGGTCAAGAAATCTCAGCAGACCAACTCTACATATAACCACTGTCCATACTCCCTCTTCATTTTCTCCCTTTTTTTAAAAAAAATTTCCCAGGGTGGGTGTGGATTCCTCCTCCTGCCATCCCAGAATGAAACCTCCCAGTAAGTCCAACTTGTCATTCTTGGGATGGCATGGAGGAGCAATCCACAATGACTGGGAAATACCCAAGCCTCATTCTAGGTGGGATCTCATTTACTCTTCATAATTGACTGAAGCACCTTTCCCCTGAAAGCAGCCTGCTCTGACCGAAATTTATACATCTTATAATGCCTTACAAAGGTCAATGGTTCTGACCATCCTCCTGCATCACAAACATCTTGCAGTGAAAAAGTCACAGTATAAGCTGTACTTGTTGACATAGACCTTGTAGAATGAGGATACACATTACATGGTCTTGCCTTACCTGCAGCATCATAGCACTGAAAAATACAGTTCTTGATCCACTTGCCAATCACCACTTTGGAAGCTTTCTGACCCATAGAATTAGGATTATATGAAATGAACAGTGCCTCTGTTTTCCTAATTCTTGCTGTTTTCTTAATATAAAGACGCACAGCTCTCATCACATCCAAAGTACGATATCTCTTTTCCCCTGCATCCTTTGGCTTAGGAAACAAACTTTGCAAATAAATAAGATCCGGTGTCACGGTCTTCCAAGCACATTAAGGAAGAAAGGTTGGCTCCAAAGTCAATACTAATCTGTCTTTCTTGAACTTACACAAGTTTGCATTTACAGCCAAAGCAGACAATTCTAAGACCCTTCTCGCTGAAGTTATGGCTACTAAGAATGCAGTCTTGAGAGTCATTAATCTCAATGAAGCATCCCTTATTGGCTCAAATAGCGCCTTTGTTAGAGAATCCAATACCAGATTCAAATCCCAACTCAAAATCTATGTTTCGTTGGGAAAGAAGTCAGCACTGCACCCCTCAAAAATCTCTTCATATGAGGATGCGCTGACAGAGATACACCATCAAACTTCAGCGCTACCAACAATGCTGATACTTGCCATTTTAGTGTGTTTGGCCTCAGATCTCTCTGTAAACCATCCTGCAGAAAATGAAGTACACGCTTCACCTGGATGTCTGACATCTTCAACTTATATGAATTGCACCATTTTCCAAAATCCTTCCATGTCATATTATATATATTTTGCGTTGACTGACGCCTAGACGCCATGATAGTGTCCACTGTCACTGGCGAATAATCCTGAAACTCTAAGGTCTTCCTCTCAAATCCCAGGCCATCAAACTCAACCACTGAGGGTTCGGATGATACACCGGCCCCTGACTTAAAATATCCCTTTGAAACGGCAACTTCCAAGGATCTCCTACAGACAGCTGTTTCAGTAGGGAGAACCAAGGCCGCCTTGGCCAATAAGGTGCTATCAACACCACTCTCGCCTTTTCCTTTTGTATTTTCAGTAACACCCTCTGCAATATCTGCACAGGAGGAAAGGCATATAGCTGACCTTCTGGCCACGGTATTGATACAGCATCTGCTGCTTCCGCATGCTTACTTCCATCTATTGAAAAGAATCTTTTTAGTCTGGTATTTTTGGCTGAGACAAACAAGTCTATCAGAAAAGGCCTGAATTGTTTGTTCAAACTCTGAAACAACTGATAATTCAGTGTCCGCTCTCCCGAGTGCAATCTGTTTTGACTGAGACAATCTGCTCTGACATTTAACTTCTCTTTTAGACGCACTGCTGTTAAGGATTGCAGATTTTTCTCCGCCCAACAAAAAGAGCCTGTTTGAATTTTTTACCAGAGCTTTTGATCAAAGGCCTCCTTGGTTCATGTTCTTGCTGTTATGTTGTCTGTCCAAATTTGGACATGATAACCCTTCACTATCTTCACAAACTTGAGGAGAGCTAGCTGAATTGCTTTCAGCTTCAAAAAAATTTATATTCTGTCTCAGATCCAAACTCGACCAAAGATCCTGAACTGACATCTCTTTACATATGGCTCCCCAACCTGTCAAGCTTGCATCTGTTGCAATCTTTATATACTGATTTACTTCCAAAGGAACTCCTTTGTTCAAATTCAAGTCCCTTATCCACCAATCCCAGTCTGCTTTCAATTGGGTTGGTAGTTTGATTAAATAATGCCTTTTCTTGCCTATGTTCCATTGCTGAGGAATCGACAGTCTCTCCAATCCTCTGGAATGGAATCTGGCCCATGGCACCAATTGAATTGTTGACACTAAAGTTCTCATCATTTGAGCCAACATCATCACATCCACAGAAGAACTTTTCAGTAACCTCTGCATTATACTTTTCACCTTTGTAATTCTCTCCTCTGAGAGATAAACTCTCCCCTTGTCGGTATCTATTCTCGCTCCCAAATGAGTCAGAACCCTTGTGGGAGTTAAATGACTCTTCTCCAGATTCACTAGAAACCCGTAAGTCTGTAACACATCTACGGTCATCCGAACATTCCTTTCCAGCTTCCTCTGAGAGTCTGCCTTTATCAACAAATTGTCCAAATAAAGGTAAGTATGTATCACTTTTTGTCTCAAATAGGCTACCAGAGGAACCAACACCTTTGTGAACGCCCTTGGAGCCAAAGCCAAAAGAACGGCATTGCCTGAACTGATAATGCCTGCCCATGAACTGAAATCTGAGATACTTCTTGTTTGTATTTCTTATAGAGACATGCAGATAAGCTTCTTGCAGGTCTACTGAAGCCATCCAGTCTCCTTTGGTCAAATTTTCTATTATAGTTTGCAACATCTCCATCTTGGACCTGAGATATTTCACAAAGCTGTTGAGATATCTCAGGTTCAGGACAGGACGATAAGTCTCATTGCTTTTTCGGATGGTAAAAAATGTTGAGTAGACCCCCAAGAAATATTGATCTTGAGGAACCTCCTCCACTGCACCAATGTGTACTAGATGTTCTGTCTCTCTCATAACTATTTCCCTTTTCTCCAGCACACTTGCTACTGGTGAGGAGATACCTGCATTTCGGTATCCTTTCAAACAATATCTTGTAACCCTGAGTTATTACCTGCAAAACCCACTGGTCTGATGTAATCTGGTTCCACAGGATACCAAACTGCAGCAGTCTTCCTCCCACATGATTTTGTTGTTTGTCAGAACTAGGTTCTACTCTTTCGCTGAGTAGACCCCCACCTTTTTCACTAACCTGCCCTTTCCTACCAAAAGATCCTAACTTTCCATACTGATCTTTTGGCCTATACGATTGCTGTTGACTGTATCTCGAATCCTGCTGTCTACGATTTCCTCTACCTCAAAAGGAATAATATGAATTTCGAAATGGTCTCCTTTCAGGCTTCTTTTTCTGCAAAGTAGGCATTACGTGCTTCTTTTCTCTACTCTCAACTAGCACTTTTTCCAATGCTTGATCACCAAACAGCAACTCTCTTTTAAAAGGGACAAAAGCAAGGTTATTCCTGGATTTCTGATCAGCATCCCAATGATGCAACCACAATGACCTTTTAGCAACAGTCACAGCATTTATACTTCTTGCCATAAATGCCACAGAATCATAACTGGCATCCGCCACATACTCTAAGACTTTCCTAACTCTGGATAAAACTTTCAAGGAAGACCGGGATTGTATATCCTTATCTTCTATTACCTCTTGAATCCACATCACAGCCGCGTAAGCAAACACAGAAATTGCTACAGAAACACTAATAGCTAGACCTGAATTCTCATGCACTTTCCTTAAAGTCAAATCAGCCCTCTTTTCATCCATATCCTTTACCATAGTATCGGAGAACCAGAGCCCCCGAAATAAGTACAGCTATTGGCCCATCCACTAGGGCGACCCTTAATAATTCCACACCCCTCTTTTCAAAGGAATATAATTTATTAGTATGACCTAAAAACCTACGTGTATTCAAAGAAGCCTCCCATTCTACACCAATCAATTCCTTAAACATATCAGGCATTGGCATATCAAATCCATGCATCTCTCTCTTTTTTAAATTACAGAAGCTATCCTAGCCTCCTTTCCTTTCGATTCCTTCGACTGATGTTTATCCTCATCCATTTCCAAACCTAATGTATGTAATACCCTTCTCAATAAATTTTTAAAGTTTTCTACTTGAAACAATCCACTACTACCTAACTCCTCCGCTTCCTCTCTCCTGAGGAGCTGCCAACATCAGAATCATCTACCTGCTCTTGCATCTGTTCCTCATTCCATTCATCACTAAACTTTTCCTCTATATCAATACCAGATCTTTTCCTTTTCGTAGGACTTTCTATATCTTCACCATATTCCTCAATCTGTTCACCTCACAGAGAATCCATTCTTTTTTTTTGTACTGACTCTCTTCACTCGTTCTCTCCTTCCTTCCTTGTTTCCAAACTCGCAGTCTTTCCAAGTTTTGGTTTACTCTCTCAGGCAACACATTTGATTTTAATGATGTTTGTATAATCATTACTGACAAAGAATTCAACAAATTATATGATCTTCTATCAATCAAAGAGTCAAGTTCATTAGATGTATTAAATTGATTTTGTGAAGGTAAAATCATTGCATTCAATTCATTGGAAATAGTCTGTCTAATCATGTACTGCAAATCACTTATATTCAATAAATTTATCATTAAATTAGCCTCAGATGGAAATTGCCAGGTCCAGCTGCCTTGTCTTAGCGCTGGCCCCCTCTCCTCCATTCCTCCCACATACTGCCTCTCAATTGAATTATTAGGCATCCTAACCGCTTCGCTCCCACTCCCATTCCTGACAAATAGATCCGGGGCTGTGTCCATAACGAAGGAATCTTTCTCCTTAAACGCAACTCTCTCCGTTTCACCGCGTGACCTGCTTCCTGCTGACCACAGAGAGCCGGGCACTGGAATAACGACGCTCGCTTGCGCACTTCCTGAGCATTCCAACTTGTCCCTGCCCTTCAACTCAGGGCGACTAGATGGACTAACTGTGCCTGCTCCAGAGATGGGTTTGCACTCTCCAACAGCCCGTCCCATCTCTGTGGAATCTCCAAAATCAACATGGCGGCCCGAAGCAGCTTTTGTTGATTTTACCGCTCTTTTTTTACAGCTCTTACCTCCTCCATGTTGCTTTCACTGGAGGAAAGGAATACTTTTCTTAAATCAGCTGCCTTACCTTCACCAGAAACTCGCGCACTCCTGATCGTCTAAGAGGCATTATCATTTCCATTGCTACTAGATTCTGACTCAGAGCCTCGCTGTGTGGCAGGCATATAAGGAAAGACATTTTTAATATTATTCCTTTTCTCTTCCTCAGAGCCTTGCTCTGTAGCAGGCATCTGGGATTCTGTTTCCATCAACATTTTCCAAGTCTATTCAAACTCCAAAACCTGCTAACAGTTTTCCTTAACCAAACACTGACAGAGAGAGTGAAAACCTGTCTGGTTTGCTTGGCAAGAAAATTAAAACTGACAGAGGGAGAGTGGAGTCCTAACAGAATTAACTGAGTTGGAATGTGGACTCCTGCCAGTTCCAGTTGGTACGCAGGGAACAACCCAATCGTTGTGGATTGCTCCTCTGCCATCCCGAGAATAGCTAAATCCATAGATTACATCCATGTTTTCAGTTTAGCATTCTCGTACTATGTGTACAAAAACTTAAGTATACTGAAGAGCTTAAACTATATCAGAGCTATCACCAATTATTCTTCAATAGTTCTAACTGCTGCAGAGTGCATTTCACTTACAGTGATAAACCTGCACACAAGAGAAGGTTTCAGGTTAAGCAAAGTCCTGGTTTCAAAGTAAACAGGGGAAATGTCTATTCCTTATGATTAACTCATTTTCTACTCATTTCTGCACATACGCCTCTCAGAAAACTTGCAAATTAGTGCCGTATTTACCATCCAATGAACAACTTCTAAATTATTTACGCTAAAGATACAGAGGTGGAAAAAAAGAATGACACAATGGACTTTGGCTCTGTAAATCCCTTAGCCAGTCAGTTCAGGTTTTCCAAACTCTAGGGAGATCATGTACTTGCATTATTGTTAAGAAAGATAACTCTAAAGTAACACCTTAATTACTTATCCTGGTCAGAATGTAAAAACTTGTAATACCATATTCATGCTAACTCAAGCTCCTGTAACATCCTTTGCAAGCTGTGTATGAACTACGTATGTGTGTAATAGCAAGTTCACTCCTCTCCCGACTTTGACCTCAAATTTTTGCAATAGAAAGCTGGAAACTAATAAACGAGGAGCTATTATGTTCCTAAACTCAGTTCCCATACATCTCACCTATTTATTCTTTGTAACAGCACAAACCTTCTTTAGGGAACAGAAAGAACAAGATAGTTACATGGGGAAGAAGTGGTAACTACTTTCATTCTGTACCCTACATCCAAAGCAGATGCTTTCATGGAACAGCACTGTTAAAAAAGTAATGTGGGTCTCCAGCTGGTAACAGCAAGTTTCAAAGTCAACACTGTTTAACTAGAAAATGACTATGGACACCAAAGAATATGCTGGTAAACTATGTCTACAAATGTTTCACAGATTCACTGAAAATAAAAAGTTCAAGAAATTAAGAGGCTATTTTTTTCCCCTGTATGCTTAAAACAGTTATGAGTTAATACTAGGAAAAACATTTCCTCAAACTGTCCATGACAGAGTAAAGATCTGAAGGAAGACATCAATCCTCCATTCTGTAACATATGATTAATTTTTCAGTACTTTTCAGGGAAAGAACTTCCCTGCTTGGATTTCCCCTGGCTCCCACCCACACAACTGGGTGGGAGGGGCACAGAAGAAACCAGGCAGGGAAAGAACTCTTTCCTTGCTGGCTCTCTCTTGCGTCCCCCCCCCTCACCTTCTGCCGCCTGCCAATGATCAGCCTGCACCAGCAACTACAGCCGAAGGAGCATGGGGAAGGGTCGATTGCCCTTCCTGTGCCCTCGCCTCCCCCAGGCCAGGGAATGGGAGGGTGGAAGGGGGGCAAGCGGGCACCTCGTGAATAAATTCGCAAAAGTGAAACCCATGAATGTGCAGGAAGAACTGTACTTTCCTATCCCTTCAATACAACAGAATTTCAGAAACAGATTTTCTAGTATTGTTAGACTGAGACAAGCTACAAGAGGCTTCATTTCATGCAGCTAAGCCTGTTTGGTTGAGTACATGGTACCAACACAATCTATCTTCCCTTTTTATCAGTTATGCAGGCATCAGCAGGTTACTCCATAGAAGTGAAGATGCTTTTTCACGCTGCAGAGATTTGTCAAAGCTGGGTATCTTTCCTGACATTATCCCTGTTAAGTGAATGCAATGGTACATAACTTGTATTTGTCTTCAGTTGTGTAAAAACAGTATGTCCCTATGTGCAGGGACAGTGGGCTTTCTAAGGGCTAAGGAAACACCTGTAACTATAGGCACAGTGATCTAGTTAAAGTGTATGATTTGGGGCACCTGCTGGAGAAGGAACCCTATACTTAATCCAACCATACACTCCTCAGGCTTACATCACAGGCAGAAGGCTCAAGCAACAGCAAATGGAAAAAAAGCAGCAGGGGTAATCAGGCCTGCTGCTCTGGTCAGACAACAAATGAAAAGAGTCTTCTTTCCTCTCCATCTCCATATTAAAGATGAACTGCATATCTGTAATGGTTGAAGACAATTTATAATCGAGGATTATGCTTCTTATTGATCACAATGGAGAACAGCTGTCACTTGCTGCAAAACAGTCATCTGTTGCTAGTGCCTTTTACTTCATTCCAATACTACTGGTTTCTAAACCAATGCAGTTTCTGCCCTATTCTTTTCTCTAAATGTAGAGACACTTATACTCTCTGTGTGTGTGTGTGTGTGTGTGTGTGTGAACGCACATGTGCACCTTCAACTTGCCTGTCAACATACCAAACATGTATTGGTGAAAGGACTGTATGAGGTAGAAGACTGATTCAAAAGGCTGACAAGTTTTCAATTTTTAAGCACATTTAAGATTTATTGTTACCTTATGTCTGACTGGAACTTCAGCTGTACAAGTCTCCCCTCTCTGAGAGGGTACACTGTCTTATGAGTTCTCACAACATGAACAAAACATGTTCGCATTAATCTTAATGACAATTTTAAAAGGTAGCATCAGGGCGAAACTAGGCAAGATGGGAAATGTGCGATCATGCTTTACACATTTTTTTATACTGTTAAAATAAAAGTTGGAAAAGGACGGGCAATCAAAATGGGATTTTGGGAGCAATAGGAGAGGAGCTTAATACTTCCACACCAGTAACATCTTTCTTTTCATGGCAGGTAACTGTTCTGGAAAGATTTTCATGACACATTCTCAGTTGCAGAAGGGAGCAGAAAGGTTAACCAGTTTTCTTGTTTAGGGAAAAAAAAAGATTCAGTTGTGTCATACGCAGTTACTCATTTCACATATCGCCTTTTTGTCACATATTCTGTGCTGAAATATTAGCCTGTGCTACAAACACATTTTTCCAATGGAAAACATTTTTCAGCAAAACCTTGTCTTTCAAATTGCTTAGTTATAACTAAATCTGGTTTCATCTTATTTATAAAGAGCTGTACAGTCAATGATCTCCTGTTCTACACATAACATGAAACATATTTGGACACCAAGAAACATGAACAAAACACATCAAACTCTCGCCAAACATATACAGTCAACATACAGAGTCATGGACAAAAACAACAAATATAATACTGTATAGAATGAAATCCCCAACACTAATAAACTAGTTGGCTTATTAAAGTAAACAGCAATGAATGCAACTGAAGATTTTCTATGCTCCAGGTAGAGCAAGCTTGCTACCAGGTATAAAGCTTTTTTTCTCTGCAAAATGCACACAACAGTCTTCACTAATTCAGACATTGCTTAAAATAGCTTTCTTACTGGTTTCACTTTAATCAATCTTTAATTTCCACTGAGTTTCCTACGCCCTGAGAAATATTCTTTACAACTTGCTCTAGAACAACTTAAGTTTTTTTAATTTATTTTTTACACTTAGGAAAATGTTAAACTATGAGACTAGTATTATTTTTTTTCCTTTTACTGTTTTATATCAAAGATACAGGAAAAAGTAATGCTTTTGAATTCCAAAGATGGCAGGAATCACGAAGAAGCTGTACTGGCCAAGAAGTACTTTAGTGTGAGCTTCTAACTTTTGGATTGCTTGGAGATGCTGCCCCAAAATCGTGCAATTCCTCTTCCACATCTAGTGGTTGGTTCACACATTGCTTTCACTCCTGCAGAATAACCACCTAAGCAAATAATGCATTTATGTCAGTATAAATTAAACGTACATCAAGATCACCCAAATCCCACGACAATCTAATGAACAAACAGTGGTGACTAGTTCCACAGAATTCAAATTTTATAACTATCAAGTGAAGCAGCACCACAAACATTCCTCCCTCTACCCTGTGCCTAGAGGCACTGTATTTTTTGTAAGTCATGAAGGGCTTCCACCACCCCCAAGACTGTGTTTTTACCTTACAAGCTATTTTAACTTTCTTACTTATTATCTTTAACCTGTTTATGTTACTTTATTGTTTTATCTTGAATTGTTTTTAAACTGTTTATATTGTTTTATCTGTGTATCCCATGGGACGGAAGTATTTTAACAAAACAAAACAAAACAGAAAACTGTACGCAAAGAGCCATATAGTGAAGTAAGGCACCAACTGCACCCTTACCAAAGACAGTATTATCAGAACACAGACATTCATGCTGGACAATATGATGCAGTCGAGATCATGCTAACATTTCCATATTTAAATCCAAGCTGAAATTTAAATTTAAGATCACAGGGTGGTCTTGTTGTATGACTTCAAGTTGTTTCAAGATTATGGCAAATCTATTATGGGATTTTCTTGGCTGGATTTGTTCAGAAGGGGTTGGCCTTTGCCCTCCTCTGAGACTGAGACAGCGTACTTCAAGGTTGCCCAGTTGGTTTCCATGGCTAAGTGTGAATTCAAACCCTAGTCTCCAATGCTCAAAACACTAAACCATGCTAGCTTTCATATGGATGGTTTTGTGCAACACATAATGAACCTACTCTTTCAAAATGTTTTCAAGTAAAAAAGTATAATGATAAAGTACTCTACACCTACACCAATACAGGCCAATACCAATACTGACAATTAAAAAAAAATACCCACTGGAGATCACAAGGCAATTTCATCATGTTTTTAGTTGTCTCTGGGAAAAAAATTTGTTGTATAAAGGGTCTCTTTTTGGGCCTAAAATGCCCCAAGGGGTCAAAAACATGTTAGAATGAGAGATTGTACTTACTGTGAAGATTCATTCTGGGATGGCAGGAGGAAGACTCCACTACGTTTATCCCCACGTGACAATCGGAACCGGCAGGAATTCTCAATCTTCAGTTACAACCCTTAGAATCGCTCCCTTCTCCCAACAGTTTTGTTAAATAGCTGAAATGAACCTCTTCTTCTTCCTATTACGTTTGCTTCTTTCCTTTTCTATTATCCCTTTTTTTGGAGGGCGGACATGGATTCCTCCTCCTGCCATCCCAGAATGAATCTTCACAGTAAGTACAATCTCTCATTCTCAAGATGGCACGGAGGAGGAATCCACTACGTTTGGGAACTACCCAAGTCACACCCAGGGCGGGAATACCCTTAAGTCTTCAATACTGACTGCAGCACGGTCCTGCCAAAAGATGCCTGTGCTGATTTGAACTTATCAATTTTATAATATCTTATAAAGCTTGAAGGTTCAGTCCAACCAGCCGCTGAACATATATCCTGTAATGATGCAGTTACGGCATAAGCAGTGCTGGTCGCCATTGACCTCGTTGAATGCAGCCAAACATTTTTAGGCCTTGGTTTGCCCACACAATTATAACACTGGAAAATACACACCTTGATCCATCTACCAATTACCATTCTCGAAGTTTTTTGCCCAAAAGTCCTCGGATTATGACACAAAGAGAGCCTCTGTACATCGCACTGACTGCTCTCTTTACATCCAGAGTGTGCCATCTTATTTCCTCAGAATACCTTGGTTGAGGACAAAAATTAGGTAAGTGAATCATGTCTGGAACCTTCTTACTCCATGCACATTTCCGAAGAAAAGTCAGACCCAATGTTAGCGATAATCTATCTTCCTCAAATTTACATAAAGCCAGATTTATACACAAAGCTGCCAACTCTGAAACTCACCTAACCGATACTACAGCCACTACAAAAGCTGTCCTAAAAGTCATCACCCTTAATGTAGATTCCCTAATTGGCTCAAATGGTGGTCTCGTTAATGCATTTAGAACCAGATTAAGATCCCAACTTTGAAATCTATGTTTTGTCAGAAAAGATGAAATTGTAGCTCCCCGTAAGAACCTTTTAATATACGGATGAGCTGATAAAGATACTCCTTTATAATTCAACATCACTGACAACGCCGACAGCTGCATTTTTAAACTATTTGCCCTCAAACCTTTTTGTAAGCCATCCTGTAAAAACTGTAAAATATGTTTAACTTCAATGTCTGCCAATTTGAGCTATTGTTCAACATTCCATTTTTCAAAACCCTTCCTCATCATGTTATAAATGTTGTGTTGATTTCTTCCTAGATGACAAAATAGTTTCAATCACTGCAGAAGAATAATCATGCATTTCTAAGGTTTTCTCTCAAGTCCCAAGCCATCAAATTCAGCCACTGTGGATGTGGATGGTTGACTGGTCCCTGAGACAGCAGATCTCTCTGAATTAGTAACTTCCATGGTTTCCTCACTGACATTTGCTTCAGAAGAGAAAACAACGGTCTCCTCGACCAATGCAGTGCTATTAACACAACTTCCGCTCGCTCCTGCTTTATTTTCAAAGCACTTTCTGCATGATCTGGATCAGCGGAAAAGCATAATGTCGATCCTTTGGCCAGGGAACCGACAAAGCATCTACTGCCTCTGCCTGACGACTGCCATCTATGGCAAAACACCTTTTCAGCCTGGCATTCTTTCTTGAGGCAAACAAGTCTATCTGAAAACGGCCCCATTTCCTGCTCAGCTTTAGAAAAACTGCATAATTCAGTATCCACTCCCCTGGATGTAAACTGTGCCTGCTCAAATAATCTACCCTGACATTTAATTTTCCTTTCAAAGAAACTGCCGTAATTGACTGCAGATTTCTCGCCACCCAGTCGAAAATCCTGTCCGCCTCTGCTACCAGATACTTCGAATGCACACCTCCTTGATAAACAACATACACTCTTGCTGTTATGCTGTCCGTCCATACGTGGACATGCTGACCTTTCACCAAATGAACAAACTGAAGGAGCGCCAAATGAGCTGCTTTCAGCTCTAGGAAACTGATACTGCGTCTCTTGTCCCATCCCATCCACATCCCCTGGGCCAACATACCTCAACACTGCGCTCCTTATCCTGTTAGGCTTGCATCCGTTGTAACTTTGACATATCTTTCTATCCTTAACTGAACACCCTTGTTTAAATTGGAGCCCTTCGCCCACCAACTCCACTCCTTCCTCAACTGGTGGGGTAAAGACACCAAATAATGTTTTTTCTTCCCAGTGTTGTTCTGATGTGGGACCAACAGTCTCTGAAGACCCCTGGCATGAAATCTTCCCCAGGGCACTAACTGAACTGTTGAAACTAGAATTCCCATAACATGAGCTAACATCATTAAATCCGCTGACCTTGTAACACCCATCGACTGAGCTACCTGCTTGACCTTCTGTCTCTGTTCCTCTGATAGACACACTAGACTCCTCTCTGTGTCTACCTGAGCACCCAAAGGAGTCAGTGACTTCGTTGGTTTCAATTAACCGTTTTCGTAATTTATTAGAAACCCAAACCTCTCCAAACAGAGAATGGTCTGCCTCAAATTCTGAAGCAGTTGATCCCGAGAACTGGCCTTCACTAATATGTCACTCAGATATGGATAAAGATGCACTCCTTGCTGTCTTAGGAATGCCACCAGAGATACTAAAACCTTCATAAACACTCTTGGTGCCAAAGCCATCCCGAAAGGCAGGGCCCTGAACTGGAAATGCCTGTTCATGTACTGACATCTAAGGTATTTCCTGTCCCTGACATCCATGGGCACATGAAGACACGCCTCCTTTAAATCGATGGAGACCATCCAATACCCTAACTGTAAATTCTCCTTTATTGTTTGAAGTGTCTCCATCTTGAACCTCAAATACCTCACAAACTGGTTGAGAGATCTCAGATTCAACCCAGGACAATGCTTCCCATTGCTTTTGGGCACTGTAAAGAATGTGGAGTAAATGCCAGAAAAATTCTGTTCTTCTGGAACTTCCTCCACCACACCACTCTCCAACAGATGAACTATTTCGTTCAAAATTATCTTCTTCTCTACACTCCTGGCTACTGGGGAAGACACATATCTGACTTTTGGCACCCTGTCAAAGAGAATCTTGTACCGGGATGTTACAACCTTTAACATCCATTGATCCGTTGTTATCTGAGACCAACGAGTGCCGAAGTGCAGAAGTCTTCCCCCTATTCCCGAAATCTTTCTGTCAGAATTGAGTCCTTCCCCTCTTTGGAGCAAAACCCGATCCCCTACCTTGTCCCTGACTCGGTCTACCAAATTGTTCTGTCCTATTAAACTGTCCTCTTGCTCTATTCCACTGTTGTCTTCCAAACCTAACTCCGACTGTCTTCCCAAACTCCTATCCCCTCGAAAGGAGTAAAAACCCCCTTGAAAGGGCTTCCTAACCACTTTCCTTTTCTGCAACGTTGGCATCACTTGCCTCTTCTCTCTATTTTCTATCAATACCTTATCCAATGCCAGATCGCCAAAAAGCAACTCACCTTTAAATGGCACAAAAGCTAAATTATTCCTAAACTTTTGATCGACCTCCCAATGCCTTAACCATAGACATCTCCTTGCAACTGCTACAGCATCCATACTTCTCGCCACAAATGCCACTGTATCATAACTTGCCATCAGCCAAGTACTCTAAAACCTTACTAACTCTAACATTTTATCTACAGATCTTGACTCTACTTCCTCAGCCTCCATAACTTCCTGCATCCACAAAACTGCCACCCTAGCAAAAACTGATGCTGCCACGAATGCTCTAATAGCTGTAGCTGAACTTTCATGGGCTTTCTTTAATGCTGACTCCACCCCTCTCTCATCTACTTCTTTCAGCATTGTATCTTCTTCCTGGGGAACTAATGCCCCCAAAATCAGCGCTGCTATGGGCCCACCCACCAACAGGTTTTAAGGAACTCCAACTTTTTCTTTTGGAAAGAATATAGTTTGTTTACATAAGTTAACTCCCTGCGTGTGTTCAAAGACGACTCACACTCAGCCTGGATCAGATCCTTAAACATTTCTGGCATCAGAATATCATTCGTATGACCCTCTTTTCCTTGTTACAGAAACTAACCTACTCACCTTTTCCTTACTTTCCCTATCTTGTTCTATATTCTCCTCTATGTCCAATCCCAATGTATGCAAAACTTTCTTCAACACACTCCTAAAATTCTCTGTTTGTTAAAGCAATCTACTTGTATCTACATCTGTGTTCTCTTCCACTGCTCCAATACCCTCCTCATCAAATTGCATCTCCACCTCTTGATCTCCACCTACTTCCATTTCCAGGATGCTCACATCATTTGACTTCCTCAAACTCTTCTCACCACCAGTCCTAACTATGTCCTGATCCTCCTCCAAGCTCACATCCAACTTTCTCTTCCTACTTTCATTTTGATTAACTTCCAATATTTCCTCTCTTCCTCTTATATCCTCGCTGACCTTACTTCTTTTGTTAGCAGTAGATTTCAGCATATCAGAATCAAGTTGAAAATTCATCATATTTGCATTACTCCAATCATTAAATTGATTTTTCATTACTTATAGTACACTTCCTAGTTCATTAGAAATTGCTGATTTAATCATAGATTGCAATTCATTAGCAGCAGCAGCATTACAGACTGTATTAGGCCCATGCTCATTGTAAAATCTCGCCATGGGGCTCATAAAACATTGGCTTACATCTCTGGTAATGAATTTATTCTCTCCTCCTCCTGACACAAATTCACCCCTGTAAGTATCTGACGCAGCTGGCCTCATAAACTGACGACCTTCCAAAGGCCAGCTGTCATTCTGCTGGAAATGAAGTGCTCCCATGCTAAAAGCACCTTCATGACCACACCAAACTGGCTGCTGAGGAGAAAGGCGCAGATGAGAGACAATCTCCTCTCTACACAGCTGCGCAGACACCGAAGGAGAAGCCACACATGCTCCCAAACAAATTTCTGATGTTTCTGCCCTCAAGCCTATGGAACGCTGCATCAGCCCTTCTGAACTTCCGTGGCCTCTGAGGATCGCTCTTTTTGAGCCCCTCCTATCTCCTTGGGATCGGAAAAAACAAGATGGTGCCCCGAATCAGCCGTTTGAACTCCAGACATTGGAGATACCTTTTTCTGCGCCTTAGAAGAGCCAGACCGCAATCCTGATTCCTTTTTGCCTTTTGCCTCTTTCTTGGCAAGTAAAACCACCTTCTTAACCTTACCGTCTATCTTATCAATTTTTTTACCGCTACAAACTGCATCTACTTTCTCCATCTCGCTCTCACTAGAGGAAACAAAGACCCTTCTGAGCGCTTCATTTTTTGTCATCTCTAGAGACTCGTGGATCAGTGATCATCTGGGATAATTTGCCTTTCCCTTTTTCTCCTTTACCACACTCAGAACCCTGCTGAGCCGAGGGTGTCAGACAAGGCAACTTTTGTGCTCTCTTTTATGTCATGCAAGGTTGGACAAAACCTGTAGTCCAAAGAAAATACTCTGTGATGTAAATTGTCAAGTGCACCTGTAAAAAGCCATGTGACTCTAGCTGAGTCATGCTGAGTCATGCTGATGGGCAATCAAGGGAGAAAGTTGCATCAGATACGGGGAGAATGCAATGGTAGGTCAGCATTGCATCACCTAGGTGTGTGTATAAATGTAGCCAAGTACTAGTCAACACAGTGCCGGAACGTGTATGCCGGAGGCTCTGCCAGAAAGAGCAAGCTGAGGAATGCGGGAACGCCTTCTGGACATTCTTGTAAATATGTATATATTGTAACTCAAGAATAAATTGCCTCCTTGATAGAAGATAACAAGTGGCATGGGTGAGTTTTTCCTGGCTACAGTGCATTGCTGCTAAGATAATCACTGCTGAGCACGCTTACATAGCTGTGCGACCAATCTCTGCTATATTTGGGCTTTTTGTACACTTGACTCTGGTACAGCCTTTTGGCCAGAGCTCAGTGGTCAGAAGGGAAGTGCCATCGCGGTTTTGCGTAGCTCCCAGCATCCCCAACCCTTCTGGTGACATTTTACTCTTTCCTCAGAGCCTCATGGAGTGGCGGGCATTGGGGAATTCATGTTTTTATGCAATTCTGGCATCTTCTTTTTACACTCAGCTCCTTTTTCCTCCACTTTCTTTTCCATACCAAACCTAATACGCTACTAGTTGGAAAAGGGCTAAATCCCGACCAGTTCACTCAGCAGGTAAAAGAAAACTGTTGGAGAGGGGAGCGATTCTAATGGCCGTAATTGAAGATTGAGAATTCATGCCGGTTCTGGTTGGCATGTGGGGATAAACCCAAACGTAGTGGATTCCTCTTCCATGCCATCCCCAGAATTGCTCCAGACATCTCTTGTAGGCACTGGGGTTATTTTAGGGTAAAACATCTTGAACCTTTTTTCTGCAAACTTTTCTGGGGGTATATAACATGCACTTGTTCCACCTCTGAAATACATACTGAACCATATGCACATCCAGCAAACCCTCTGGATGCAAACTTTTTCCGATCTCATTCAGATTCCTTTAAAAACAGATTCGTATCCCAACAAGCACTGTACGTTTATCTGCTTATGTCTTCTGCTTATACACTGTCAGCAGCCTCTGAATGAACTTATAAACAAAAATATCACAAGCCTACCTTCACTGTTATTTGGCCTTAGACAGCTATTGGTTCATTAATTACAGTTGCTATGGAAATGAGGTTCCAAACCGGGTTTGAAAATGACAAGGAAAGAAACCACCTTTGGACTGGTCAAGAAGGTCAATACTGAATGGCAGTATGGAAACCTCTAAGAAACACAAATGACTCAGTCAGTGAACTGTTGCTGCTTGAGAAAAGAGTTGAACGCTAGAGCTAGGTGGATGCAGGAAAATGAGTGAGAAACTCCAACATTTAGAAAAAGAAAAGATCAATGTGAAAGAACTCTTCCAGGACAAAATCTGAATTTTTGTTAGTTGATACAGAGGGCTGTGTAGCTAAAAATTTCAGGCACAAAGCAGAGCCCAACAATAGAAAGTTTCAGGTGAAGGTCAGACCACATGGAATTTCAGCTAAAATCTCTGAAACAGAAATCATGCTAGAAACTAAAAGCAACAAGAAAAACTGGAGAGAGAGCAAGACCGTTATATAGCATCTGTATAAAGACATGGTTTCACATTTTTCCTTTCCGTTGCTGTCAAAAACTTAAGCATCTTCCTCATTATTTCTTTCTACTTTTTTGCACAATTCCTGTTAATAAAACTCTTATATTTAAGTCTAAATTGTGGTGAAGGCTCTAAATACATGTAGCTGGCTTAGCAGGAATTTTAAAAACTGAAGGTGAAGGTCAACGACATTAACTTAAAAAGAACTTTGTGAGATTCCTGCTACATATGCTGGCACGCAAGGAATAACCCAATTGCAGTGGATTGCTCCTCCATGCCATCCAGAGAATAGCATCTATTTCAGTCATTTTTCAGGGGGTGGAGGTTGCCCTTTAAAATCCCACAGTTGTGCAGAATAAATAGAACACATTTCTTCTGTTCAGATTCTGGCAAAAATAATCCAGATAATAGATAACATGCCTGTAAAAACCTTCAAGCTAGACAAGTCACACCCTTGCAGAATATTGGAAACAAGCTTGCAATTACCTAACGGTAGGATTTACTGAGAGTTTTATTTAGCAAAAAAAACCTGTTGGCCTGCAATTTTGAGTATTCTTCACTAAGGCAATACTGGCTGTAGGGAGCTGCAGGTCTACCATCTTGAGGGCTGTATATGTCACACGTTTTTAGTAAGATATTACAACTACTGGAATAGCACCCTATTGTAAAGAGTTCACCACTAACCTTATCGATCCTGGTTGTTCTTCTAAGTAGTGAAAGAAAGGTGCAGCACACAAAGTAGGCCTTACAAATAAATAACCTGTACACACCTTGGATCATACAAGTTGAAAAATGCCTCAGAACTTGCCAAGCAGTGGCCAAGCTATAATCTAATGGACCTGCATAAATTATGAGGTCCCATTCAGAACAAAAATGAGTGATTTTATCTGCAGTGTTATGCAAACACGCCAGGTTTCTATCACATGCTGAGTTTAAGTTTACTGTGTACAGTCAGAAGTCTTTCAAAGTACAGAACTAGAGGCAATTAACAATGCAATTTTGAAATTTAAAAATAGATTATTATAAGATTATTTTAAGAATCTCTTCTATCTTAAATTTGCTCCTTAAACAGGCATAAAATTTCAGATTTCAGACATAGCAGGCTGGCTGTAGATCTTGTGCACTCTTAAGTGATGCCCACTGCACTCCAAGTGTTCAGCTAGTTATGAGGATTCCAGATATTATGGATGTTTAAGTATAAACAAGGTGAGAAAAAAATGGAAACAAATAGAAAAGGGTGCAAGACGGAAAGAACAGGTTGCTTACCTGTAACTGTGGTTACAGTGGTCATCTGTGCCCTCACACAATGGGAATCATCATGCACGTGTAATAGCTTTTCGGAAAGTTCCAGAGCTGAGCAGCTTGGCGGGAATCCCTCCCCCATCTGGTACTGAGCATGCTCACTCCTGCCAAGCTAACGGTCTCTTCTCAGTTTTGAAGTCCGCCGAAGCAAGGACCTGAAAGAGGGGAGGCTGGGTGTGCGTGTGTGTGAGGGTACAGATGACCACTCGAAGAACCACAGTTACAGGTAAGCAACCTACTCTTCTTCTTCGTGGTCTCTGTGCCTCACACAATGGGAGACTGAGTAATTTACCGTTGGATAACGGGCCAGGTCCTAGAAGATAGAAGACAGCACCGCACGACTGAAGCGAGTATCATGCCAGGCTCTGCAGTCAAGGCAGTAGTGGCAAATGAAGGTTGAAGGCTGGGACCATGTAGCCACATGACAAAGCTCCTGTAGGACAACTCCCCTGAGAAGGGCCACTGAAGAGGCCATTGCCCTAGTGGAATGGACACAAGGCAGAACCAGCGGAGACTACCTGGCAAGTTCGCAGGTAACGTGAATTGTCCGGGCAACCCCTTTGGAAAAACATTGAGTGGATACCTTGTGACCTTTCTGGCGCCCACCACAGCAGACAAAAAAGTGGGGAGTCTGACAGAAGGTCAAGATTCGTTGCAGGTAAAAGGCGAGGGCACAGCGTACGTTGAGTGAGTGCAGGGAGCGCTCGAGAGGTGAGGCAGGATCAGGATAGAAAGTAGGTAGAATCAAATCCTGGTTCAGACAGAAGTCAGAGACAACTTTGGAAAAAAAAAGGTCTGGACGCCGGACTACCTTGTGCCGATGAAACACCAGGAACAGTTCAAAATAACGCAACACAGTCAGTTCACCTGCCCATCTGGCTGAAGTGACAGCGACCAAGAATGCTGTCTACATGTAAAGGAGACGGTCATCAGACATGGCCATCGGTTCAAAGGGATGGCACATAAGCTGAAAAAGGACAAATGATAGTGACCATGGAGGGAGCGGTGGGGAGATAGGAGAGAGAAGTGTTGCAGACCTTTAAGAAATTGCTTGACTGTGGTGTTTTGGAAAAAACCTGAGGAAGGAGAACCAAATGGCTGATAAGCCATGATTGCAAAGAGGTAAACTTTCAGAGAGGAAAAGGCAAGACCCTGGTCCCACAGTGTCAAGAGGAAGTGAAGCACCGTTGGCAGGGAGGTCAGAGAAGAGGCCGCATTACGGGAGTCCACAAAGGCCATGAACTTCCTCCACTTGTAGTTGTAGGATCTACGAGTAGATTCCTTCCTCGCAGCTGTGACGACAGCTTGGATAGAGAGAGTCTAGAACGTTATCCTCCATGCATGCAGGTGGAGGAGAGGGAGGTCCGGATGCAACCCCCAAATGAGAACGGAGGTCCGGCGTGCTCTGAAGTCTCACGTTGTGGCCCCATGCGATGGCGAGAAGGGGACCGAACCAATGTCTGTCTCGGCCAATAAGGGGCTACAAAGACGGTGTCTGCCCTGTCCCCTGCGATCTTGGCCACCACTTGGTCCAAGAGAGGAAACAGTGGGAAGATATAAAGGAACTCCCCACTCCAAGGGAACTTGAACCCCGAGAGAGCCAGGGCCCAGGCTGGCTCTCGAGCAATAACAGGGACATTTCCTATTCTGTTTGGTCACAAAGAGATCGATGGTTGGAGTGCCCCACGGGGACACTATCCACTGGAAGGTGGCATCAGAGAGGGACCACTCGTGGTGGCACGCTATGTCCCTGCTCAGCGTGTCTGCTGTCACGTCCCATCCTGCTAGGTGAACTGCAAGAGAATGTATTCATAGTGGAATGTACCAGTCAGATGCGTAGAGCCAGATGGAGCAAGGTGGAGAAGTGAGTGCCTCCTTGTTGGTTCATGAAGCAGACAACAGCTGTTCTGTTGTCTGACAGGATCTGGACAGTCTGTCCAACAATGAGGTTCCAAAAGGCCTCAAGAGCTTTGAGGATTGCCACGAGCCCCAACGTGTTGATATGGAGACGCATCTCCAGGCCAGCCCAGTGGCCCTGGACTGCGAAACCATGACAGTGAGCTCCCCAGCCGAGGAGGGACATGCCCGTCACGATGGTAAGTGTCAGACGGGGCTTGACAAACAGTATTACCGACAAGAGATGGCATGGGGACAGCCACCAGCGAAGGGAGTCCCGTACTGAATGAGAGACCCACAGAGTCCGGCGTTGATCGTCGAGCAGAAGATTGAAGCATTGGAGAAACTAGTGTTGCAGGGGGCGAGCCTCAAGGTGAGACAAGCAAGTGACCGCTGTCATGGCCACCATGTAGCCAAGGAGCTGTTGGATCCTGCGGCCAGAAATGGACAGACTGTGCAGGACGGCAGCCGCAGCCTGCCGCAGGGTCCGAGCGTGCTTCACAGGTAGAAATGCCTTGGTGCAAGTGGAGTCCAGAGTGGCCCCGATGAAGTCCAGGGTGCGTGAAAGTTCCAAGTGGGATTTCTTGGCCTCAGGCTGAGATTGGAAAGAAGGGAGAGGGCAACGTGAATGCCCTCATACAGTTTCTGTTTGCAGGACGCCACCAGTAACCAATCGTCCAGATAGGGATACACCATAATGTGCTTCATATGGAGGTAAGACACCACAGGAGCTAGGCATTTGGTAAAGGCCCTGGGGCAATGGACAGACCGAACAGCAGGACCTCGTATTAGTAACAGACACTGTCGACCGCAAACGGGAGGTACCTCCTGTGCTGGGGGTGAACAGCAATGTGGAAATAGGTGTCTTGTAGGTCGATGGATGCAAACCAATTCCAACACCTCAGGAAAGTCAGAATGGAGGACAGGGTGACCATCTTGAATTTCTGGGGAGAGATGAACGAGTTCACCCCCCGAGGTCTAGGATGGGTTGAAGAGTGCCGTCCAATCTGGGTACTGTGAAGTACCGGGAGAAGAAGCCGGTGGATTTGCCTGAGGGCGGCACCTACTCTATGTCCCCTTTGAGGAGGAGAGTCTCAACCTCTTCGAGAAGGGCCGGACTGGCAAGGGTAGAGTAGAAGATGCCAAGAGGAGTATTTTGAAACACGATGGCGTAGCCAAGACAGACGATGGTCAGAACCCAGGAATCTGAAGTGATGTTGTGCCAGCTGTTGAAGTGGTGAGCCAGTCCTGGGGTTTTGGATAGGTGGTTGGGCAGATGAAACAGAGACAGAGGTGGTGACCTGCAAGTGGAGTCAAAGATGTGACTTGGCAGTTGAAGATTTCTTGGAAGATGGTTGACGTCATCTGAAGGAGTGACAGGAAGAAGCTGGCAAAGACGATTGGTGAGATATGCAATGAGGAAAGCGCAACCTATAGGAGTAGGAGGGGCACCTCCACGAAGAACGAAATGACGATGGTCTTCTAGGTTGAGCCGTAGGATGAAGGCCCGTCTTTTTTGCTGTCAGTCAAGCTTTCATAAGATGATCCACAGCATCATCTGTAGTTGCATGAAAGAGTCTTTTGCCGTCAAAGGGCAGGTCCTCGATCCTTCTTCTGTTATCCTTGGTCAACCCAGCGGACTGGAGCCAGGCGAACTGGCAGAGGGTGATCGCACCCACCATCACCCATGCTGCATCCTCAACAGCGTGCCAGGACAACAAAATCTGTTGATTAGAGAGAGCCACAGACTCGTTAAAATATTGGAGGAAAGTAGCTCTGTGGTCATCTGGCAAGTAGGAAAGCAGGGGAAAAAAACCTATCCCAGATGTTAGGTTGATAGGCCACCAGGCAAGCTTGAGTGTTAGCAATCCTGGTGATCAATGAAGAGATGGAGTAGAAGCGATGGCCGAAGACACCCAAACAGCAGCCCTCTCGATCAGGTGGAGCTGTGTGGGCCCTTTTGCTCCCTTTTATTTGAGAGGACTCAACGACGATCAAATTAGAAGTTGGGTGGTTGAATAAGAAATCAACATCCTTTTTCTGGGTATGGTAAAGATGTTCCAGGCGGTGAGGGATCGGTTGAAGTGACACTGGCTGGGCCCAAGGATGTTTCAAAACCTCCCGCAGGACAGGAAGAAACGGAATCAGAGCTGTCGATGGGGGCCGAGTGTCGACATAGTGGAGTACTGGCTCCTGTACCATAGGAGTGGGACCAGAAAGG
Source organism: Cyclura pinguis (assembly GCA_030412105.1). Classification (NCBI taxonomy): domain Eukaryota; kingdom Metazoa; phylum Chordata; class Lepidosauria; order Squamata; family Iguanidae; genus Cyclura; species Cyclura pinguis. The sequence goes on along the minus strand of CM059601.1, from coordinate 235,950,534 downwards.
TCAAGGCCTAAGACATTGACCATTCTAAGATGTCAGAAAATTGCTTGACATCCTCAGGAGCTGAATCAGGAGTCAGTGTCAAGGTCAGAGACCCAGGCAGCGAGCCAGCCCGGAAAAGAGAGGGGGAGAGATAGCAGAGTCCTACCAGGAGGAGTCAAAGCAAGCAATTACTCATAGGCAGTCCATTTACCTAAGCCTGAGCGACAAGCGAAAGCCATAGTTAGAGTCCAAAAACCAGGGGTCAGGAGCCAGGAGATCAATCCGAGGTATCAGGAGCTGGGTGCTGGAAGCTAGGAACAGGCAAGGAGAGGGCTTATAGAAAGTTTGCCACAAGCAAAGGAAAGCTTCCAGCCAGGCAGTTATATAGCCCAGACACAGGCGTGGCCGGTCACCGCTTCTTGAACTTAATCAAGGAAGCCTCCCTTTGCCGAGCTCTCTTGAGTCTCCACCTTGTTTGTGGGCTGATTGATGCAGGCTCCAGGGCATCCTCAGGATCACAGCTGGATCCCTGTTGCCCTAAAGGAGCAGGCAGAGGAATGTCCGAGCCTGCTTGGTCCATGGCAGCAGGGGGAGCTTTTGAGCTGCAGGACTCATCTCCAGCCAGAGCCACAGGGACCAACAGCTGCTGCTTGTCATCTCCACCCTGAGCAACAGGGACCAACAGCTGCTGCTCGTCAGCAGCAGCTCTGACAAGTGCTTCAGTTACCACAGTCAGGTCCCCAAAGGCTAGAGATGGGGAGATATGAGACTGAGGTGTAGAGTCTGTTGAATCACTGTCGGGTTTGTAAGAAACAGATAGAGATGATGATTGAGGGGACTGAGAACGATGAGGTTCGGCAGGTTCCGTTGCAGGAAGAACAGCTGGTAAAGCAGGAGCAGAGACTGGTAGAACAGTCAGAGCTGGTGGCGAGGCTGAATTTTGCACTGGTACCAAAGACAGAATGCGAAGCAGTACCGAGGCTGATGCCAACGAAATGGGTAGAACGGTTGGGATTGGTGCAACGACAATGTCAACGAGGCCAGCAAAGATGGGACACCGTCGCTGTCCCGAGGCGGCCAAACGGCCCGACAACGAGGCGATGGATCTCGGGACCGGTGACGAGACCAAGATGGCGAATGCCAGTAGTAGGCTGATCGGGACCGAGAACAGGATCTGAAGCAGCGATACCGAGGGGAGTATCGGTAATGAGATCCCGGAGGAGATTGTGGCGGGGAGCGTGAACATTGAGGGCAGTAAGGAGACTGACGATGAACGTCGGGATGGTACTGGTCATGATAGGCAGGCTAATATGAGTGGTAGGAGCCTGGTTGCTCTCTCCAAAGGTGCTCGTGACCGTACCAAGCAACACAGGAGGCCGACGAGAAAGGCAAATCAACTCTTGCTAGCAAAGGTTCGTAAGTGGTGCAGTAGCCGCGATGACGTGGGGATCTACCCTGTTCACCACTACCCAGAAAGCGGGCCACACTAACTCGAGGCCGGTCTCAGAAAGTAGTCCGAGGAGCGTCCAAAACAGGTGGATGGTCTAACTCAGGAAAGCCAGGGGAGAGGGTTGGGGGAAGTGGAGTCTGCAGACACCCATCTCTGGACTGGCCTGATGTAACAGGCGGAGAGGCCGGTGGCGAAGGCCGACGGTCCAAGTTGGATGCGAAATCTGCAGCATCCAGCACAGACAGCACTGCGAGCTGGGCAGCATCCCACACCGGTGAAAGAACGGGAATGTCATCCCCTTCGACAGTAGACGTCGCAGGTTGCGTCAGAGGAGGTGTCGGTAAAGGACTGAGAGAAGAAGGTCGATTAGCGATGGACGGGCAGCAACAGGAGGAGGAGAGCAATGCTTCTCCTTCTTCTTCTCCTTATTGGAGGAAACATAAGGGTGGTGCGACAAGGTCCGTTTATGCTCTGCCAAGGTTATCTGAGAGGCTGTTGAACGGGAGCCTGCTGCGAGGTCCAGGTAGCATCTCCAGTGGAAGAGTAGGCATCCTGCAGAGCTTTGGAATCTTTGGTAAGGAAGATATCGACAGAAAGGCTGGCGAGGTCAAGGCTCGTACTGGTACTGAGGCTGTTGATACTGAGGGTCCTGCCATTACTGAGAATTTCGGGACCGAGGCAGAGGATGTCGTGGAGGGAGTCGATATTGAAATGGTGGAAAGGGTGGTATTTGAAGACGCCTGCTCTTTGAGGCGAAGGGCTTGCTCCCAACAGTAGGACTTTAACCAAGAAGCTCTATTCTTCAGAGTCTGGGAGGCAAAATCTTTACAAATGGAACAGGCCAGAATGTTATGGCCCTCCCTGAGGCAGAACAAGCACTCAGGCTGGGCATCCAAAAGAAAAACCTTGCAGCCACAAGACACACACAACTTAAACAAAGACAACATAAAAAGGGGGAAGAGTTCTTACAGTTTTTATTGCAAAGGGACCAAAAACGAGATGAAACAACAAAGAATAAGAAGAACTGTTCAGCAAGGAAGCCTTCCGAGTTGCTAACAAGTTGGCAGACAAAAAGAACCAGGAGAGACCATTAGCTTGGCAGGACTGCGCATGCTCAGTACCAGATGGGGGAGGGAAACCACCAAGCTGCTCAGCTCTGGAACTTTCCAAAAAGCTACTGCGCATGTGCGAAGATTCCCATTGTGTGAGACACAGAGACCACGAAGAATCAGCTTTCCACAGAAGGATCAAAGCGGAGAGTTTGAAGGTACAATCACCATATCAAGAAAGAAATAAGCAGGACAGCAGAGAACTTGCCCTCTGAACATGTGTCCCAAGGCCAGACGCACACATCCTATTAAAACCATTCTATTTCTTTGGCCCTTTCTGCACAAGGTGAGGGAATCGCTACGTGCCGCTTCTTCTGGGGTCCGAAGCAACGCGGACTGTCCCTGAAGCCCTTCCGCAGGGCTCCTCCTTGGTCTAGAGCGAATCAGAGCAGTGCGAGACCTGTAGATCCGCACTGCTCCGGCTTCCAAAATGGTGGCTTCCAGCTTCCAAAATGGCGGCTTTCCAGCTTCCAAAATGGCAGTTCCGGCTTCCAAAATGGCAGCTTCCGGTTGGTTGTGGGTCCCGACCAACCGCTGAAGCTCACCACGCCTAAAGCCCGCCCTCCGCAGATCGCAGGCTCGCATTGGTGCGAGCCTGCAAATCTGCACAGGGGAGCAGGAACGCAATGGCGTGTTCCAGGAAAATAAAGACCTGTTTTTTGCGGTCTTTAGAAAACATGCTGGAGGACCACTTGGGGTCATTTTGGAGCGGACTGAGGTGCGGATCTCTGGTAAGTAGTCCGCTCCTAGTCCACTCCAAGGTGCAGACGACCTCCGTGCGAGGACGCACTGCCCTGTTCTAATTGCCTGGTGCGGAAAGGGCCTTTGTTACAGTCACAGGCCCACATTCTGTCTCAGATGTTACTTCTGTTGTCAGTGAAAACAGTCTGGAGGGATATCAACCCAAACAAAGCCCACTCTCATTCTTGGCCATGTGGGAATTCGAGACTGGATTCAAACTTTTACTGCCTGAGTTTTACTTCCCTTAGTACCCAGTCCCTACATCGCCTCTCTCTGCACGGATATCTTTCCAGACCATCTTAACGTCTGAGACAAAATGCAAGCCTCTGAATCAATCAATCAATCTTCATTTCCTAGATCTTTAACATCTTTGCCTCATAAGCAAGCCAGTGCAAATTCAAAAGCTTGCATGATGTATTTTTGTGCATTTTACTTGGCTCAACAAAGGCATCACTGTTTGTGGATTTTGTTGAATTTTACTGCCAATAGGTGACCTGCTGAGTATGCTTCCTGGTAAGGATAATCATGTAAAACTATGTAAATGCAATCTAAATAAAAAGCAATTAAAAATACTGCAATAAAGAAAGAAAAAGAATGTGCAAAAATATAGCACCCACTATTAAAAAAAATCTTCTTGTGCAACCAAACATTAGCCAAGAACCTATTTGATTAAAAAATATTCCTCTGACCACAGAAGGATAACAGAAAGGGTTGAGTTGGCCTTCCGTGGAAGCATGTTCTGTGGTCTCAGAGGGACTTCGCAATCCAGCCGGTTTTGTTTGGGAGGGGACAATCATTTAGACAGCCTGGACCCAAGAGGTATACATAGCACTTTATACAACATAACCTGCACTTTGAACTGTGTCTAAAATAGATTAGTATGCAGTAAAGTTGTAACAACGAGTTGTGTGCTTCTTGTTACTAGCCACAGTTAATGTGGCTGCAGAATCCTGAACCAGCTGAACTTACCAAGCCTTTCTGAAAGCAGCTCCATGTAGGGCATGCAACAGAAATCCAAATAGGAAGTAACTAACGCATGGTTTACCACTATCAGGTGTCTCCATGAATGGGAACAGCTGACACTTGCTTCTACTGGGCAAATCTTACTGCTGTGAAACCTGGGCATTCCTATTTCAGCGACATGCACCCAATCTGTGAATCTGAGTTTTCAGCGGGAATATAACCCCGTACAAAATGATTTCAACCTGTCCCAACTTTCAACTGACTTGGAATATCTGTCTTGTTTAAATTAAGCTTCTATTTATTAATCCCTTCTGAGTCCATTTACGAACACCAGTTTAGAACTACAACAGCTTCTTTGAATTCGTATGGGAAGGAAGAGTTGGTGTCATCACAAGCACATTGTCTCTCTCTTGAACGAGGTGGTATGTGGGCAGGCAAGAGCCATTTTGCACATTTACACTCATCAAAAGCTGCTCTAATAAGGTCCTTCACACTCTGTTTCTGGGTAATTTTGGGCCTTTTAAAAATTTTAAGGCATGAGAGTATTCTAGGGGCTAAGTACTGTTTTCAGCAAATTTTTTTCTGCTTCAGGGTGAAAACTGCCTCTCAAAATCACCTATTTTGGGGTGAAAATTGCCTGTTGGGGGGGGTATGGAGTCACAAAATGAGAAAGGAGCAGAGGAGTAGTGTGCAGGTCAAACTTTACCCATCTCTGCTCTAGAAGATGCCAAATGCTATTCTGGGTGGGTTAAATACTCAAACGTAGGTATGCTAAGACCATAAAGGACTACAGGTTTCCTCTCACAAAAAGAGAGTAGACAAAGCTTATTAATACATCTCTGCTTTCTATAATGAGTGATAGAGATATCCATTCAAGGATATCCTTTCCTCCACAGATGACTGTTTTAACCTGTATCAATGCAGAGAAAACCATGAACTATTTAACAAATACACCAAGCAATGGTACATTTGATATCACAAATACTTGGAAAGCTGAACAGCGCTGGACTGCAGCAGGCAACCCTGAAGTTCAAGAAAAAGATCAGCTAGAGGACATGTTGGGGTATTTTGTCTTGTACCAAAAAAAAAAAAACAGTTGTGAAACATACTAGTAGATATTAATTACGTATGTTCATTATATTTACATTTCCAAAATCAATTTCTACTCACTAGCACCTTGATCTTGATTTGGAGATTTGAAGTACTTATCTTTTCCAGTGCATTCAGTCCTCACTTTCTGCAATCAAAACACAAACCACTTACACAGTTTTGCTATAGATCGACTTCTGATCTCTTTTCACTTACTCACACTTTTTCAAGATATACTAGCACACAGATGCATTTAATGATTAAGGAACTTCTACTGCTGTACCAATAACTAAATATGTTTGTATATAGATTTATATGCTGCTTTACAAAACAGAAGTTTTCTGAAGGCAGTTACAGTCAATATCAAGGCAGCCTATAGAAATATTTTAAAACAAGAACAGCAGTGCCAACTGCTTTCTCCTCCATCTTTTTCTCCATCCTTTACAACAATAATCTAATAAAATTAGCTGGCTTGTTAGAGAAAGGGCTAAACTTGTCCGGTTCTCTTGGCAGGAAAGAAAAAAAGGGGAGATCCTAATTGTCGTAACTGAAAAAGAATGAAGACTCCTGCTTGTTCCAATGGGCACATGGGGATTAACCCAATCACTGTGGATTTCTCCTCTGTGCAATCCCAGAAGATTCAGTTCCTTAAACAAGCTTGATTGGAGGCTCTTGATCAATCCTAAACCTTTGTAAAAGATTTGGAGGTAAAAATACGTCTACATATTCAAGGAAATTCAGCACTAGTTGTCAAAGAGGTTTTCCCAAGCTGGTGCTTTCTAAACATTTTGGTCTTAATACCAATTATCCCCAAGCAGCATTATCACTGGTCAGGGATGCTCAGCATTACAATCAAAAACATTCAAAGGCAATAGGTTGGGAGAGCTACTATATAGGAAGTCACAGTTTGTTAAACAAAAGTCTGACCTGGAAACGTCCAGCGTCCAGTACAACCACCTTGGGGTTCACTTTTTTTGGGGACTCCTTTTCATTCAGGGGTAAATGAGATGCAGTTAGCTGTATGTCATATATATTTGCTAGAGAATTGCTGATGCAGTATCTAAAATGAAAAAAACCAGACAAAACTTTACCATTATTTCTATATGGCGTAGAGAAACCTTCGTATCAAATCCACAAAAAATATGCAATATACACATGGAAGGCAGAGTACTCCCAAGACCAGGGAGCACAGGAACACGAACTCTGCCAGGCTGGACTGTGAAAAGGTGACAGGACAAGTTGGGTAGAAAGGAGCAGCCTAGTTGTGGATAAAGACAGCTCCTTCTTGAACAAAAAGAATGGGGGTGCACAGAAACTAGGAACTTGTGCAGCTCCTCTACCGGAAACAAAGAATGTAAGAAGGGGAGGTTTAACTCATTAGTAAAAGGATGGATGGAGTACAATGAAAAGCGGGCATAGCTTAGAAAGATGTATGTTAAAGGCAGGAACATGCAGCAGCTATCCACAATCCATAATTTTTCTGAGCCTGGGGATACAGAGGAGGGAGGAAGGAAGGTACCTCTCACTACCTAGTGTGGCACTTCATTCTCCCAAATATATTTAACTAACTGGAACACCTGTTCCAAGAGAAAGAAACAACATCCTCTTTACAAATACACACAGTGGGTTTGTATTTCCTTCTATTTCAGGGGACAAAATAGGCAAGGTTAGGCAAGATACTGTCATTTTGCAAATATTATGAACGGTGATTCTAAGAAACCAACTTTTTATTTTGTAGGATGTAAAAAAAGGTCTAAATTCCACTTTATTTTATACTCACGCAATTTTTTTGCAAGTAGCAAGAGCACAGAATAGTATGTCATTTTCTTCATGCCACTGGCACCTAAGTACAAAACATATTTTTATCACAATTCCAGAATTATACATTTATTCATTTATACCCCACTTAAAAAAAGCCCAGGGCGAACAATCAAAACAGAGATATAGTAAGAGAGCATTTTAGTTCAAGATAATTTCATCTACTTCATAGTTTGGTATAGAATAAAGTATTTTCAAAAATTTAATTTTAATGATATAACCTATTAGCATAACAGAAATGTTATAAGACAACAAGTACAAATTTCAGGAATAGGGCAGTAGAGCATTTTCAATGATTTGCTATTTTTTCTCACAAGAAATAGTAAATGTTATCACAACACAAACACACTGATGATGCAAAGGTGAAATGGAAAAGTCCAGTAAAATGAAAAAGCATTTTCATGACCTTAACAGCTTCTCTAGTAAACCTTGCCATTCGTATTTTTGAGAAACTGCAACGCTTTCCAAACTCCATGCTTCGTCTGTGACAACAGTGCTTTGCAAACCTCCCTCAGAAAAACTGAAGGTATTTACAAACTTTTCAGTTAACTATGAATGTGTTACATTAATGGTTCTTGCTGCAAAAAAAGTGGCACTAGGCATTTTTAAAAAGCATGTACACATCTGGAAGTTTCTTCTGTGGCCTAAATATTATGACTGTTAAAAAGAAGGCAGAACAGCCTACACAGCAATAATGAGCAGCTTACAAAAAGTGCTGGTCATTTTATTATTATTTTTTTGTATTAACAATTTACATCCTGCCTTCATGCCATACAGAACTGTCCCAAAATTGGAACCACAGAGCAGTTAACTATGGAGTCATGACAGATGTCAATGAAGTACACTTACATTTAGGAATTTTGCTGCCATGCTTCACAAGGGCTCAAAGCAATGTATTTTGCATCCAAACACCCACTGCCTACTTCAGTCACTGATCTAATCTAGATGAGATTTGTTCCTACATTGAAATAAACCTTTCTACTTTTTGCCTGGAAATTTTAAAAAGTGGGAAATTTGAGGGCCTGCCATATACTGCTGATTCAGTAAACAATTTAGTGCAGCATACTTCAGAAACAGCATTAAAAGCATCAATCACTACATTCAACCAGTTACTCAAAGTATATATTAGTTCCCCCCCTCCCAAGGCTTTGGAGATTACTGCTTTTCCAAAACAGTCTTAAATTTTCACTTCAGAAATTAAGAAACACATTTATTAAAACTGAACTGAGAGAAATAAAAAAAAATTAGTCCAGTGAGCCTTTATTTCTGACTACAAACAACCTACCAAACGTCACTTTTTCCAAAACTTAAGATTTCTTCATGCTGCTGACAAAGCACTGTATGTTACACACACAAAGCATTTCTAAGTTTGGAGAAAATGTGAAGGTTGTAAATGGTACACATTATACCTAGCTGTTGTTGTGTGCCTTCAAGTTGTTTCCAACTTATGGTTACCTTAAGGTAAACCAAACACAGGGTTTTCTGTGGCTGAGTTATGTGACATGCCCAAAGTCAACCATTGAGTTTCCATGGAAATCAAATTCTGGTTTCCAGGTTCATAGTTATGCTCAAACCACTACATCATGCTGCCTCTAGTATTATATTATACCTACCTAGTATTGGCTGAATAATCCCACACCGAGACATCCAGTGTGTTATACACCCAAGTCTTAGAAGGCTCTTTTTGAAGCTTCTGACGATGCAACTCTACGATAAGATCTTCCACACTGAAAAGCTCCAGATGATTTACTGTGCCTGTTAGAGAAAATAGTTTTAGAAGAAGCAGAACTTATTTTTCTTAAACTGACATTCTTTGTGTAGTAAAACAAAATAACTTCTCACCTGCTTCCTTCGCCATGTGCTTCAGGCACCAGTTGACTCTAAAGTGGTCATCAGTCTGCAAAAATACAAGGCAGGATTTAAACATCCAATCATACATTCAGCATTTCCCCCTTGAACCTCATATTTTAAGTCTGTTGCGGCTCCTTACACAAACCATCTCTGCATTTTTTCAGAAACATCATCAACAACGGGAAATCTTTCAGTTCATTGCCTATATGGCAGATAACCTGTTTCAACTGTAGCACATACAGATCTCTAACAGAAGATCTGATCACAGAGAACTGGGAAATGATTGTATTCTGGTCCTCCCAATTCTGTAACAACTACAGAATTAGACATAAAGTATCATCTTATTGTTTACTTCTAATTCTAAGCCGTTTATGAACAAGTTAAAAAGGTGCAGAACCAATGTAGACCCTTTACACACCCCTTTTTACATCCCTCCAATTTGTCCTCCTCCACTGCAGGAAAGGCTCCTTTGCTGGCTAATATTTTAATTGCAAGGTGGACTGATTTCAACCACCAAGAGAAAACTGATTTAAAATAAACGTGCCACTGATAATCCACACAGTTCTTGAAGAATGGGGCAAATGTAGTAACTAAAATATGTATATTTACAAATCAAGGAACAGTGTATTTTGTGTCATCAAGAATGGCATGCTTTTTGATCTATATTACATGTGTGTGCGCATGCACACATAGACACACAATCATTGTATTAAACTGTATCTTTCCCCTGTTCATCTTGCCTTTATGCCGTTGTGTGCATGCCTTTAAGTCATTCCTGACTTAAGGCAGCCCTAAGACAAAGCCATTATGGGGTTTTATCAGTCTGAGAGTGTGTGAGATGCACCCAAGGTCACTCAGTGGGTTTCCATGGCCGACTGGCAGAACTGAATCCTGGTCTCCCGGGTTGTAGTCCAACCCTTAAGCCATTCCACCAAGCTGCCTTCATAAATGTGACTTAATTCTGAAAAACAAATTAAAAGCTCAGAAATTCCAAGTAATTTGAGCTGGTAATTAGGTTGCCCAAATATTCTGAGACGAAAAAAAAAGACATGAATGCCCATGTTTAACTGGTAAGTAACTGAACAGAGAATGTGAATGCAACAGAGCTATTACTTCATTTCTATGAAACTAAGTGTAATTTTAGCTTGTTTACTGAAATTTAATTGTACCTATGTCACTGAAAAAATGACATATGTACAAGTTAAACTGATTTTTAAAATCCAACTTTTTATTTAATAATTGACTTTTATATTGATGTTGTTGTGTACCTTCAAGTCATTCCTAACTCATGGAGACCCTAACGTGAACCATAACAGGGTTTTCTGGGCTTGAGAGCATGTGACATGCCCAAGGTTATCCAGTGGGTTTCCACAGCCAAGTAGGGAACTGAATCCTAGTCTACAGAACTGTAGTCCAATGCTCAAACCATTACATGATGCTAGCTCTTTTTTTAAAATCTACCTTGCCTAACTACAAGAACAGCATTTCATTAACTTAGTCTTCATGTTAGATTGCATAGAAGAAAACTGCATACCATATGCAAGCTACTGAGGCAATTAACTGTTTGTGGCTACCTATCTGATAAGATCACAAAGCTGTAAGAGGCCCTTTTACTAACAGATCTGTTCAGGTGTTATTAACTAAATAATTGTCTAAAAATAAATAAAAACATATATTTATATGAATATAAATAAATACAAATAAAAATTAAAAAAAATAAAGGTCGATACTTTTGCTTACATTTTTAAAAACATGAAGCAAAATTTGAAAATACTGTATTATACCTTACAATAGACACGTGGCCAGGTCCCGCAATGTGGCTGGATGAATGTGTACAATTCACGTAACACAACAGAACGATCTGCAACTGCAAGGTCAAATCCTGATAAAGGAATTCTGTGTGTAGCATCACCTAACAGAAAAATGTTGAAGTTTCTTTAGCTGGCATCTTTCAGAAGAAAATACAGCCACACACTCAGTTTAAGCATAGGTATATTTAACACTTCTGTGTCAGTGAGTTGTAGTGTTTTGAATGCTGGATTAGGATTCTAGGAGACAAGGGTCTGAATTCTCACTCAGCCATGGAAAATCAACAGTTGACCTTGAGCAAATTAAACTTTCGCCACCTTAGAGGAAGGCAATAGCAAACTTTCTCTGAATACATCTTGTCAAGATTGCATGATAAGATCACCATATGTCCAAGTTGGCATGAAGACATAAACATAAGCAACTACAGGAAGATATAATTTACAAGAATAAGATCTGCTCCTTTTCAAAATTCAAAAAGACTTAACTATCTCCTTCAAGAACTCAGCTATGCTTTATTTAAAAAGGAAACACGTCAGTCCAACCTCACGGGTAAGAAAAAATATTTACAGGCCATATAGAAAGAAATTGTTAGAACTGGAACATCTGCTTGCTAATGATTTTGGGTAAGTACAGTTTGTTTTCATGGTCTGAACTTTTAAGAGCTCAAAGGTTACAGGTTTTCTTGAATTTAAAACACTATTCTATACAACATAAGTTTTTAAATATTTTAGGAGTAAAAAATATTTACATAGCATGCATAGGAAATACAATCAGGGGTTTAAGGAGGGAACAATCCCTGTGGACAATTGTTGGGTGCCTTCAAGTTGTTTTTGACTTACGCTAACCTATCAAGGGGTTTTCTTGGGAAGATTTGTTCAGAGGGGGTTTTGCCATTGCCTTCTGCTGAGGCCAAGTACAATTCACCTAAGCTTACCAAGTGGGTTTCCATGGCTGCATGAGGTTGCCAATTAACATACACCAAAGATAACATCTATCAGACTGAAAGCAAGAGAAAAAGATTCTACTTGGTAGATGGTTAGGAAAAGAATCACAACATGGAACTCAGGATGTATTACATTTAAAATGAGTGAAATATGTCAGGACATCTGGCTTAGAACACATGCACTGAATACATATGGGCCTCTTTCCAACTTTCTTGGTCAGTAACTACCTGCAGTCTGGCAGTGAAACCGAAAACCCCGTGGCACCTCTCCTGCAGAAGACCAGAAAAAGACAGAAATATAAATATATATATATATATATATAGTGATGCCAAGCTATTACTTGTTACAAAATATAGCTTGTGTTGCTTTCATAAGAAGAACGGGATTTGCATTCAATTAATCTTCTTTTAATATGACTTTTTGAAAACTAACTACTAACTGGATAGCCCAGAGACAAACGTACAGAATGTAGAGGTGTACAAGAATCTTGCTTTGACAATACTGTGCTTTTACCGGGCACAAAGGTGGCTCCATTTATTTTCAATTTTTACCAAATGATCTGCCCAGTATCAGAAATGCACCCACTGAATTCTCCTTTTGCTAAAACAGGACTGAAAAACTTCCTCCACAAAAACAGAAAAGAATCAATTCATTTCCCTGCATTTCTCAAAACTCACCAGGATCTATGAAACGATGAAAGTCTGCGATTATGCCTTCCTTAAGAGAGTATCTGATGCAGCCAATTTCACAAGGGAGAAAACGCTGACTGCAGTGAGGGGGCAGCATTCCATGGCTCAAGATATTCAAGAAGTAGAATGAGGTTTCAAGCACACCTGAAACAAAAAAAATGTAATAGCAAATAATATGACAAAAAACATAGATTTCTAAATAATCTAGAAAGAATCAGAGAAAAAATATTTATTGCACTTATATGCCACCTTTCTCCTGGTGGGATCCAAGGTAGCTAATAAACGTTAATGAAATGCTGACTAGCACTCTGGGAAAGGGCTCTGTGACATTAGAATAAAAACAACAAAGCCAAATCCTCAGATATGCAGTTTGTTGAATGAAATAAAATTCTCTGCTAGTGAGCTCTGTTGCTCTCCTCTGAACTACAGCTGACTAACACAAAATTCTAAATACCTGGTTAAACTACAAATCTCAGAAATCTGTGGAACAGAGCCATAGCCATTAAAGTCATCATGAATTGCTATAACCATACAGTATAGGGTACTACACACACACACACACACTCTCTCTCTCTCTGATGTCATGAAAAAGTAATTATATGTGCATGCACACGACTATATATAACTGAATAACTGTTAGATAGAGTAAAATAAACATAAGCTGTAGGAAAAACTATATTGTATAGACTTATGAGAAACAAATGTCAGCAAATGTCATACTACTAAAGCTGGCCACACTGCACAAAACTGTAAATCAGTGGTTCTTAACCTGGGGTCCACAGACTCCAAGGGGTCTGCATAGGGTCATCAGAAAACAGGGAAAATCCTGAATTTAAGGGACTAAAAAGTCATAGCCAGTTGATGCAGCATATCTTGGTCTCCTCAAAGGTGGTAGTGATGATGGCTGCGGCAGCAGTGATGATATGCTAGCAGGCATCTCATCCTGTGCTGAAGGCTTTGCGTGCTTTTGTGCAGATGCACCAGAGAGCACAGCAGGTGGGAGGAAATCCCAGAAAACGAGGTATGACTTATAGCCCAGGCCTTGTGCCGTAAGTATGACAACACCACTTGAGCCCAGAGCTAAGCAGCACAGTGGAGTTTCGCTTCCATTGCTTGAAAGCGAAGTGATGAGGGTCTCAGTGCTCCTCTGGAGAAAAGCATGAAAGAAACACCATTTCCCTCTGAAGAAGCACCAAGATAACAAAAAGGGTGCCTTCAAAAGCAACAAGTCTCCTTCCCTTTACATTGTCTACCAAAAGAATAAGGGATAAAAGTGAGCAACTGATGAGCAACTTGAAAAAAGATTTTAGTGTTTCAATAACTATTTTAATATTTACATCTAAATTTAAATATTTAAACCTTAAGTCTTGGGGGTCTTTGGCAACAAATTATATTTACAGGGGGCTCCGGTAAAGAAAAGGCTAAGAACTCCTGGTGTAGATTACAAGGTACAAAGAAACACTGTGAGCTGTGTATCCTGAAATAAAACTCATTATTAGAGCTGTTGCTAGCTTGAAGTAACAATAGTCAACTATTGAAAAAGAGCCTCCAAGTAACTGACTGACCAATTATATACATGCTTTTCCTATGAATAAAAGAATCTTCCAATTAATAGAGAGCTGCCCCTACTGTCAGACAGAGTGAAGCACCATCATGATGCAGCAGCAGCTGTGTTTATCATAAAAGCACAGCAAACCATTATTTATTTATTAATGTATGATTTATTGCCAGGCAAGAGGGAACAGGCTTTTCAGATTTTCTCCTTCTTTTATCAGAATAACTGGGTGTTTTAGAGCTTTGATTTGGCTGAGGCCTCGGACAGCAAATTACATTGGGCTGTAGCTACATATACATGTCACAGCAAGCCCTACTTTAGAAAAGGCATTGCTCTGAACCTTGTTATTAGACCAGTCTAGAGTAGGACCATGGAAGTTATGGAATTTACCTACTTGTTCACTCATCACTCAAAAACATAGTCAATGAATCTACTCTAGTTGCAGAGAGAAGGCTCTTCTAAAATGCATTTACTGCTTGTCATTCCATTAGACTGTAGCTGTTAATGTCATCAAGCTGACTTCAACTTATGGTGAACTTACAAGTCCCTCCATTATCAGAAGCTCTGCCCAGATACTGCAGAATCAGGGTGGTAGCTTTCTTGAGTCTATTCATCTGTAATGGAGTCTTCCTCTTTTCCTTCCACCTTAACAAAGCATCACTGTCTTTTATAGTAAGTGTCTTCTCACAATATGTCCAAGATACAACAGCTTAGTCACCTTAGCTTTCTCATGATGTGTACCGGGTACAATAGTCTCAACTTAAGTCACCATAGCTTTCTAGTGTTAAAGCTTGATTTGCTCTAAGATCCATTTACTGGTTTTTTTTAGTAGCTCAAAGGATCCATACAGCTCTTCTCCAGTACCACATTTCACATGAGTTTACTCTCTTCCTATTAGCTTTCTTCATTTTCTAGCTTTCACGCTCATACACAGAAACTGGAAATATGACAGCATGGATGATCCTGACTATAGTATTCAATGATATATTTTGACGCTTCAGGATCTTGTCTAGCTCTACCCTTCCAAGTCTTCTTCTTCTTCCAATTTCTTGACTGCAATCTCCATTCTGATTGACTGAGCTAAAGTATGGATAATCTTGAACCAGTGCAATGCCTTCATTGTCTACTTAAAAGTTATATAAATTATCTGTGGTCAATATTTTTGTCTTCTCGGTATTTAACTGTAAACCCACCTTTGAGTTTCTTCCTTGATTTTCTTCACTAACAGTTCCAAATCTTTGCTATTTTCTGCTAACAGTATGGTGTCATCTGCATCTCTCAGTTGATGTTCTTCCAGTTTTCACACCTCCTTCCCCAAAGCCTAATTCAGCTTTGCTTATTGTATCTTCAGTGCACAATTCAGACACACAGGGTAATAAAAAGCAGCCTTCCCTTACTATAGCTAGGAACCATTCTGCTTCTCAATATTGTGTCCTCACTATAGCCTCTCCTACTGAGGACAGATTACACATCAGGAAAATCAAATGTTGTGGCACACCTGTTTCTTTAAGAGTGATCCCTAGTTTTTGATGATCTACATGATCAAAGGCTTGGCAATAAAGCAGAAGCTGCTTCTCTTTTAAAATTCTTTAGCTTGCTCCACTATCCATGTTTGTTTGCAATGATCCTTTCCAATAACCCAGCTTGGACATCTGGCATTTCTTGTGCCACATATAGCAGAAGTCTTTGTTGTGGAATTTTGAGCATCATTTTGCTTGCATGTAAGAAAAAAGCAACACTCATGTGGCTACTGCAATCCTTTGGTGTCCTTCTTCTTGGGGAGTGAAATACATTTTGAGCAATTTCAGTCTGTTAGAGCATTTCTTTTTATCCCTGCCCATGAGTTGCTGAACAGTTGCATTTAGGTTACCTTATTTTTGTCATCCTTTACTTTCACTTAACTGCCATTAACTGCTTGCAGAATTTCATCTGTGAACCCTTGAGGTTCCTCTTTCTTTCTGGTTGCAGGAATGTCTTTTTGCATTCCTCCCATACCATGTCTCTGCCTTCAGTCCTGAGTTCTTCTGGCTCCTAGTCAATTAGGCTTAACAGTACAAATCTATTTTTTACATTATCTTAAATTCTCTGGTTGTGTTCTTCAGGTTGTATTTTGGCACAATGTTCTTCTTTAGCTTTACTTTAATTTTTATATTAGTAGTTCATGGGTCTATGCCACAATCTATTCCTTGTTTTTATAGAGAACTAGCATATTTACCCAGCATTGCCCAGGATTTTATTTTACTCTTTAAGAACTCACCCAACTGTCTTCTCCAGTACTTGCAAACTTTTCCCCATAGTCCCGAATCCAATCTGTATTTGTAGTTAACATACAGCGGTTGGGTGCCTGAGAATATGCTGTCCTCCTCCTTGCTGCTAGGCATCATCTTTACAGCAATCAGCCTATTCCAGTACCTGTAACTTTTCCCCATAGTCCCCAATCCAATCTGTGTTCCCTGGCAATGTTGATGTACTGGCTTTTGATTTTTTTTTTGAATTTTTGCAATGGCTTTGTTTTTCTAGAAACATTTTTTGTTTTGAATTTCAACTTTAAGATTAATCACACATGGAATCCATACAATCTGTGTGAGTGGAGAAGACTTTGTAACTATATTGTGTATGTCACTTTAATTTTTTTCACATATGGCTCCCAAATATTTTCTAGTATCCTTATTTATGGCAGGCCCCATCTCCATAGCAACCAGCCCTGAGGCCCAAGAGCTCTCAGCTGAGAATTCTAAAGGCCCCTCCCTAAACTGCCAACCCCAGGATTCCACAGAATCTTCACAGCCAACCAATCATGTGAGGTCTTCTCGCTTCACATAGCCAACCATATAACGTCTTTGCCTGCCTGACACAGACAAACTCACAGACTTCAACTTTTATATAGTAGATCCAGCTGCTCCATCTTCTGCTTCTGATTATCCAGGATATTTGATTTCTACACTGGTCATCAGGTGATGTCCATATATACAGTTGCCTCTTTGGTTGCCTGAATGTGTTTGAGATGAACAGCTGTTCACCTTGCAAAATTCAGCTGCTCTCCTTCATCTGTGCTTCAGCCCAAAAGTCTTTCAACTTCATTTTCTTCTGCCTCCGTAGTTGGAGCATCAACTTGGATTATGCTTATATTAACAGGTTTTCCTGGAACTCTTATTGATATGACAAAGGCCATTTCCACACTACATTGTTATAGTGCTACTGTTCCACTTTCAACATCCTGCGGAATTCTGGAGTTTGTAGTTTATGGAGGCCAAAGAGCTCTCTCGCTAAACTGCAAACCCCAGGATTCCACAGGATGTTCAAAGTGGAATAATAGCACTATAACAGTGTAGTGCGGAAATGGCCGAAGTCTAACTTTGTATTAAATCCTTTGACTATTTTTACTACATCTCTCCTCACTATTAATGCTACCCCACTTATTGTATTCTCATTTCCTCAATGAAATACTGAGCAATTAACTGACTCAAAATGTCACATTCCTATCCACTTCACTCACACCACGTACTGCAATGTTTATAATTTCTATTTCCTGTTTTATTATGTCTTGCTTCCTGTAATTCACGCTTCTCACAGTCCATGTTCTTATCAGGCTTACCTTTAAGTGTGTCAACATATAAATCTCCTTTCTAGCTGCAGCATTAGTTACAGTGACACTTGTGGTTGCCCTCTGCTCTACCCCAGTAGCCAGTACCTCCAACCCTAGGAGTCTTGTTTTCTGGCACTAACTCTTGTTTCATTTGAGGCCATCTTATTATGGGGTTTCCTTAATAAAAGACATTCAAAAGGGGCTTGCCATACCTCCTTCTGTGCAGGACTAACAAACGTTAGCTATGGGACCACTGCCATTGTCTGAAAGAAACTCCCCCACTGCTGCTGCCCAGATGCCCAACTAAATAACACAGAAAGCAGTTAACTGATTATCACTCTTCGCTGAAAGTAGCTCTTGTGTTCATATTTATTGCTCTTGGCTATAAAGTACTGCAAATACAACAAACTAGAACAGAATACAATAAAATGTCAGTTGGCACAAAAACAGAAATGCAAGTTAAAAGAAGAAATAGAACTGCAAATATCACACAGCCCTTACTGAAATGTATGCTGTGACTACGTTTAAAATACTGTGTATGGTATTATCCAAAAAGGAGAAAATTTAGCAGTAGGAAACCCACAGAATGAGCCATCCAAAATAACCAGAACACTACAACCATCCTATAACAATGTTTAAAACTACAAAGACCTGAAAGAAATGTGCCAAACCAGCATGGTATGGAGAAAGCTTATAGAGCACTGCTTTTTCTCCCTCTCTCATAGTAACGGAATCCTGAGTCAACCAAGAAGTAGAAAGGTGGGAGATTCATGACAGGGAAAAGCAAAGCTCTCATTCAGCACAGAGCTAAACCATGGAATTCAGCATCATAAGATACGACAGCCCATCATTATGGACACTTTTGAAAATGAGTAATTCACAGACTAACAGCCACAGATGGCCCAAACAGATTCCCCTCTAGAGTTCCAGAGGCATTATACATCTACTTGTTGCTAGACATTAAGAGTGAGATGTTGCACTCATTTCCTGCTGGTCAACTTCCCACAGATACTGTGGAAAGGATATTGGAATATAGAACCTTTGGACAATGACAGAATGTCTCTGACATTCAAAACATATCTTTGATTTACATTCTATACAATGTCTGATGTAAACAATCATTCACGTATCAACAGATTATAAGGTCTATCATGGAAACATAAGATTTTTGGGTCTTTTGGTTATCAGCAATAGCATAATAGTAACTGCAGATTTTCAGACTGTTCACACACTCTTTGAGTAGAAGTGTTCTGCTATCTACTTTCTTTCATACTATCTTCAAAATTCTCCTTACAACTCTCCTGAGATTACAAAAGATAGATGTGTACCAACTGTACCCAGAATACGCAAGAGAGGTAAAACTCTCCAAAAATGTTATGTTTTTGCTTTATTTTACCTTGGTCACACTTCCTAAGCTGACTTGTGAAGTTTGCAGGAACTCTATTCTGGGTTTGTGTGGGAGGAGGTGCTGGAACTTGGCTGGGTAACTGAGGAAAAATGTTGAAGACAATCTATCAATTCATTATATACTGAATCAAGCAAAGCAACTTCATCTCTAATCACAGACACTGAAGGCTGATCTTTCTTTCCCTTGTCCGGCCAAGTTGAGCCCATATAGATGAATCTGTGGACTATGAGTGAAGTCACACAAGATATCCCTTTCTGCTTGCAATCATGTCTGGAACACTTTTTTTGAAAGTGGTTGAATTACTGGAGTAACACGGAGGTGCCATGTGTGAACTTCCACATGGGTGACATACACTGTATCAATTTTCACAATGGCTATGAAACAGAGTCTATTACCTACATAGCCATTCATTCCCAAAAATATGCTTCTACATAATTCTAAAAGCATTCCCACACATTCCTGAAATGGCTAGCATGGGACAATTTGTTTACAGACCCTCCAAGGTAGAAAGAATACTTTAGTATTCTTACTCGTCCTTACCCCGAATCATCTCAAATAGAGCAGAATGGTTTCAGTTCTCACTGCAGCCAGGAACTCTGTGGAATGTGCATTCCTGATTACAGGAACCCGATTCAGTCAGCTATAAATTCTGTTCTCACTTATTTAACCCAGCGAAATATATTTCTGATCTTCCTTCTCACTCTACAGACAAAAGGCTGCACATTCTTATGGATGGGACAATACTTGGAACATTAACCACCTAGACAGGACTTGTGATGGACCTAATCAGGTAACAGCACGTATCAGCACGAGACTTAATGATGTTCTTCCAATACTCCTCTATTTCAAAATGTGAAATCAAGGGAAAAAATGTAACTCCCAAACACAACGAAATTATTAGTGCAAAACTCAAGCTTCAGAATACTGAACCCAGTCCTGTAGGGTTGCCTTATTTGATTCAGTGTCTTTTTCAGAAACAGCTAGACTGGTACCTTCTTTTCCAAATTAAAACATAATACAAGAAAATTTACGTTACTAAACCAACTGGCTTGTGATTAGGACCAAAAACAACTTTCCATCATTACATCTATCACCGGAACACCAGTAACTGAATCATGCAGTACGTTTTACATGCTCATTCCCTAACACTGTTTATATTACTTGAATTCTGATTGTAACATGCCTTGAGGGCAAAAATATTAATCCAAAATATTTCCATTCCAGGCTCGTACTACCATGTACCTTTTCTGCTGCTACTTCTGATTTCTTAGCTTTCCATTGACGAGCCATTTCTGCATATTTTTCTTTTTGGTCTTCAGTCAGTACCTTTGTGAGTAAAACAAGGGTAATGAAAGCTCTTTCACCATATTTTTTTCTCAACAATAAAGTATCTCTCAAAATTAACTAACCTGAGCACAATCCAGCCAATGAAACATATGAATCCCCTTTGCTTCACCAAGAAATGTGATTTAAAAAGTTCATTACTTCAACTGTACTGTGACTAGCAACCTTCCTATACCTCAAACCTGTATTTTAATTAATTAAATAATTAATTTATTATTAATTTTATTTATTTATTAAAATATTTACATCCCACTTTATACTATCATAGAATCATAGAAATGTAGAGTTGGAAGAGACCACACGGGCCATCCAGTCCAACCCCCTGCCATGCAGGAACACCCTCAAAGCACTCCCGACAGATGGCCATCCAGCCTCTGCTTAAAAACCTCCAAAGAAGGAGACTCCACTACACTCCGAGGCAGCATATTCCACTGCCGGACAGCTCTGACTGTCAGGAAGTTCTTCCTGAGGTTCAGGTGGAATCTCCTTTCCTGCAGCTTGAATCCATTGCTCCTTGTCCTGGTCTCTGCAGCGGCAGAAAACAAGCCCACTCCCTCCTCTACATGGCATCCCTTCAAATATTTAAACATGGCTATCATGTCCCCTCTTAACCTTCTCTTTTGCAGACTAAACATACCCAGCTCTCTAAGTCCATCCTCATAGGGCATGGCTTCCAGGCCTCTCACCATTTTGGTCACCCTCCTCTGGACCTGCTCCAGCTTGACCATGGCCTTCTTGAATTGGGGTGCCCAGCACTGGACACAGTATTCAAGATGAGATCTAACCAAAGCAGAGTAGAGTGGTACCAGTACCTCCCTCGATCTGGACACCATACTCCTATTGATGCAGCCAAGAATTGCATTGGCTTTCTTGGCTGCCGCATCACACTGCTGACTCATGTTCAGCTTGTGGTCTATTAAAACTCCTAGATCCCTTTCACACCTACTGCTATCCAGCCACGTGTCCCCCATCCTATATTTCTGTATTCCATTTTTTCTACCTAAGTGTACGACCTTACACTTCTCTCTGTTGAATTTCATTTTGCTAGCTTTGGCCCAGCTCTTCCATCTATCCAGGTCATTTTGAATTTTGATCCTGTCCTCTGGCGTATTAGCAACCCCTCCCAATTTGGTGTCATCTGCAAATTTGATGAGCATGCTCTCTATTCCTTCATCCAAGTGGTTGATGAAGGTATTGAACAACACTGGGCCCAGGACAGAACCCTGTGGCACCCCGCTAGTCACTTCTCTCCAGGATGAAAAGCAGCAAAAGCTAAACGCACATATAACACCGACACCTATGGGTATGTTTTGATATTTAGGCTTACTCCCTGCTCCACTGACTACAGCCAAATTCTGAGCAAGCAAGTCGCACCACTCTGTTACAGGTTATTAGGTTAATATCAACCACTTGCTCAAAAAAGCCCTGGAAGAAACCAAGCTGTATTTACACCTCAACTTCCAGAATAGTTCTTTAATTGACCCCCATACACTTCTTAAAACTCCCCAGGACCACTTTTTGTACCCTCTTTTTTTATATATATAAAAAAACCCTTTAAAATTGACTTGATGCATCAACGTTAAAAATACCTATTTTCCCTCTCTGGATACTTTATAACACGAGTGCTCCCCAACTGACTATTACAAACTCAGGCGAGCTTTTTCAAAACACAAAGACTTGAGAAGAGAATAAGGTCCAGTTTGGAGACTTTATCAGGAGTTTACCGGAGACTTCGGCCATTTCCGCAGTAGCTCGTTATAGTGCTATGATTCCAGTTTCAACATCCTACGGACTCTTCAAAGGCCCCTCCCTAAACTGCAAACCCCAGGATTCCATAGGATGTTGACAGTGGCATAACAGCGCTTTAACAGCCTGGCGCGCAAATGGCCCCCATGTTATTTAAAAACAGGGAACGAATCCAGATAGAACCAATTATCCCCACTTCACTATTACAATTCCAAGCCTAATTTTAAACGCCGGATATTTAATTCCCGTGTTATACAGACAGGCGCCTCGGACGAAACCCGAGGCAACGTGGACCTTACAGGTTACAGAAACTTCCGCACCGCCCCTCCCGACCCCTGGGGAGAAGCCCGGCCTCGGCCCCTCACCGCCCAGTCGTCGGAGCAGTAGGGGATGGCATCGGGCACGCCTTTCACAGCCAGGCCCCGCTGCCTCAGCTCCGGCAGTTTCTCCCGCACAAAGAAATAATAAGCGTTGCGGGCGCCTTTGCGGTTCGGCATGTCGCTCAGCGTCCGTTAAACGAACACAGACGAACGAAAGCTCGAGAAAGAAAGCGAACAGAGAGCGAAACGGCGCCTCAAGGCCCGCTTTTAAAAGGAGCGGAGACCAATCGCCCGGCGCCAGCACGAAGCAGGACCACGCGCGGGCAGCGAACGAGGGCAGGAAAAAGAGGCGGGGCTTATTGGGCTCCTAAAAAAAAAGGGAGGGAGCGGAGTTTGGGCGTTTGAGTCCGTTTCCGCACGAGGCTGTTATAGCGCTATGGTTCCACTTTCAACATCCTATGGAATCCTGGGACCCCATGCGCTATATGCAAGTGGAACCATAGCGCTATAACAGTGTCGTGCGGAAATGGCATCAGTGGGAAAATAGTAGCTGTAGAAGGCAGGTGAGTAGGAGGCCTTGGGTTGTTTCGGACTGAAAGCGCCGGAGAAAACGGATAGAGTGGTCACGATGGGTGGAGGCCTCAGAGTAGTCCGACCGAGTTACTTTGGGAAGTTCTGTTTGGGAGCTAGAGTTTATTGGGAAGGTGGGGGTGACAGGCCTGTGCATTGCAGTCTCATGAAACCTCAAAAGGCTCAGCAATGATGGAAGAAACACCTGTGGCGTTTAGAAATTACGGAAGTAAAGGAATAAATGGCAGTATAGATGTAAGCAGATTGACACTCCTCTTTGCAATTTTAATGTACAGCAGTTGGTTTTTAAAAGCAGCAAGCGTACCAACACCCATCAGACATAGCTGGAACATTTCTGTTTCGGGTTATTCTGAATTCAGTGAAGTAGCTGCCTTCCCCATCTCTTTGAGGGGGAGAACTGTCATTATTGAGGGAAAGGGGGTGTTTAATTCTTTACTGGCCTGCTTGTTCCGCTTAAATTAACTGCTCACACCTGTTGTCAGCCATGGAGAAGGAAGAAGTTTTGTGGCTGAGTTTGGAAGCAGGGAAGAAGATTTGGGTTGGAAGTACCACAGTCTTTCCCTGCACAAGCGATCTTTTTTCTTAGTAAACTGAGTTTAATAGCAGACTTTATGGATGCTTGGGGAGGGTGTCACAAACATCCCTTAGTCTTTAAAATTTCACAGGACAGTCTTTTGTTTGGACTTGTAATTTTGATGTGCACTCAGTGCTGCAGGATTCCTGCAGAAAGTATGAGTGAATGCACTTCTTTCTTTAGTTTGAGAATTACCAGTTTGGATTCAGACTGTAAATTAGAATGATGTAGAATCTCTTGCGCTGCTTGAGCACCACAAGTTGTTACAGCTCATGGTGCGAATGCCAGAAGTTAGTAAGAGCTGCTAGTATGTCAGCCAAAACAGCAGTTGCTGAGTACAAAATTGTAGCACAGGCAGCTGTGATAGGTATGATACAATAGACAATAGGAGAGGGGGAGAATGAGTCATTTGCTTAACCATCATAAATTAATGTAAAATCAATAGTTTGGCAGATAGTAAGCTGCCAAAATGCAGCTAAATTGAGTGGCCAGGCCAATTCAGACTATAGGATATATTTTTCCTTTCCCAGACAATAAGTCGACAAAGGATGTCAAAATGAGTGGGTGGTTTTTTAAGAAATCATCTATTGTACGTCATGGAGCTATGGTCTCAAACTGTTATCTGAATTATGTCCAGCTTCTGATTTTTTTTTTTAAAAATTTCATTTTGTTCAGGGTTTTGTTTTTTGTTTTTTACTTTTACTGCTGCACATTGGGAAACAGTGGAAAAGCTTTTCCCTGCATGGAAGAAAAGCCTTAGAAATTTCAGATGCTAAGAGTAGCATCATGCGGCTGCTAATGATAGAGGAGTTCTGCCAATAAGAAGTTGGTAACCTCAAAACTCCATGATTGAATGAGGTATAAAGATACTTGTTTTTTAAAGTAAGATAGCTACTCATGAATCATGCAGTACTAAACATTAGAGAATTTTGCTGGATTGCTGTAATACGCAGAAGTCTATTACCATATATTCTATGTTAATTTGACTTTTTCTGTATCCATGGCTCTATTTTGCAGGTTTTATTGCATTCCTATAACACAGCCCTTTTAGAAAGATATTGACAGAAAAGAAGCCTTCGCTATTGCAGGAGCACTACCTCCCACTGATGAATTGGGGGGAGGGGGGAGAAATCAAGGTTAGTGTGACTCAGTTTAAAAATGGCAAGAACTGAAAAAGTGTGGGAGCAAAAGTACTGCTGAAAGATAACATTTTACAAGAACCTTGGGGGCTGAGGTTGTGGCGTATCAGGTTTTCACTAGTTAAAAAAGAAAAGTAGAGACAAATTATCTGGCCTCATAGTGTACTGGACAATTCTAATGCACTTTAAAAAAATAAAATAAAAAAATAATAGCTTAAGTGAAGTTCCTCTTCTTGCAAGTGACAGTTTGACCAGACTTCCCAAGATATATCTGAAAGCTTCCTGTCAGCAAATTTTCTGACAAATTTTATACACTAATGTTGGACTTCACTGTGGGACCCTCTTCCCTGCCACAGGGCACAATCTGGCATGGATCCAGGTTGTGATCATCCATAAATGTGGTAGTGTTTTTTATTTGTAGAATTAGGTGGGAAGGATTCTTCCATTTCATTGTGTGTCCTCAAAAATCTGCTCTTCTGGGCTGGGAAACTGTAATGGGTTTGTAGTTGAAAATATTGTTTGAGTTCTTGACTCTGTATTAGAATATGAGGTAAGTAGCTTTGGGTAGGGGGAAGAGAATGGAGTATTGAAGTGAATGTTGATAGGTGGAATGTTTGTGGAGATTTGCTTGAAGCAGTTGGTGAGTGATGGAGTTTCGGTTTGAATGGGGAGTTTCGGAGCATTTAGCTGTAGGTTTTGAGAAGAGCACAGTTGGAAAAGAGTTTGTGTTGGACTAGAGTTGCAATTCCCATTCATCAATGGGAGGTCACTCTGAAAGGGCTGTGTTATAGGGATGGAATAAACCTGCAAAATAGGTCCATGGATACAGAAAAAGTCAAATAACATAGAATATATGGTAATAGAATTTTGTGTATTACAATCCAGCAAAATTCTCTGATGTTTAGTACTGCATGATTTGACTTGAATGATTGGTAAGTGTCTGGTTTAGCCTGAGAAGAGTGTAGTGTTTCTAAAGTAGTATATGAATAATCTGAGACAAAACATAAGCCTGTGACTCTAAAATCATCACAAAAGCTTGCATGACGCATTTCATGCATTTTGATTGGCCAATGAACATGTTTGCTGGATTTTGTTGCATTCTGCTGTGTTAAGTTTAGCTTTTGTAAATAAAGTTTGTTTTTGTTTTTATATGATTTTGGTCTCTGGAATTGCTATCATTCTGAGAGCCTGGTTTCAGACAAGGTATCTGTGGTGGCAGCACTGAAGATAGAAGAGTAGTATCCTGTTGGGGATGAAAATAGTATAAATCCTCTTAGGAACCTCGAAGGCATTTAGACAGGTAGAAGTCCTTCTCTGTGGTGAGGTGAGGATCATGGAAAGCCCTCACACTGAGTGTTTGCAGAAAACACTGGGAAGGCTTCCCATTTGATGGATTAAGTGTAAAGACCACCACATTTGGCCACAGTGGTGGGACTGCCTGAGAAGAATCCTCACAGTTGGAGGAACTGGTGTGATTGCCTGAGTTTGAGTACATTTGTTTTATGCAGTGGTGGGATTAAGGGTGGAACCCCACATAAAGAGTAGAAACCCCACAGAATTCCTCTTGAGTAGAGTTTTGGGCAGCGTAGAACAGTTGCGGAGAAATACGCACTGTGTGGGCTGTAGTGGGATGTTAGATTTGAACCTTTCCTACCCTTGTCTTCTCTGGGTCCGAATTCAGGAGGCAGCCATTCCATCTCAATAAATATATTCAGGCACCCAATGGAATTGGCACCCCTTTTTTCCTGTTAAATTTGAAATACTCTTCACGGCTAGATCAGAGGTTGTTTTGTGATTTTGTTATCATCGTCATCATCAGGTACATCATGCCTTTCTCCCAATAATGGGACACAAGGTAGCTTATAACATACAGTCCTCCCTCCACATTCACAGGTTTGACATTTGCGAATTTGATTATTTGCGAGAGTGCAAGCTTCCCCGCAATTCTCCTCCTCCCATTCCTATGAATTTTGCTCCAGGTGAGTTCTCTGAGGCAAAATGGAAGGAAATGGGGGGGTCTCCCAACAGCCTTTCTTTCCTCCTTAGGCGTTTCCCCCTCCCCTTCTCATGCATTTTGCCCTCACGTGGAGAACTCTCACTGAGTCAAAACAGAAGGAAATCGGGGTGAAGGGAAGGCTCCCAAGAACCTTCCTTTCCTCCTCCAGAGTATCCCTCCTCTCCTTCCCATCCGTTTTCTCCATGCTGTGGCAAAATGCATAGGAAGGGGGAACTCTGGACGAGGAGAGGAAGGCTCTCAGGAGCTCTCCCCCCACTCCATTCCCTTCTGTTTTGCATGGGGAGGGGGAGGGGAAGTCCCAGCAAGGAATGGGAGGGGGAGCAGATGGGGGAGTTATTTGCAATTTTTCCACTTTCACAAGGGTTCTATGAACCCTCACAAATGTGGAGGAAGGAATGTATTTTAAAACAGTACAGCTTTAAAACTATACGTAAACTTCAGTAAAATATTACTATAGAAGTTATTTAAGAGACAAACAATTCAGGAAGTTGAAAGCATTAAAATTCACTAAAAGACTAAACAAATAATAAAACAGCACAGCACATCACTAAAAACCTATCCCATCCAATTTCTAAAAGCCTAATGAAAGAAGAATGTTCTCATGTACAGGAAAGCGAAGATGAAGTCATCCTGTTTGTGAGCAGCCACTGAGAAGGCACTCTCCCAGACCTTGGAGCTCTCCTCTCTCAAGGCCAGGATGGCCCTGTCCCCATCCCCGGGCCCCAGCAAGTGAAAACACTACTGTGCTATCAGGCTTTTAGAAACTGAACCTGCAGTCAGAGGAGGTGATCCCAGGGGATGCCTCTTCTGCAAGACCTGGGAAGATCAGGAGGAGGAAGAGCTGGGCAAAAAAGAGCACCTGAACAGACATAGCAGGAGACACAGAGAAGCTGGAAGAAGAAGTTACTCATCATATAAGGATAATGTAGGGTCATCATAAGTGAGAAATGACTTGGAGGTGCACAACAACAGCAACAAGGACTGAATGGCACAGAAACATTCTCAGGACAGGTTGATCAACAAGAAGGTACAGAAAAGAGGCACATCTTAAGATTGTTAAAAGTGAAGCAATGCTTAGCACAGAAGAGTCAAGAAAGCCTCAGAATAGCCAGTAGTAATAGGATTAGGTCTACCTCCTTTCATGTCTACCTACCCTGACCCCTCTGTGATGTAAATGGACACTTTTATGGCTGTTTTTTCACCTCTTTGTGTCTCTACTCTTTCCGAGAATGAAGCTAGATTAGATTACCACCCTTTCTTGTCTAAGAATGGAGTTCCCATAATAAAAGTTGTTTCTCTGAGCCATTGGTGTCTTTGCTCCCTAAACAGGATCTCTAACTGCTGCATGCACTCTCTATCAAAAATGACAGCCTGGGGCTGTATGACAAAAATATGGCCAAGAAGATGTTGGGCATGAGAGATGTTCTGGGAGGAGGAATGTAGGGCAAAAGGAGAGCCAAAGGTGTTTCAAGATAAGAAAGGGTCTGAAAGAGAGGAGGCGTCTGGCACACTTGCAAGAGCTGCCGAGAGAGGAGGCGAGCTGGGAGCTAGTGAGGAACAGGGCCATTGCCCTCCTGTCCTAAAGCACCCACTGACTCCACAGCAGTCAGTCATAAGACTGGCACAGAGTCTGGCACACAGTTATAAGGATCAGCCCATCTACACAGCCACATTCAGTTAAAAACAGGAACAATCTGCTGCTCCTGCGCGTAGGGTTTTTGTTTTTAACAAAAGTAGTATATCTTACTAAAAAGGAATAAGTATGGAACCATATAGTAGGCTGATAATTTCAACTATGCATGCAAACTTGATGCATATTTTTTCATGGGAGAGCCATCACAGATGTTTATTGCACTGGTAGATCAGAGAATGCCCTTAGTAGTGGAGAAGTTAAACGTATAATTTTGTTATAATCGTCAGCATTTAACCTGAAACAGACTTCTTTAAAGGGTATGATAATTGCCTAAATAAGAAACTTAATTCCTCTTATGGTGCTTTTTGTACATTTCTTTGTTGAGCCTAGGGTCAAGATCTTAGTGTCTATCACCTCATGTCCTTAGGTGGCACAGAAGAGCCAACTAGTTGTCCATTAAAGGTGTGTTGTCTAATTATGTTGAAAAGGTGGAAATACTATACAAAACTTCCAATATGGACCTCACCACGAGAAGCTTATGGAATTGCTCCAACAAAACAAGGAAATCTATTAACATATCAAGAACTTTTGAAATGGGAGGGGGAGAAACCAAGAATGTGTACAGTAGAAGAATTAAAAGAAAAAGGACATGAGCTAAATTGTTTCCCATGGCAACAACCTAAAGAAAGATTTAAAATGGATCAAAAATTATATGGATTCGAGAGAAGAGAAAATGAACTAGATTTATTGATGAAGGGGGACCAAAAGAAGAGAATCTCCAAACTCTATAAATTATTATTGAAAAGAGAAATGGAATCAGAGGTAGTTAAAGATTCAATGGTTAAAATGGGCACAGAATGTGGGACATCCAATTGAACTAGAAGTTTGGGAGAGAACATGGAAAATGGATATAAAATTTACCCCAAATCTAAATTTAAGAGAAAATTATTATAAAATGCTCCATAGATGGTATATGACCCCAATAAGATTACAGGAGATAACTAAATCGGGGACTGGAAGGTGTTGGAAATGTGATGAAAAGATTGGATCCTTGTTTCATATGTGGTGGACTTATGGAAAGGCAAGGAAACATTGGAAGAGGGTACATGATTAAACTCAAAGAATATGTAAAGTGAACTTTGAAATGATACCGGAGTTTTATTTGTTAAATATGCTAGACCAACATAGACAGATAAGAAGTCATCAGAAGATACTGTTATACTTGATAACAGCAGCAAGGTTGTTGTATGCACAACATTGGAAAGAAAATAAAGATAGAAATCTGGAAGAGTGGAAGTTGAAAGTTTTTAAGATGGTAGAAACAGAAAAATTAGCATCGTCTTTGAAAAATAAACCAGTACAGAATTTTGAAAGGGAATGGAAAGGAGTATCGGACTGGGTAAAGACATAGATTTATAAGATGTAGAGATATGGAAACAAGATAAAGGGTAATTGTTTTTATTGATAATAGAAATGTAATTGCTCTTCTTTTGTGTAAACAGAAATAATGTAGGTTCAACTGGAGAAATATAAGCGGAAGTGGGGGAGGTGGGATACATTTAAAGAAGATGTGACCCACTTGTTCCTTTTTTATTTGGTAACTAAACTTTAATAAAAACATTACAAAAAATATGTTGAAAAGGATTAGGGGGAAGAGTGTCAATTTATATCTTTTTGGCTTGGCTAGAGTTAAGTATTAAAGAACAATTCTACATTTGACTGTTTCTGCTTAGTTCTCTCTCCATAAATTCAGCTTCATCTCCCTACATGTTTTTGATCTGGAGATACTTGAGTACAGTTGGGTCTCCCCATTCATTAGGGTTAGAGGCACAGGATCCTTGCAAAAGTAGAAAAATTGCAAATACCAAAATGTGTGTATGTATGTGTATCTGCGAATGAGGCCAAGGCATGGTGGGAAGAAGGGGCATCCAGGATGCAACCCACTTCAGGAAAAGAAGAGGAAAAGACATAGGTTGGCATGATCGCCCTATACTTACTTCTCTCTCACCCATATCCTTCCTTGGGTGTGTGTGGAGGGCATCAGGAGAGGGTTTGTGGTCTTGAGAAATAGGGCTGTGAGCCGTCCTCAAGCTGGCCAGGCATCATCTGGTGAAGGAGCAGGAGGACCAGAGGTGGGATTTTGATTCCACTGAGAAGGAAGATTCCCCCAAAAAAGAAGTGAAAGTCAAACCTGCAAACATGGAGGGCTGACTATAATCTCTTCTTGGGTTTAGAACGTCAGTTATGTTGTGTTACAGGTTAATGTATTTAATTTTCCTATAATCTACCACTGTGTTAGTTTGCTTTAATTAATACATGATGCACATTATATTGTGGACAATAGCCCATTTCAGTTGTGCATAATAGTTTCTATTCACAATAGAAATAGAATCATAGAGTTGGAAGAGACTACAACGATATCAAGTCCAACCCCTTGCTATGCAGGAAGATACCATCGAAGCATTTCCAATAGATGGCCATCCAGCCTTTGTTTAAAAACCTCCAAAGAAGGAGACTCGATCACATTCTGAGGCAGCAAATTCTACTGTTGTATTGCTCTTACCATCAGGAAGTTCTTCCTAATGTTTAGATGGAATGTCTTTTCCTGAAATTTGGAGCCATTGCTCTGTTTCTTAGTCTCTGGAGCAGCAGAAAACAGGCTTGCTCTATCCTCCTTATGACATCCTTTAAAATATTTAAACATAGCTATCATGTCACCTCTTAACCTTTGTCTTCTCCAGGCTAAACATACCTTGCTGCCTAAACCACCCATCATATGGCATGGTTCCCAGGCCTTCTACCATTTTGGTCGCCCTCCTCTGAACATGTTACAGCTTGCCAATATCTTTCCTGAACTGTGGTGCCTAGAACTGGAGACAGTATTACAGGTGAGGTCTGACCAAAGCAAAATAGAGTGGTACTATCACTACCCTTGAGTAAGACTCTATACTCCTATTGATGCAGCTCAGAATTGCATTGGCTTTTTCAGCTGCCACATCACACTACTGACTCATGTTCTGCTTGTGGTCTACTAAGACTCCTAGATCACATACATGTGCTGTGGTCAAGCCAGGTGTCACCCATCTTATGTCTGTGCATTTCATTTTTTCTACCCAAGTGTAGTACCTTATACTTCTCCCTGCTGAAATTCGTTTTGTTAATTTTGGCCCAGCTCTATAATCTGCTAAGAACATTTTGAATTCTGATCCTGTCCTCTGGGATATTAGCTATTCCTCCTAATTTGAAATGAAATCCAAGTGTGCATAAGAGCATATTTAAGTTAATTCCTTGCTGTTTCTACACATTACATATTTTATCTTCCTTCTCTTTACATCACAGCTTGCTTTGTTTAAGATTAGGTTGTAAATTTCTTGGGACAAGAATCTAACGTTACTGTATTTTGTAAAGTGTCTTGTATAATGATTGTACCATGTAAATATTAATAAAGCAAAGCTGACTGACAAGATAATAGATGGGAAATAGGATTTAAGCTTGTATAAGCGCATCCTATAAATGTTTACTCAGTAGAAAGCACCAGCTAGTTTAATGGAACAGCTCTCTTTCTGAAGCTGTCTTGTCACTGTGTATAGAATGCTTGCTTAAAACAGAGAATCTTAAATTTGGTCCTTGTGGTGGCTTCAGTTAAAATAGTATCAGCATAGATAATACCTTTCTTCTGTCAAAGGTGTACAGTCTGATACTATTCGGACAATGGTAATTTGCTGAGTGATTGATTGTACTAGTACATGGTGGTCAGTAAGCTGTCCTTATAGAATCAGCTTGATACCATATTAATAACACAGAAAGAAAAATACGTGAAGACACATGTAATCACCATGTACAAGCAGATTTCCCCCACATTTCCGACTTTATAAAAAGGCAAAACTGCAGCATATAAATGGATTAGATTCAGCTAGGAACAAAAATGTATGTTGAGACACAGTGAGTACTTCAGCAGCAGTTTGTTGTGAAGGTGCTAGTGAAGAAAGACTCCAAAATAGACTGCTAGCAGAGGAAGGCTTTTATAGCACAAGGCAATCTTCTTAAAGAAACTACTTGAACAATATGAAGTCTCTGCAGATTAAATGGTACTTTTTATGACATGCTGGCCTTTAGTGAATGTAATGAAGCAATTTGGAAACGTTTCTGTGTTGAGTACTGCCTTACATCTTGGAAACCTGTAGAAGTTACTGTTTCTATGGAAATTGCTGCAAGGTAAATTGACACTGCAGAATGAATATACAGACAAACATGTAGAAGGTGAATTTCCAAATGAAATAAGTGGGAATGATTAAGTAAGGTCACGGAGATCCTGCCATTTCATAGCAGCCGAGGCCAAAAGATATCTGTTGCAAACTGGGGCAATCACTTTTGCCACAATCTTTCTGACAAAATGTGTATAAGTACAGTGATGGAACTGGTAATCTCCCTGTGGCACCCATTCTCCCATGTTTTGCATAGCATAATGCTGTTTTATGTTTCACAGCCCCCTTCCCCTTTTTGTTTCTTTCCATGTGGGAACTTTAAGAAAAGAGGGTGACACATACAATTTCACAGCTTATTTGAGAGGGTGATTATTCAGACACAGAGTGTCATTAAAGAGGTGGCAGGTGCCAGCAGAACATTAAAAGGGGAGAGAAATAGACTTAACATGCCCGCAGTAGGAAGAAACAGCTGATAGTATAGCTGGAAAATTAGGAGGAAGGGAAGAGTAGCTGAGAAGAACTACTGTTATGCTCTGTAGCACCATTGGCTTGTACAGTTATCATTATTGCTCTTCTTTACTGTTAAGAAACTGTTACTAGAAAGAGGAAGCTGTTTGAAAAACATTTGCAATGTTGTTTACAGAAAATCCAGTATTTTTGTGTTAAGCTGAGGATGGTTTTCTTTCACAACCCAGCCTTAGATATCCCAAACAGTTGAGCCATGTATTTACTCAACTAGAAAAGTTTGTTCCCTGAAAAAAAAATCTAGTTGGAAAGGAGTGTTTATGCACTTTCAGAAAAAGTCTGTATCAGCCAATAATAAATCCTAAAATCAGTTTAACTCAGTTGGATTGGACCAAAGTGAGTGGAAGTTCAGTTGTGTTTTATTACTATGCAGGCTTGTACTAAACAGTGCAAAAATATCTTTCTTGACCTAATTCTGAATTCCATTTGCATTTCAAATAATTGGCAAGTTACTCAGGAGTGTGTTAAAAATATTTTCTTAATTCAGAAATAAACCGACATAAAATATATAATTGAAATAGGTAGGGACCTAGTTGTTTAGCTAGTGATGCCTCTCAAGCTAAGAAAATGTTGCTTGAGCACGCTTGAGACGGTACAAACACAAAGGGTTCGGCTGATAGCTTCTCTCTTGTCTTGTCAAGACAGCTAGAGCAGCATTCTTCCCCCCTTGATCTCTGGTTCTGCAAAGTAATTGAAGGTCCCTAGGAAGGAACCGCATGAAATTGAGAAATATGCAGTATTGTATTACTCTGTTGATCCATAACCAATGCTTTTTCAGGCAATTAAAACAATAGGCACACAACTGTTGGTTTGCAAACAGGACAGAGACAAGTCAGCATTTCACTTCCTGACATACAGAAGACATATTGTTTTGGTTGTAGTTAGTATTATGGTTTTACAATATCTATTTCTATCTTGCCTTTTTCCTGTTTGAGACTCAAAGTGGCTTAGAACAAATTAACAGACACATAGTTAAAGTTGGGGGGGGGGGTCTGAAAAAACTGTGCCAGGAAGATGTTTTCCTCCCTAGCAAGTGCTTATTATGTCTCTGTAGGGAAGCCGGTGGAACTGTTTCTCTGGTGAACTTTTATGTTAATCTTAGACGGGAGAAAGAGACCAAAGGTCTTGTTAGATCTAATCTGTGGGAGACCTGAGCTACAGGAGGTTTTCATTTCTGCATAATATTGAGCATATGCACTGTAAAATCTGAATATAAAGACATTTCAAAATGAGAAGAAATCACGGTTGAACAAAGAACAATACCACTTCCTTGAATTCAGAACCTATTTCCTTAAAAATGAATCAGTGTTTATTTTCAGCAAAAGTGATCTGTGCCAAGTTTGCCTGCTTATACAAGAGGAAAAATGCAGAAAAGATTAAACAAATACTTCAGGGTCTTAACTTTATAAATGGATAAACATTGACAGGTTTGTTCCAAATATGTTGTTATAAGTTTGATTCAGTAGTTTGACAAATGTTAATTAAAAAAAGTAAAATCAATTTTTTATTTCGTATTGTGGTACTATGGATATTTTACTCTACCTAGTACAGATTTTTAATTGTTATTTAATTATCATGTTTTATACAAACAGGAAAACATGCTTGGGAGGCAGAAGCCTGCTACACTGATTCTTTTCTTGAAATGATAAATACTATTGTGATGCCATAATTTTTGCCTCTGCTGAAGAAATGTAAGGTCAGTTTATATGAAAGGTAAAATAGTGGTGTAAGATGTAAGACTGCAATAGGATTGTATATATTAAATACAAAATGTTATACACAACATTCTTAAAATGCACAGTTACTTGAAATTGGAAGAACAAGAGCATAGACTAACCATTGCACTAGTCATAAGCTTTTTTATTTGTTTGAAATATGAAACTTGGTAATCACCATGCAAGTGTTATAAGATCTATTTAACTTGAATATCTGCTAGGAATTATTAGAACTTCTATTCTTCTTTTGTTCTAAAATGAATTGCTAAATTGGTTAATTGATTTCTGTTTCTTTTCTTTTCCCAATACCATGGCTTACTTATTCCAGTATCTTCTTGACAAACTACCAAAAATTTTGTGGGGCCACCTTCGTATTGAATATGTATAGATATTGTGATTAACCATGATAACCTCTAATTTATAAATTACTCTAATGAAATTTGTGTTCTAATGTAGCTTGCACATCCTCACAATACTGGAACATTGATCACAGTTGTATACCTTTTACATGTGGGGAACTATGGCTAAACTTAAGCCCAGCCACCTAAAGGCCTCTTGACTGAGATGAGAATTGAAGTCAAATGTCCTGTGTCCAACATCAGTTGGATGTGGACTATCAGTGACTCAGCTTCTGTGTTTAGGTAAATCGGCAGACATCTGTTTTATACAGAAATGGTTTTAGTCATAGATGCTTGTCACAGTTATCTCTGTTTAGCTGGTAGAGGCAGAATGGAGATGGGAAAGGGTATGAGTGCTGGGTCATACCAGAGAAGGCAAAATCCTGTGGCTGAAGTTTATTTGCAAATGTTTGGCATATCTCTTTGGGAAATCTTGTATTTGTTACTGCTTTGTTACACACAATAGCCATTTCCGCACTAGCCTGTTATAGTGCGATGATTCCACTTTCAACATCCTCTGAAATCCTGAGGTTTGCAGTTTTGGGAGGGGCCATCCAGCCCCTCCCAAAGCTGCAAACCCCAGGATTCCAGAGGATGTTGAAAGTGGAATCATTGCGCTATAACAGGCTTGTGCGGAAATGGCCAATATGTTAGAAGATTTCTCAGAATACAATAATGTTAACACCTGCTTGAGTCTGAAAAATTCCCCAGGCTGTTAGGCTGATGTAACTATTGCTATTCTTGTTTTGTAGTTTGTAATCTGTCAGATCAATTGGGATGGAACAGCTCATCTGTAAAATTATTTTTTGTGTGCCCTTTGCTCAAATCAGCCTTCGTGCAGTCCTGTTTTAAATCTACAAGAACAACAATTGAAAGTATAAATATTGGTATGTGTTATCTTTCCTGCAAGTGTGTAAAGTATTAAAATTACGTAGATGGTAATTTTAATGCACCCAGGTGACTCCTGCTGAATCAGTGAAAGTTCACTATTAGTTTCAGTGGGATAGAAGTACAAATAGTAAATCAAATTACAGAAATATGAATTTTTGCAAATGGTGCTAGGCTGTTTTGTCACTGTGCTTATCTGTTAAAGTCAAAATAAAAAACTGTTTAAAGGGAGAACTTTTTTTTCATTTTCATGCAGTTAGAAAAATATCATTTAACAAAGAATTTTTAACAATAATGCTTGGAGTGTTTATGTGCTATTCTTTTGTTTTTTACACACACATAGACAAAAGTATATCTTATCTGTGTGTATAAGTTAAAATAAGAATTCAGTGGGTTCGCTCAATAAAGAGCTTACATGCTCTTTTCTTTCCTTTATCTTCACTGACCCTTTTATTTAAAATTTCACTGGAATACATTTTTAATCTTCACACAGATGCATTATTAGATATAATTGGTCACTTTTAATCTGGGTATTTGCTTTATTAGTCTCTCAGTCAACCCATTTTATCCTGAATATTAAATATGTCCAATGATAAACTTTCTGCTGGTCCAGAACAGCCTCAATGGACGGGCATGTGATTTAAAAACTACTGTAGCATTGAAGGCTGGGGCGAGGGGAGGAGAGAAATTAAAACATTGGAAGCTTTCAACTTATTTTAAATCTAGGCTGTGTTTTAGGAGTGGAACTAACTAATAGAGATTTTCGTCCTTGTCTGAGATTCATAATTAAGTCAACAGAAAAGAGATTTGCCAGAGGAGAGCAGTGCTTTCTTTGTTTCCCCCTAGCAGAATGGTAGCTCCCATTCAGAACTCTGTCGATTCACACAGTGAGTTGTGAGGCGGAGGATCGCCAGATAACGGGAGAGAAGAGTTTAGGTGCCAGTTGATTTGTAGCTGGGAGCCTTATTTATTTCCTATCTCCATTTTTCCTCACCTCCCCTTTTTTGTCTGTCTCCGAAAGACTACAAAGATGGACCGGATATTTTTGGGTTGGACTGCTTTCTTGTGGGTAACAGGTAAGGATTAGCCTTTCAATTTCATGTTAAAGTTAATAACTTTAGAGTTAATAACTTTCTAGATCTCCCAGGGAGTTGTTTTTTCTCAAGTTTTTTTTTTTTTTTTTTGTGGGAGGGGGAGGTTTAATTGATTCTGCAGCAGGCTTCAAGATTTTTCTGCAAGTGAGAACCATGGAGAAATAGCATGTTGAGCAAATGATAAATGCTGTTTGTGCACACGTGTGTGAATGTGTGCACCTGTGAGTCTTGCTTTATTTGTCGGTGCTGCGGAGGTTAAATTAGGACGTGTTTTCGCATCACATTTGTTTCTAAATTAGACATTCATCTTTATTTTCCTTCCTCTCCTTTCCCAAACCTCTTCCATTATTTGTCATCATTCTCTCCTTATTAATGGATATAAATTGCCTCATTATTTAGGGTAGGATCAAGCGGAGCAGAAATTATGAAGACTGTGGAGGTGGTTGTATTTTCCACAAAGAGTCACTTCTGGAGTTCTTTAGAGTTGGCTGTGTATGGATAAACATCTTCTGGAAGTGTGGAAGCGAGGAGGAGAATTCGCAAGGCAGGAACAGCTCAGGATTTTTGTGGGTTGCCAAGCAAGTGACTTTGAATGAGTGACCTACACATGTCTCTTGATAATGAATATTACTACTCCACACCTGTTCTCATAGTCATTAATGCATATTAATATATTCAGCAGGAAAAAACTGTGGAGGAGGAAATCATATATGTGTCTGTATGAGGGAAGTTGGGGACACCCAGACTTCATTACCTAATTGTCTATTTTTGTGTTATCCAGCAGACATGCTTGTAGATGGGTTTTGTGCGACGGAGGCTTCTAGGCCAGGGAGTCACTTGTCTGCACCTTCCCCAAAATTTGCCCATTCTAATCTCAGTCCCTGCTTGGGTACACGTTGCCCTGTGCAGAAGAGTCTTCTGTTTCTTCCTTGCCACTGTGTCTGCTTGGTATTCTGAAGACTGTATGGCATCCAAATAAACTTTATATTATTTGGATCCCTGTTTATGTATATGCTGCTGGTTTTGCTGCTGAAGAAGGTGTTCATCAATCTGATCTGACTCCTTCCCCTTGCCTTTCCAGAACCACTGTTGTTTGGTTATCCTGCCATCCTGTTTACAGGCTGCTGGAACTGCAGCATGTCAGCTGAGGCTAGGGAGTCCTGCACTTGCTCCTCTTTTCTATTTGAATTTTCAGACTTCACAGCTATAGCTTGCATGTGGGGGAGGCTAAGGAGTAGTATATTAAACCAGTCAGTGTAGCACTCACTGACTTGTCC
Organism: Cyclura pinguis; assembly: GCA_030412105.1. Classification (NCBI taxonomy): domain Eukaryota; kingdom Metazoa; phylum Chordata; class Lepidosauria; order Squamata; family Iguanidae; genus Cyclura; species Cyclura pinguis. The sequence goes on along the minus strand of CM059601.1, from coordinate 235,912,077 downwards.
TGATCACTGATGTGTTCACAGTAGCATTGCAAAGCACAGTATGTCCATGAACTTGGCTGGCAAGAATTGGTGTACCTTGCCTCTTATAAAAGGGAGGCTAAGAATAAGGTGAGCAAATGGCAGTCTCTGTGTTGTTCAGGTGTTGACACAGGCCCTTGTGGCAATATGAGTGCTTTTTCCCCTTCTTCATCCTCAAGGAAGTGCCTACTTTTCCAGAGAAGTAATAGCAGCATTTTGTGATAATATCTTGTGAGAGAAGTGGTGTAGGCTTAAGGGTTTTCTGAAGGGAAAAAGCTACAGTGTTGCTCTGGCTCTGGATGATACATGTTTTCTGGGTTGAATGAACAGTTCTGGCTGCCCTTTTCTTCATAGATAAAGTTGTGTTCCTTGTCATTTGCTCAGTGAAAATAATTCCTTGCACTGCATTTCCCTCGTCTCTATTTAAATCATCTGGCTTTGCTACTGCCAGATCTGCTTACATTATTTTGGTGTGGGAAATGATGCTGTCAATAGTTTCCAAATATACGTAAATAGATACTGGGGTGCCATTCACATATGACAGAGCATGCAAGTGAACATAGTTCTTTTTCTGTACCTTTTTAGACCCATGCAAGAATTAGGTTGAAGATGTCCTCAAATGTTTCCCCACCAGCATAAGAATGGGGAAGCAGGTGGAATCCTTAGGAATCCCCCATCAAATTAGCACTTTTATGAGTAGAATGTCAGTACCTCAGTCATTTTTGCAGGTTGTGTGTGTGTGTGTGTGTGTGTGTGTGTGTTTTGTGAGGGAGGATTGACTTGGAGCTGAGCTTAGCTAGAGAGGACTGCAGGATTCTTTGGTGCTGTAATGTTGAATGAAGTTGCATTAAATGGGTTTATGAGAGGATACATAAGGAAACAAGGCTGGGGGTTTGTTTAGAGTACAGTATAACATTAGAAGACAATACTGTTCCCAGTTACTATGCAAATACAAAGTAAAAAGTAGCCCTGTCTGGTTGTACCCTCATGAACAAAGGCCAGTGACCCACTGTCATATGAAGTCATATGTTGCTGCATCTTGGTAGTATACCCCATTGTGGGGAGAATGTGGAGGTAATAGACTTATATTTTTTTTCTGTGTGAACCAAACTAAATATGCTATGTGATATTACCTGGGTTGATCCTGTCTTCTCATTCTGTAAAGAGAGGGTCAAGTTACAGGATTGGCTGTTTCTGCATTTCTCTTCTTGCGTTTTCTTTGTCATTGGTCTTAGAACCAAACTAGATGCAGCATTATTCCTATAACAATAGTATGAAAATTGTAAGAAGTAAATAAGAAAAATGTGAAAGAAGGACATGAGATGGAAGCAGAAAAAGTACAGTGGGCAGGAGGAAGTGAGAGAAGAAGAAAAATGAAGTGAGCGGCTGTGAAAATGAAGAAGTAAATTTTCAGATGTTACAGTGTCAATAATTGTCAGCATCTTACTTCCTCATAGAATCAGGGTGCTAGAAGGGACCTCATGGGCCATCAAGTCCAACCTCCTCTTCAGTGCAGGATCTCCAGCTAAAGTATCCCCAGCAGGTAGCTGTTCAGCTTGTTTTTCAACGAGACCCCATCACCTCACTAAGCAATTGGTTCAATTACTGAACTGTTCTTACTTCTTGACAGGGCTTCTTTCCTTCTATGTTTAATTAAAATCTACCTGCCTGTAACTTCAAGCCATTAGACCTCTGGGGCAGCAGAAAACAAACCTGCACCGTTCTCTCTGGGACAGCCTTTGATGTTCATTTGTTTATTTCTTTATTTTGTAATCATGTCAGCCTCAGTCTTCTCTTAACCAAGCTGAACATACCCAGCTTGTTCAGCCTTTCCTCAAGTGTTTGTTACATATCCCTTGTTATCCTTGTTGTGCTTCTCTGAACTTGCTCCGTTTTGTCTATATCCTTCTTAAAATGAGGGACCCAGAACTGGATGCAGTACTCCACATGAGACCTGACCAGCACAGAATATCGTGGGACTATTACTTCTGTCAACTTGGAATCTATACTTCTGTTAATGCAGGCTAAAATAGCATTTGTAATATGACTTCTTGCATGATTTAGGCAAGTTAAATACAGTAGCTTCCATTACCCACAAATGAAAACTCCATTTTTTAAAAGGCAAAACTATAGGCATATAGCTTTGTGAGCCAGAATCCACATTGCCAGATGCATGAAGTAGTCACCTGTTAAGGATTTTCCTCTGTGCAGACCATTCCCAAAGAACCTGTGGAGCCATCTTATTCCTCTCCTATATAGCAAACAGGTAATAATTAAGAAGTTCTGACGTCTCATATAAAGTGTCAGTGTTTCACCCAAGGTTGCACTTACCAAGATTTTTTGGGGGAAAAAAAGCAAGTCATTTATAGCATGCACTGGAGTTTTCTTCAGAAAAAGGACAATAAGCAATCAGAGCTCTTGCCTGCCCCATGTGGCCATGATAGTAACACCCTTAAAGAATCCAGGAGTAGAGCCAAGTAGAACTGTCCTGTCGCAGTTACTCTTCTTCCTGTCCTCATCCACACATGCCATTTCATTCATATATTAAAACTGCATCTTGTTTTTCATTAAAAAAAATCAGAGCGGGTATTGCATTCTGCAGTAATCTGAAGGCTTATTATGATTCAAGGTATACTTATAACACATGACTATATAGAGAACCAACATAATAACATTACCTGTAGTATATTACTTTGGGGAATGTGAATGTTATTCCTATCATGTTTTCATGTTAATGCATTATTTTTTCTGTGCATTTAGCAAGTAACATTTACTCATTGCTTTTATTTTGGGATGCAATTTTTGGCCACTTTGGTGTTACAAAAACAATTTGAAAGTATCTGATTTTTAATGTGCTCCTAATGAGTAATGTAACACAGGATTTTTTTTTTTTTTTTGCTTGATGAATCACAGGAACGAATTACTTTTTTAAAAAGATGACATTAGTATGCTAGCTTTTGAAAGTAACACCCCAAGCTCTGCAACATGCAGCAATTATCATTTCAGCATTTCACAAAGAAAAATTCTTAATAGACTGCTCCTGATGGTCTCAGTTTAAAGTCCTTTATGATTTTGTTCAGGTTGAGATTGCTGATAAGTTTCAGCCTGTTGTATGAACTAATTCCTAGACGATAACCCATGCGTTTGCAGCCTGGAACTGAAATGGATTTAACTGGTACTGTTAACACTTCATATATACAGTGTACTCAACACTGTGAAGGTGCAAAAATGTCACTCTGGCGCAGAAGTTAAATAAGCAAAAACAAACTGGTACTTGTTGGTTGCGTGACTATTCACTCCCTTTCCTGTGATGACTAAATAATCTCTGATGCTGTCTACTACCTCCAGAAGTCACAGAAGTGATTAAATGGAGTCCACCTGTGTGCAGTTCTAATGCCACATGAACTCAGATTAAGTATGTCTGTTTCTTCAATGGCCACAGAGCAAAGTGAATAGCACCATGAAGCTCAAGGAGCTATCCAAACCAGACTGGGATAAAGTTGTGGGTTATGTAAATAAAAGTTTTCTGAAACGATGACCACCCAGACCTTGGGACCGTTGTTCAGTCTCTGATTACAAAATGCCGAGAATATAGATGGACCACGGAAAAGTTTGTCTACTAAAAATCAGTGAGTAAATAAGGTAACCAGTCGTTCTGAAAGAGCTGGGGAGGTCCACAGCCGAGCTGGGAGAAATTATCCATGAGATACTCCACATGCTGGATTTTAGGAAAGAGTGGTAGGAATAAAGCTGTTGCTAACACAAACCCATAACAAATCCCATTCAAAGTGAGCAAAAAGGCATATGTGAGTCTGAATTTCTGGACCTTGTTGCAAAATGCTATATGTAGCAGAAAACCAGCAGTGCATGTTGCTCTGAGAACATAATTGCCACCATGAATCATGGTGGTAGTAGTATCATGTTATGTAGGTACTCTTCCTTGGCAGAGACTGGGGAACTGATCAGGACTGAGGGCAAAATGGATGGAGCCAATTACAGGACAATTCTAGAGGAAACTGGAGTGGGCAAAAATGTCAGGATCCACATGTGCAAGGCTGATAGAGACACATGGGCATTCTCAGTGTCAATTACTGGCAAAGGTGCATGTGAATACTTATGCAACCAACAAGTGCTATAATTAAATTTCAGTTTCAGATTGTAGCACAACAAAATATGGCAAAGTCAAAGAGATGTATGATAACTTCTGTAAGGCAATGTAATGAAAAGAGTCTTCTGTTCCTGAACAGCCTTATCCACAGCCTTGGAAATGAACTGGCTAGATTATGGTCAAAAATGCTAACATAGAATCATGGAGTTGGAAGGGATCGCAAGGCCCATCTAGTCTAACCCCTTGCTGTGCATGAATACAAACTAAAGCACTCCTGAAATACACCCGTCCCACTTTTGTTTAAAGACTTCCAATGATGAAGAGTCCACCACTGTTTGGGGAAGCCTACTCCGTACTTGCACAGGTCTTAACAGTAAATAAATTCTTCCTAATGTTTAGATGGAATGTTTTTTCTTGTTATATAAATCTTGTGATTCATGTTCTGTTTGGAGTAGCAGAAAACAAGCTTGCTCCATCTTCTGCATGCCATTCTTTCAGATATTTAAAGGTAGCTATCATGTTAGCATTCTTCTTCTCCAAGCTAAACATACTCAGCTCTGTCAGTTGTTCCTCCTAAGGCTTACCTACTAGACTTTGATAATCTTGGTTGCTCTTCCCTGGATATGTTGCAGCTTGTTGAAATACTGCTTTGGTCACCATAAGCATGTTGGATGATATTTAGGAAGTCTGCAAGTCAGTGTTTCTCTTCTGAAACAAATTACTATCTTGGGGACTTCCTAGTAGACCAAAAAGAACTGTGAGACCTGTAAGAGACTTCCACAGAAATGTAAGAATAAACTTACGCAGGTACTCCAACAATCTTAAACCTGAGAACTTTCTGCTTCCCAATCCACAAACAATAATTGTGAGTGTTTTCTGGTCCTAGCATTGGTAGGTACTCTTCTAGAAGGGGTTTTTGGCTATGTGGAATCCATATTCAGCCCCATGACAGGCATCATGTAGCTCTCCAGATGTTGTTGTACTGCTCCCCACATTACTCACTTTTGCTATGTTAATAGGGTTGGAGGGTTGGTGGATAACAGAATCATAGAATCATAGAGTTGGAAGAGATCCCCAGGGGCCATCCAGTCCAACCCCCTGCTATGTAGGAGCACCTATCAAAGCATTCCCAACAGATGGCCATCTAGCCTCTGCTTAAAAACCTCCAAAGAAGGAGACTCTATCACACTCTGAGGCAGCATATTCCACTGCCGGACAGTTCTGACCATCAGGAAGTTCTTCCTGAGGTTCAAGTGGAATCTCCTTTCCTGCAGCTTGAATCCATTGTTCCTTGTCCTAGTCTCTGGAGCAGCAGACAACAAGTCCGCTCCCTCCTCTACATGACATCCCTTCAAATATTTAAACATGGCTATCATGTCCCTTGTTAACCTTCTCTTCTGCAGACTAAACATTCCCAGCTCCATAAGCCATTCTTCATAGGGCATGGCTTCCAGACTCTTCACCATTTTGGTCGCCTTCGTCTGGACACGTTCTAGCTTGTCGATATCCTTCTTGAATTGACGTGCCCAGAACTGTACACAGTATTCCAAATGAGGCCTAACCAATGCAGAAAGAGCGGTACCATTACCTCCCTCGATCTGGACACCATACTCCTATTGATGCAACCAAGAATTTCGTTGGCTTTCTTGGGTGCCGCATCATACTGCTGACTCATGTTCAGCTTGTGATCTACCAAGACTCCTAGATTCCTTTCACACGTACTGTTATCCAGCCTGTGTCCCCCATCCTGTATTTGTGCATTCCATTTTTTCTGTTTAAGTGTAGGACTTTACATTTCTCTCTGTTGAAATCCATTTTGTTAGCTTTGGCCCAACTCTCCAATCAGTCAAGGTCTTTTTGAAATTTGATCCTGTCCTCTGGTGTATTAGCAACCCCTCCCAATTTGGTAATATCTACAGATTTGATCAGCATGCCCTCCACTCCTTCATCCAAATCGTTGATGAAGATGTTGAATAGCACTGGGCCCAGGACAGAACCCTGTGGCACCCCACTAGTCACTTCTCTCCGGGATGAAAAGCAGACATTGGTGAGTACCTTTTGGGTTCGGTCGGTCAACCAATTCCAAATCCACCTAAGAGTAGCCCTGTCCAGCCCGCATTTTACTAGCTTCTTTGCAAGAATGTCATGGGGAACTTTGTTAAAGGCCTTACTGAGGTCAAGATATGCTACATCTACAGCATTCTCTTCATCTATCAAGCTTGTAACCCTATCACGTTCACCTCTGAACGAATGTCTTGAAGCAGTAATGCACTGGATGAGGAAAAACAGACTGAAGCTGAATCCAGATAAGACGGAGGTACTTGCTGTTAAGGGCCCTAGCCCAGGTATGGAGGTTTGTCAACCAGTTCTAGACGGGGTCACACTTCCCCTGAAAGACTGTGTCCACAGCTTGGGGGTGCTCCTGAACTTGCCACTTCAGATGACAGCTCAAATAGATGTGGTGGCCGGGAGTGCCTGTTACTGGCTTCGGCTGATACGCCAGCTGCGCCCCTTTCAGGAGCTGGAACACCTAAAAACAGTGGTGCATGCGCTGGTAACTTCACGGCTTGACTTCTGCAATGCTCTCTACATAGGGCTACCCATGTGCTTAGTCCGGAAACTTCAGTTAGTTCAGAATTTGGCAGCCAGGTTGGTCACTGGTAGACCTAAAACTGACCACATAACACCAATTCTGAAGTCTTTACATTGGCTGCCTGTTAGTTTCCGGGCACAGTACAAGGTGTTGGTTGTTACCTTTAAAGCCCTTTATGGCTTGGGGCCAGCCTACCTACGGGATCGCCTTCTCCCATATAATCAGCCCCGCACACTAAGGTCCTCTGGGAGGAATTTACTGCAGCCAGTCAGAACCAGGTTGGCTGCGGTTACCCAGAGGACCTTCTCTTCTATCGCTCCCCAGTTATGGAATGGCCTGCCAGAGGAGACCCGGCATATTACCAGTCTTGACTTCTTTAAAAAAGCAGTCAAGACTGATCTCTTCCGACAGGCCTTCCAAGACTAGTACTTTCACCGCCTCCCACCAATTGTCTTGTTGTTCTTTCAATAGTTAATTAATTATTAATTGTTGTGGGTTTTAGGGGATTGGTTTTAGCTGGGTTGGTGGGCGGGGAGGATCGGGTATGTTTTTTAATGTTTTTAATGTAATTAATGCATTATTGTTGTTCGCCGCCTTGATCCATCTGGAGAGGCGGGATGGAAATAAATTTTATTATCATCATCATCATCATCATCATCATCATCATCATCATCATCATCATAAAAAGAGATAAGATTAATCTGGCATGACTTATTTCTGAGAAATCCATGCTAGCTTCTAGTGATTACGACATTGCTTTCTAAGTAATTACAAACTGACTGTTTAATGATCTGCTCTAGGATCTTTCCTGGAATTGATGTCAAGCTGACCAAGCAATAATTATTAGGGTCCCCCTTTTTCGCCTTCTTGAAGATGGGGACGACATTTGGCCTCCTCCAGTCTGCTGGGACTTCTGTTCTCCAAGAGTTCTGAAAGATTATTGCAAGTGGTTCAGAAATGACTTCTGCCAGTTCTTTTAATATCTTTGGATGTAATTCATCTGGCCCTGGGGACTTGAATTCATCTAGTTTAGCCAGATATTCCTGTGCTACTTCTCTGCTTATTCTGTTCTGCATTTCCCTCACTTCTTCACCTGCTCCCCACGCCCCAGGTTGGGTACTTCTATCCTTCTGGGAGAAAACTGAGGCAAAGAAGGTATTGAGTAGTTCTGTCTTCTCACTTCTCCCCGTTATTAATTGGTCACCTTCTCCATGCAGCGATCCTATCATTTCCTTGTTTTTCCTTTTGCTGCGGACATCTCTAAAAAAGCCCTTTTTATTGTTTTTGATGTCTCTGGCAAGCCTGAGTTCATTCTATGCTTTAGCTTTTCTGACCTTCTCCCTATATCTCTTGGCTATTTGCTTGAATTCCTCTTTGGTGATTTCACCATTTTCCCCCCATTTCCTGTACATGTTTCTTTTAACACTTAGCTCAGCTGAGAGTTCTTTTGTGAACCATTCCGGTTTCTTTAGACACCTGCCATTTTAACTCCGTATTGGCACAGTTTTCAATTGTGCCTTCAGTATCTCACATTTAAGAAACTCCCATCCATCATGAACTCCTTTCTCTTTTAGTATTCTTGACCATGGGATTTCAGCAAGTAACTCCCTAAATTTAGAGAAATCAGCTTTCTTAAAGTTTAGGATACGTGTCTGGCTACACTTGGCTTCTCCTTCCCACTGAATGACAAACTCCAGAAGAGCATGGTCACTCCCTCCCAAGGATTCCACCACCTCCACCTCATCAACTAGATCATCCCTGTTGGTCAGGATCAGATCTAAAATAGCTGATTCCCTTGTTGCCTCTTCTATCTTCTGGACTATGAAATTGTCTGCAAGGCAAGCAAGGAACCTGTTGGACCTTGCGGTCTTTGCAGAATTTGACTGCCAACAAATGTCAGAATAATTGAAATCTCCCATTAACATGGCATCTCTCCTTTTTGAATGTGTGGCCATCTGCTCCAGGAAGGCCTCATCCAAGTCCTCAGGCTGGCCTGGAGGCCTGTAGCAAACCCCCACAATCAAATCCCTATTGTTTCTTGCTCTCTTAATTCTCACCCAGATGCTCTCGACTTGGCTTCCCAGATTTAAGTCATGGATCTCTTCACAGGTGAAAACGTCCTTGACATATAAGGCTACTCTTCCTCCTTTCTTGTTTGGTCTATTTCTCCGAAATAGATTATACCCTCTTATTCCTACATTCCAACCATGAGATTCATCCCACCGGGTTTCAGTGATGCCTATTAAATCATATTTATTTTGTTGCACTATGAGTTGGAGTTCTCCTTGCTTATTCCCCATGCTCTGTGCATTAGTGTAGAGACACTTGAGACGATGTGCCCTTTGTGGAATTTCTGTACTAAAGTTACTTTCCCTCTCCCTGTTGGTCTCTAGTTCTACTTGGCCTGCCCTATCTATATCATGTGAACTATTTTTCACAGTACTCACTGAATCTTTGCCCAGAATAATACTGTCCCCCTCCCCAGGCAAACTCAGTTTAAAGACCTCTTGATCCGTTTTGTGAGACTGTTAGCAAAAATGTTCCGGCCGAAGGTTGTGAGGTGCAGGCCATCCCTTGCCAGAAGACCATCTTCGTGGAAATGGAAACCATACTGATGATAACTAAGCGAGATCACAAAACAGACAACAGGCTATTAAATGTCTCCAATGATAAAACAGCACAGTTATCTGAACTTCCATTACTTCGCTTTATCCACAGCTTTTAAAGCTTTTGTAACAGCCGATATATTCAAAACAACAATACTGCAATATACTAACATTTTATTAACTAATCTGATAACAAGAATCTGTCAGTTCCTCCCTTCTAATGCTTCTCCTCTACTGAGGGGAGGTAACTCTAAGATATATTTGTGACACCATCCTCAGGATTGATGGAAAAGAGACCTTGTGAGAAATTTCTCAGTTCCATTCATTTTCTTCCCTACAATTCATCTGTCTCGAACACTATGTAGCAGCATTTTTTTCTAGGCCATTTCACTAAAACTGTACAAGGTGCAGATAGTTTACCACAAATCAATTCCTTCAGAATTCTGTTTTCCATAGAACATATCACACCTTTCATTGTTTACAACAAGATGGAGATGGAGACCAACACTTGCAGGATCTACATTAGATATTTTAAAAGTGTTCTCAAATAGGGAGGTAACAAAACAGATCAGCAAGGCAAGAAAGGTAATTAGGACTTGCTTACCACAGGACAGACACACAGCAGAAAGATTAAGAACACAATTTCTTGCCTCACCTAAAATATCTTCAGTGTGTTAGCTTGAATCTACTACTCATCCAGAAAGATTGTCCTTAATAGGGTTCTAGGTCTTTTCTAGCTTACAGGTAGCTACTTAGTCCAAGGTAGTTAATCACCAGCCAAAGTGGGCTACTGAAGAAAAATACAAATCTTTGAGTTTCACTCTTCATATCATGATTTACATTGGATGTATCGCAGAAGTTTTTTCAGTTGGATTTGGAAATACTTACCATTAATAATAGGATGGTATGTAACAGCCATAAATAATATGCAGTCTGTGTTTACTCTTGCCCCGTCTGACAAACTGATTTCTGTGTTTTCAGTGTACAGAAACTGTTGTAGTCCAAACTAATACTGTCTGTTTTCTAGACTGAATTTTTGGTATGTTCATTGGTTCAGCGTAGATGCATACAACCAGGTTTCTCATGTGCAGTGTTTTGAATTGTTCATTTTGTATTTCTTTACTTCATGATTTAGTCAAATAGAGGTGGTGGCCACAAGTAGGTGAAATGTTATCCTGTGAAGGGCCCATTACCACATGAAATATTATCTAATTTCTGTGTATGGTTAATGAAAACTGAATAGTGAAGAAAGCTGACAGGAAGAAGATAAACTCATTTGAAATGTGGTGTTGGAGAAGAGTTCTGCAGATATCACAGAATATCAAACAGGCAAATTAATGGTTCTGAGAGCGAATCAAGCCTGAACTCTCATTAGAAGCCAAAATAGCTAAACTGAGGCTATTGTATGTTGGATGTATCATGAAAACACATGACCCATTGGAAAAGATAGTAGCATCTGGTAAAGTGGAAGGCAGTGGGAAATGAGGAATTGACATTGCAGGTGGATGAATTCAATAAAGGAAGCCATGTCCCTGGGTTTGCAAGACCTGAACAATGCAGTTGATGATTAGAACTCACAGAGCTCTTTAATTCATATAGTTGCCATAAGTTGAAGCCAACTTGATGACGAATAGCAACCAAATGAAGAAAACATCTTCCCAAATCCCCTCCATCATCACCTTTGGTCTTTAAATGTTTGCAGTAATCTTCAGATCTCCTTCTTATATAAACTCCCTGTACTCCCCAGTGCTCGATATACTGATTCACAATAATCTCACAACTAGCTTTTCTTTCTTTTTCTTACATCCTGCCCTGCAGTCTCTTTAAGCAATTCCTCATCCTTTCTCAGTGTGAGGAATCTCACCTTTCTTTAGAACTGTGAGCTTGTTCTTTGTGTTGCCTTATTTAGATGTGTAAATATTTGAGGAGCAGAGAACGCATTTTATATAAGTCATGTATGCATTAGTAGTACCAAAGATGCTTTTAAAGTCATAGTTTACCTCATACAGTTTTCAGCTGTGGTGCAGTCTTGTTGAAGTGATGTTTATTACATTGTTGAAATGTTTCCTAAACTGTATGTAAAAGTAATACTTGATATCTTCCAACTCATACTACTTATACTTTGTCCCATGATAAATTGCTTCTGTTTTTAGTTGTTATCCCGTTTTATGGCTGTATAGATATTTTTCTAATCTATTTTTTTTATCCTGATCAGGAATTTCTCCAATTATAATGCAGGTTATATATATTAGTGAGTAAATATGCTATAATCTTCAGCAGGCTGTCACCTTAAATTTAAACCTGATGTATTTTTATTATTACATTTATTAGTTGCCTACCAGCCTAGTCCTGTAGGAAGCCAAAAAAAATTGAAAGGTAGTTTAAAACAAAAGACTAACAATGCAATAAAATATAATGAAGTGTAGGACCAGTACAAAGAATAACAACACACAGAGGGAGCAATGGCAATCCTTCTTTGCTGAAGTCTTTGAATAAGACTGTATAATTCTATTGATTTCAGTGAAATTAAATACTTTCAATGATTTAGGACTTCACATCTCCTGTAATAACCTTGAGTCTATCCCAAGTGGTACCTGGCCACAGTCATGCTACTGCACACACTCTGGACTTATTTTTGATACTGGTGGAGTGATCTGGAATGGACGAAGTGTCTATAGTACCAGTGAGAGGACAGGATGCTACTTACTGTAGTTTAGGCTTGCTTTGACTCAGAATCTTTGCAGAATTAAGATGTTCCACTACAGGAGGTTTATAGATCTAAGTGGTTTCCTGATTGGTCTTGGGGATTCTGCTATTGCCTTGGCAAGCAATTCTGCAAAGCCCTTGTTGACCTTTAGAATGGAGAAATGATCTGGATGGTGGGCACAGTTGCTCCTGAGTATTCTGTCATGGAGTACCCCCAGACTAGTTGCCTAGTTTTCCAGGGAGCTGGCAGAAATGAAACACATGAGAAAATGACAAGAGCAACATTGGTAGAAAACTCGGAGTGGGCTCAATTGAACACAGGCTAGAGCCTCTTTGAGGGTGTGCTCTACAGTAATATGGTCAGAAAAAAGTCTTCTTTGCCATCAGGGCTATGGAGTTGGTATACCAATCCTTTGACTCTGACTCCTCTGTTTTATTCCTGTGTGACTTGGACCCCTTCATAAATGGCAAATGTATAGTTAGTAGTAACAACAAATGTAGTAAAATGCAGCACGAAGCAGTTCATCACCACCACTTGAATAATCAGGCTGTTTAGATTGACAGAACATAAATATATTTATTTGATTAAAATTTCTGAACAAGAAAACTTTCATAAATATCTATGAGAGCAAATATGCAACATGCTATATGTATAAAAGCTGCATTTGGAGTCAGTATATTTGCACCGACTTTGCCCCAAATTACTTCTGACTCTACTTCTGACTCTACAACTTGAACTTGTAGCAATCTACCACCACGGAATCTGCAAACAGCTAGCCAGTGGAGTTGTTTTGAGTGGTTATGGTCTTTTACACATTGACCCATGAGAAGAAAATCCAGACTACTTGACAGCCCTCTGGGAAAACTTGCCTGTATTTTCTGATTTGTACAGCCTAAGGATGTGAACAGGATTCTGGGAGAGTTGAGCCCCACCACATGTGTACGGCTCTTGTTTTTCCTGGCTTATTAAGAAAGTCAAAGGTGGACTGGTGGAGTAGGTAGAGAGAGTAGTCAGTGCCTTACAGAAAGATGAGTCCATCATGCCTGAAGGAGGCAGTTATAAGACCATCATTGAAAAAGCACTCCCTGTATCCCGCTATATTGAATTACTGCCAGCCAGTTTTCAGTATTCAATTTTGGGGCAAGGTACTAGAGTGTGTGGTAGCCACACAGCTCCAGAAGTTTTTAGATAATATGGATTATCTGGATCCATTTCAGTCTGCTTGCAGGCCTGGCGATGGGACAGAGACAGCTTTGGTTGCCTAGGTAGATGATCTACACCAGGAACTGGAAGAGTATGTGCCTTTCTCCCTCTCAGTTCTGCTGGACTTCTCAGTGGCTTTTGATACTGTTGACCTTGGTAGCCTTCTGTGTTGCTTTGCTGAGATAGGACTTGGAGTTTCTGGTTTACAGCAACTCCATTCCTTCCTGGAGAGCTGAAATCAGATTGTAGTGCTAAGGGACTCTTGTTTAACTCCTTGATAATTGACCTGTGGGACTTTTACCCCCCCCCCCGCCATGCTGTTTAACATATATTTGAAACTGGGAGGTTGTCCAGAGCTTTGGGGTTCTGTACCATCAGTATGACTACTTTCCACCTCCATCCATAGAAACTGTCTTGGTTCTAAACCAAGACAGCCTGTCATCTGGGTGTGGACGAGCTGAACTTAATCCAAGCAAGATGGAGGTGCTCTTGGTCAGTTGAAAGGCAGATAAGGGGATAGCAATTCAGACTATGCTGGATGGACTGACACTTCTGCTGTAAACACAAGTTTCACAGCTTGGATGTATTTCTGAACTGAACTCAGGAGCCTGGAAATTCGGGTTTTGGTGTTGGCCAAGCGTGTATTTGCATAATTAAAACTTATGTGCCAGCCCTTCTTGAGATGTCAAGTCTGGCCATGGTGACACATGATTTAGTTCCATCCTATTTGGATTATTGTAATGCACTCTACATGGGTGTGCCTTTGAAGTATCTTTGGAAACTTCAGCTGGTCCAAAGAGTTGCAGCCAGATTCCAAGTGGGGCGAGCTACAGACAGTGTACAACTTTCTTGCAGCAGGTCCACTGGCTGCTGGTCTGTTTCTCAGCACAATTCAAAGTACTGATTTTGACCCTCAAAGCCCTATAAAGCTCAGATCCAGACTATTTAAAGGACTGTATCTCTCTATGTGAGCCTGCCTATGTTTTGAGATCTCCAGTGGCCCTTTTCTCTGTCCCATCACTCTCACCAATACATCCAGTGAGAGAGGGCCTGCTCAGTGACTGCTCCCACATTCTGGAACTCTCTTCCTAAAGAGATTAAACTTGCATACTTCTTGCTATCCTTCCATAGGCAGGATAAGACCTTGTTGTTTCAGTGGGACTTTGAGGGCTGGCTGCTCAGGGGGAAAGAGCCTTTCATGTGCTGCATGCTTTATATTTGTTCTTTTAAATGATTATACTTTTAACTGCTTTTAATTTCATTGATATTTTTAACTTTTGTATAATGTAATTTTTAGCTGTGTCTGTTTTAACTTTTGTGAGGTATCTCGAGTCCAAGACTGGGTAAAATGCAGGTGGTTATTGTTGTTGTTATACAGGATAACTATTGCTTAAAAGAAAGAGGAGGCTTGGGGAAGGTAGCATTAAAAAAAGAGATTAGGTGTACATTTGGTGTTTGGACTTTGCCCTGCCCTGCCTTGCCTTAAATCTTTCTGGGCTTTTTTCTTCTTGTTCTTTAGATATTTGTAGGATATTTTTTCTGTTAAGAAATCTTTAATTTTTCTAACACATTGCTTATCCCAAAAGCTATGCAGAATCGTAATGGAAAGGGGTGGGGAAAATGTTGCTCTTTGCACAAACTGTCTGGACCATCAAGCCACTCTGCAGGAGAGGAAGGGAGAGGAGTGAATTTTTTCTTGGTCTGCCAGACCAGTCACTCTGCAAAAGAAAAAGGAACATTGAAACCCTTTCCATTGTCTTGCTTTTATCTGTTTGCATATTTTTAAGAAATATGTTCTGTTTAATCCATGAGTATAATAGAACCCTTTCACTTTTGTTCTTTGGCAACGTATTATTCAGAAGCCGGCTCTGACGTTAGAATTACTACATATCTATTGTCACTAGTAGCCATGGATTGCTTTATCTTCTATTGTGAGTTTGAAATTGTGATTTCCACTTAGTATATTCAGGACTTAAAAACAGCTTATGTTTTACCTACAGCAGGTAATGTGTACCTATATTGCTTGTTTAATTAACCACATCTGGAGAGAATGGTAATGGAAGGCTATCTAATTTTTAACAGTACTTAACGGGATCATTTAGATGTTGTGGTCAATCCTTTTTAGTGCGATAGGGATGAATTCCAGGTCAATGTTATGTTAGAACTCTAAGATGTGAGTAATTTTATCAATTGTTGAAATTGTTGAAAAAATCTAGTGGTTTCAAGTTGGCTTGTTTCTTTCAAATCAGAGTTAAAAACCATTTGTTGGGTGCAGACAAATTGACAAACTGAATTTAATAAAAAAACGGAAGCAAAACTTTCACAGAATCATAGAATCATAGAGTTGGAAGCTAGAAAGCTAGCTAAGCTAGAGGAAAAGAGGGAAGAGATTGTTCTTGCTGCTACTCAGTAGCCAAACCAGTCTGGTGTATGGTTGCTGCTTCCTTGCTGCTATATTCTCTCAGCATACCTTTTCTTAGCACTGAAACGGAATGATATTTCTGAGATTCGGCAGCTGACATCTTCTATTTATCTTTTTGTCCGAGTCATAATCACTCAAAAGAGGGTTGATACCTTGCCAAGTCAGTAACACCCATATTTTTGTTTTGTAGCTCTGACTGAAGCGTTGCAAGTTATGGTGCCTGAAAAGAAAAAAGTAGCCATGCTTTTTCAGCCTGTTGTGCTTCGTTGTCACTTTTCAACTTCTTCCACTCAACCAGCTGTGATACAGTGGAAGTTCAAATCCTACTGCCAAGATCGCATGGGAGAAGCTTTGGGAGTGGTCTCTGCAGGAATACAGGCAGTAAACAAGAGAAACCTGGAATGGGATCCCCACTTGGACTGTTTGGACAGTCGGAGAACAGTCCGCCCTGTGGCTTCCAAGCAGGGCTCTTTGATCACAATTGGAGAATTCTATAAAGGAAGAGATGTCACCATTGTCCATGGTAATTGTATCTGCCTTGCAGTTTGTTAATCAGTGGAGCCCTTCTTAAATTGTTATGTGGCAGTTAATCAAATATGTTCTGAATTTGCTTTATGGGCATCGGTGTACTTAATTATTGATCATTATTATAGACATTTTTATACCATTCTTCATATTCACAGGATAGTTTCCTTAAATATTCAGTGAAAGTGTTAAAACAACAAATATCAATAAAATAAAACTAAGAAAGACAGAGAGAGAACTGAAGGCTTGTAAAAATGTCTGATGACAGCTTGAAAACAATCAGTAAAAGTTAAAAAAAAGTCCTGGAAAAATAGAACTATTTCTGGCGAGGAAAAAAATAGTCTACATCTGGAACATCTGGAGAACTTCTGCATGTAGACGTTGTAGGGAATGATCAGTTTAGTTGTCCTGTCTTTATCACAGAAACATAGGTTTGAAAGGTATCAGGGCCAGCTGGTTTAATTCAGACTGTACCACCATGCACAGATAGACCTTTGTCCTTCATTACTCTGCATAATCTGGGTCCAGATTTTAACTGAAATGTATACCCTTTGGAATTAAAGGTTACAATTATTTTTGCAATCTCATTGTGAGATGTTTATATATTTTTGTTGCAGAAAGGGCAATCTAGTATGTTTCTAATAATGTAAGAATTTGAATATTGATTTCCTGTACTCAGTTCCACAACAATAAAAGGAATGCACTAGTTTTCTGGATTGTGCTGGACCTTTACAATGGAATTCATTATAGATTGAGTTTCGGCACTGAAAAAAATCCTACCTTGGTAATGGCAGTTGGTGATGGAAAGCTGGTTTTTAGACTTTTCCTCTGTGTATCTGATTCGTTTATCTTATATTGTGCTTTAGATGCGGATCTCCACATTGGAAAATTGATGTGGGGAGACAGTGGACTATACTACTGCCTTATTATTACACCTGATGATGTGGAAGGCAAGAATGAGGAGTCAGTGGAGCTGCTTGTCCTGGGTGAGCTGTCTTCTCAACTTTCTCTTCTAATAAACATAACTTGCTTCTCTGCTTCTTTCAATGTATTTACCTATATGTGAAATGTTAAATGCAAAAAACCTTGTAAAACACTCTGGGTCTTATTCTGTATTGCTCTGCAGCTTCTGCTTGAGTGAATCTGATACAAGATACCAACCAGTATAACTAACCACTTCAGGCTGTCAGACTATATGTGACAAGGGATTTTAGATACTAGTTTTTTCCTGCTAAATTTCAATGGGAAAATTCCACATGAGGAGAATTTTCTGAGAAGCGGTCTTGGTTGACCTAAAATATTTTGCCTTATCTTTAATCTTCTGTGAAACTCTAGATTACTCATATTAAAATAAATAACATAAATATGCAATTTAAATACATATTCCCTAAACCCAGTATATTACAATAGCAACACTGATATATTACAATATCAACATTGACAACAATGAAAACACTCATTGCTCCAAGATGTAGTGGTGGCAGCCTACTTGGATGACTTTAGAAGGGTATTGAATAAATTCTTGAAGGATGGGGCATCAACATGTTCTAGTCATTATGGATATACTTTACCTCTGGCATCAGAGGCGGTATTCCTCAGTGTATTAGCAGCTGGGGAGCATAAGATTTAGGGTGCAGTTGCACTCATGTTTTGCTGATTCGCTTTGCATAGGCAACTCTGGTCACCGCATGGACTGAATGTGTACCATATAGGTCTTTGGCCTGATCTAGCATTGTTCTTATGTTATGAAGTTGTAATCTTGTAAAACTTTGTGTTGTCCCTAAAATGTTTGGAGTTTTGGAAAAAATGTTTAAAAAGCTGGGCAGAGAAATAAGAACCTGTGCAGAAAATCTTTAAAATCAAAGCAAACCCAAAAGTAAGTTGATTTCCTTTGTAGCTTGTTAGCTTTCAGCTAAAATGGAAAGTTTTGGCATGAAAAGATCAGAGTGTGGGTCTGATGTACAATGTGGTGTAGTGTGAACTATGCAAGTCCAACATTAGTTGTACCTGATTGGTCCCCAGATGTTGTTGGTAGATTAAGTGGGCAAGAAAAATTTTGAGTGAAACTATTACAATCTCTCACTGTTGCGTATGCTCCCTTAGATTTAGTGGGAATGTAGACCAAGAACATCTGGAGGGCCACAGGTGTACATCCTGAGATAGACTAATAGAGTTCAGCTGCTGGCTCTGTCATCTATGGATCAAAATTAACCAGGCTGGAATTAAAAAGTGTATTGTGTACTTACGGAGTCATTTTGTTCTTCAACCACACTGATACTTTTTAGATTCAATCCTGCCTGTGGATCTAATCCATAACGTTAATAATTAGCCAAAGATAATTGGTAAACTTACATTCAACATAGTATGTGAAAGATCTTATGTTTCTAGATGTATATTTTGCTTCAGTTTAAAATCTGTTACTGGAAGGCATAATAAATAGAATCTGTTTTACGTTCTGTATGTTATATTAAATTATATATCTTTGGTGGACTTTGAGACTTAAGCCTCAAATTACTATTCAGAGAAATTCTAAACAGGTAGCATGTTGAGACAGAAATTCTTGTAGCTTGTTGCCAGGGAGAAATTTGTCAAATTTTTGGTCAGGCTTTCCAAGCATCACTAGAAGTATTTGCCTGGTACAGCCTAAGGTTGCTAAATGAAAGCAAATGTAGGAAAGGGAAAGTATGGGAGTGTACAAAGTATGGGGGATACATATCTATGCAGCTACTTAGATAGCCTAAACTGTGTGTGAGAGACTTGGTTTTCTATGGAGGCCAGTTTTTGTTACCTATGATGCATGCTAAGTTCACAGAAATCTGGATCTAAATTACTGGTGAAACTCAGGGGATAAGCTTAGGCTATTTTCAGACATCTTAATAAACCATTGTTTATTGTGACATACCCTCCAACATTTTACAGATGAAAACTGAGGCATGTGTGATCAAACAACATCAGAATGTGGTCAAAATGGTATGTTATGGCAGGAAACAAACTCATGAAACCTTAAGCTTTGCATGCTTTCTACTTCCCCCTTCTCTAGTGATGCAGCTATAGGTATGTTTTCAGAAGCTTTCATCATTGTTTTAAATTTAACTGTAATTTGGGGTCTGGATGTAAAGCTAAGCTTCATTTAATCAAGAGTGAAAGTGAGATCTTTTGATCTCCTCCTCATGTTACGTTAGAGAGGAAAAACAGGGAGTGGAGGACTGTGAGACTGAAGTGTGTGTAGTCTCCTTCAGTTAACCTTGGTTTATGATGACATCTGAAAGTAGCCATTAGCAATTAGCCCCGTGTGTTTTGCTCTGAAGATAAACGCTAGGGAGGAAATACTGCATCCCTTTGAGGGAAGTGTAGAATAAAATTTATTAATTTCTAGGTGTAGGAAATTTTGAAACAAATAAGTGACCTATTTTAAATGCTTACAGTACAACAGGCAGCAAAAATTAGGGTTTTCAGAGAGGTCTTATAGCCACATGCCAGTAGCTTCTGGGATCAGTAACACAATGCTTGTAGCCACCATGGCATCCCAGACACCTTCTCCAGTGTCATGTTGAGTCCTCTGATCCTCCTAATTTAAGAAAGTCACCTTATGGCTGGAAAGTAGCAGAGATCTGACCTATAAACATGCCAATTCTCTTCCTTTCTCTTCTCCAGAATGCCCTTGGCCTATACCTCAGCTCAGATTGTCCTTCAGAGGAGTCGTCTACCTGTCAGCCAGATAGCTTAAAACCAAACAGAGTTTTTTGTTGTAGTGGTGATGGTGCTGCTGCTATCAGTAAATCTGGGAGGGGAGCAGGGCATTTTTTGGAGGGAAGTATGCTGAGGAAGGGTTAGGAAAGTCAATTAGTTGGGAGGAAAGCCAGCTGTGTGGACTAGGAAGGATAGTAGGAAGTGAATGGGGTTCAAAAAAAGCTTGCTGGAGAGTAGAGGAGAGACACTGGAAAGGGAAGCTGGGGTGGTGGTCTAGGGAGGTCATGTAAATGAGGTTGAGTGCCCAGAGAGGCTCTAGAAGCTAGTGGGGTGTTGGGAAAGCCAGCTAGAAAGAGCTTGAGGGAGTGGCTGAGAGGGATCTTGGGGTGGTGGGAATAGAGAAAGAGTTAGCAAAAGAAATAAGCTGGGTGGGTTTGAGAGTGAACTTAGGGCTGATCCAGAGGGACAGAGTACTGCAAGCCTTATAGTAAGTGTATAAATGGCATGAAGACAAATGGATAAATTGTGGATAGACAGCTGGATCTAAAATAGTTTAGAGAATTTGGAAAAAAAGAATATACGTATAAGTGATTCTAGTTGATATTTCTAACTGGAATCTTGGATTTTTGAAAGAATGTTGTAGGAACTGTTATAAAATAGCTACAATGGTGTGGTGTTGGCAGACATAATTCACTACTGCAGCAAAATATTTTTTAAGGGTAAACTGATGAGGTTAAAAGTCAAAGCACTTTCCATGAACGTTCAGTTTTCTGTTCCATCAAACACCAATTTCACACAAAGACAAATCACTTTATCCAAATTGTGGTCCATGGGCTGATTTTGGTTCATGGGCTGTAGGCTGCTGGTCCGTAATAAGTTTCCAGGAGAGAAAGAAACAGGTGTAATCGACAGGCACAAATATGGTATGATTCCTGGCATGTTAGGAAAAAGTTGCTTGTCTCCACATCAGATAGACACTGCTGTATGCAATATTGCAGACTCCATTGGCTTTTGGCTCTTTCACTATTCATTTTTTATTTGGCTTGGTCAACAGCCCTTCATGGGGAAAGCATTCTCCCTCTGTTACCCTAAAAAGGTGGGGGACTTTGGGATCCACCTGAGATGCCAGCATCTTTTTAGAATTTGGGGAAATAATGGCTCAGAGGAGGCCTGCAAGAAGAGGGTAACAACAGGATCTTTTCATCCCCGTATACTGCAGGGAGGCTTCAGTTTATAGGTAAACAATATGTTTCATTGGAAAAGACAACCCTGCACAGAGGCTTCAGTTTATAAACAATACGTTTTATTGGAAAGGACAACCACACACACACAAAGAAACAGGCACTCTCAAGAACCATACAAGGCTAAACTTACCTGAAACTAAATCCGATCCTATTCAGGAATGCTGAGTTTTGCTTAGGATCATCGTATGAGTGTAAATTTGGGGTTTAGAAGCAGTAGTCTTTTGTACACTAGTTATTGTTAGGAGGGTTATAGCTGAGGTCTTTATATTTGACTTTGTTTTTTTTTAAAAAAAAAAGCTGCTGACTTATCGCTGTTGGGACAGGATGTTATGCCAAATGTAACATGGCTTCATTCAGCAGGGCACTTCTTGTATTCATATGTGTGAGCTTAATGCAACATAAAAATGCATTTCCTTTTTTTACACATCCAGTAATACTTTCTTACAACATGTCTTTCTTTTTAGCATGTCTCCTGTTCCAGATGCAAGATATAAATTGAAGGAGAAAGTAGGCAGTAAGAACTTGTGAAGTACATAGATTTCATCCCACTGCTGAATGTAAATAGAATATGTTATTTATCTAATAGTGGAATCACAAGATTTTGTTTTCTGTTTACTGATATTCAGATGGGAGGCTAATTCCCTTAGAGCGGGATGCAAAATTAGAACAGTAAAGGGATTAGGGGCTTCCTACAAATTATATAATACTCTTGGGGGAAGCATAGTCCCTTGGATTTGACATGTAGTTTTTTATGTTGCAAAGAAAAAAATTGAAAATCACTAAATATGTTTCTTTAATTAAAAAAGTAAATAATTATGTGTAATCAAACATAGCCAAGGCAATTTAATTTCTTTCTCTTTCACTAGCTTCTGTTGATAAGTTTATTTTAAAATTCTTCTATATTCATTTGTTGCAGTATTATATCTTAAAACTATAGACTTACACATTGGAAAGACTACATCATTCAAATATATCAATTTAGATCTTGCAGAATAAGGAAAAATTCAGAAATTAAGTCATGTTGTTTTATCTATCCTGTGCACACAGGCATCTCACAGTGTGTGTATATACCTTCCAGTTACCTGCCAACTTATGGGGCCTTGATGAATTTCATAGGGTTTTCTTAGGCAAGGAATATTCAGAAGTGGTTTTGACAGTTCCTTCCCCTGAAATATAGCTGAAATCGAAGTACTAACCAGGGTTCACCCTGCTTAGCTTCCAAGATCAGATGGGATCTGATGCCTTTAGAATATTTAGGCCTCATCTCATCAGTAATACTCACCATTTGAAAATTTTGGAAAGCTTGGGTCTTTGATCCTGTGGAAAAAAATGGACTGCATGGATTAATTTTTGAACCAGAAAGAACACTACAAAGGAAGATATACACTTTTTCATGTTCATTACTCAGTATTTTAGGTATAAAAAAATTGTGAAAGGTTATAAATTATAATGGGGTGGAGTTCTATAAAGTGTAGCTACTAGATGGTCATCAGCACAACATTCCATTCCCCATAGAGCTCACATATTCCTAGCCTTTCAAAATAGCTTTTTCTTAAGTGCTACAAAATATGTACTTCCCCATCAGAAAATGTTCTAGCAGGAAAAAATATCCTTTGATCCACTATAACCAGTACACCCCCTACGGTTATATGATTTATAGGACCACTGAATCCTCTGTGGAGATAAACTGGGATAAAAACTGCATAAATAAAATAATTGGTCACATGGGAAGTTCCAGTGAACTTTATTTGGACATTCAGTCCTTTTCTAAGAAGAGCTATGCTGTCTCGGACCAAAAACCATTCAATTTTGTTCATGCAGTGGCCAGCCAACTGCTTATAGGAGGCCAACCAGTTAACACAAACAAAACTGCACTGATGTGCTGTAGTAAAGGATATTGCTTCTGATACGGTTTGTGATATATAACCATTTTGACTAGTAACTCTTTATGGTCATATCTGTGAGGCTCTTTGTCCCTTATTCCACCACTTGCTCCACTAGATGCAAGGTTCTGCCTAAATTACCACTACCACCCCATGTGAGAACAAATCTCACTGCTGTTACCAAGAATGATGGCTTTTCCTTATTCCCGCCTCTTTCGCCAGTGTGAGGACCTCTTTCTGTCCTGCTGCTGCAGCGACCACTGTGGAGACCTACTAGATGTCTTCAAGATTCCTGTGTAGGGTATTATGCAATTTCTGTCTCCGCTGGACACCATCGCTTTTTATCTTCTGCTGCAACCACAGACATCATATCTGAACCCTAGCTAGCTATAGCATTCTGTAGACCAAAAGCACATGATATAAAAAAACAATTCTTTATTAGCAGAATTTGAACTTGACAAAATAAAATTAATAATTTAATACATTTAAAACATATATTTCACTCTCACTCATACTTTTCTCTTAGCTAACTCAGTCTCTTAGACCGCACTTGTTAATTCCTAAATCTGACTGACTTAACGCTAATCCTTAGTCATTCACCCTTCACCACTACACCAACTCACAACCACCATCCTTATTCACATCCCTGCAAATGTTCCACCAGTCACCTCTCACTTTCAACGTTCTGTTTGCCCCCATTTCTGCTAGCTCCTCACCTGATTACTTCTCTTATTAAACACATACACAACCAAATTACCTTAATACATACAACAATATTTTACAAAAAGTCCATGACACCACAGAACTAATACTGCCCTCATTAAAAGCCATCTAGTGGCACTTAATTCCAGTTTAACTATGTTTTCCATGAGCAAGTACTACTTTAGGTTGTTGTTGGTTTTCCGGGCTTTGAGGCTGTGTTCTGTTAGTATTTTCTCCTGACTTTTTGCCTGCATCTGTGGCTGGCATCTTCAGAGGATCTGGTGGCATGGAAGTGAGACAGAGTATATACTTGTATATATATATTTTTTGAAATCCATAAACACATGGAGAATTTCAACAAGAAAGAAGAAGCTCAGAAAGTAAACAAGATTTGGCTACCAGTACTGAAGAACACCAAAATCAAGACTCAAAAATATGCCAATGAACACCACCCAGACTCTGGAGGTCCCTTTACAGAAAACAGTACAATGGGTTGCTAATGTACTAAACGCACTGTTATGCGTATCCCCTGACTAACAATACACCTGGGGGATATCCCATTTAACAATAGGCCATCACACAGTCCAACTGTAACACATGCAGTTACAGATCCCTCCCACTCGGGAACTACACAAGTATATATACTATGTCTCACTGCCATGCCACCAGATCCTCTGAAGATGCCAGCCACAGATGCAGGCGAAACGTCAGGAGAAAATGCTAATAGAACACGGCCTCAAAGCCTGGAAAACCCACAGCAACATACGGAGTCCGGCCATGAAAGCTTTCGACTTTACAAGTACTACTTTGTATCTACCCTTAATGTTCTTCTGTTTGTCTTCAATTCTGTTAATATGTGATAGCAATATCTACTTTCTCCATACCATCCATAATTTAATATAATGAGGTTGCTTAAATTGTGCTGAATCTACATGTTCTCTGTACTGTGTGAGATTCACAGTGCCAGAGTGATATAAATGGGTCTTCTGTGGGGATGGCTTGCTAACAAAAAGGAGTGATCCCAAAAGTAGAGTGGTCTTTTGGTGGAGCCATTTTGGGAGTGATATGAAGGTTTGGCCCTGTCCTGCTGTTTTTGAGAAGGAAGAACTACGTGATACCTCCCTGTTGGGGTAAGCTGCCAACCATTTTTGGAGGGATGTGTTGTCAATAAAGGGCAGGATAGGATGGGGATTGTGGAATAGCTATCAGAGTCATACAAGCTAGAGAGAGACATGGGAAACAGTTGTGTTACCTTCAGAGAAGCGTTCACAACAGGGTGTTACTTGCTCCAAAATTGTCTCCCATTTCAGATATCTAGGATAAGTGAGGTGACAGTATCTCTTGTTGAAAAATTCTGCTGCTCAGTGCCATGAGAGAACAACTACTGTTTGTTCCTGGATGAGAATGCTAACCAGATCTATGGAGGAAAGGGGGTTAAACTTTCAGTTCTGCCCACCAGGTTTCTCTGTGCAGCAGCAGGTGGGATCTGAGGGATGGAGTTGCAGTGGGATTCCTTTATCTTGACTAGGTGCCGTCTTCCAGAGCCTACAGAGTTTATGTACATGGGTGCCCAGGATGGTTTCAAGATTCTGTTGATGCTCAACACTCTCAGTGGTTTGGGGAGCAGTGCTAGAGGCCTCTCAGCTTATGGTACAAAGAATCTTCAACATCCATGCTGAGACTGCTATGTCAGGAGTGGTGCAGGACTTCATGTCTACTGTGATAACTTTGGGTCTGTCCCAAATGGTACTACCCCCACTCTTGCTACTGAGTACACTCTGAACCTTGTTTTCTTTGCTGCATTGGTGATGGCGATCAAGAAATAAAAGAGCTTCCTATAGTTTTATTGTCATGGGGAGATCACTGTGTGATGAAGTGAAAAACAGGTGTTAATTTTCTGATGTTCATGGGATGCTGAAATACTAGGATTTGGTCCATTGAACTACAGAGTAATAATTTCCAGCCCTTGAAGCAAATATTCCTGAGTGATGATACACTCCCAGCTCCTGGTTGCCAATGCAGATGCCTTAATAGCAGAGTCTTGAGGAAACTAGTTGTTGATTAAGGCTTAAAGTATTTGGTTAAAACTGAACAACTTTTGCCTGATCCAGGGCCAAATTAATAGATGCAGTAAGTATCTGTGTGACAGGATAGAGGAAGCGTTGGGAAACGTTCACCCTTGAAATATTTTGAATTTCAGTTCCCAGAGGCTCCAGCCAACATTACAGATGGGAAGGGAATATAGAAGTTGTAATGTAAAACATTGAGGGCCAAAAAGCAAGTGAGATTTCATGAAGAAAGAGAAGTCAGTTTAAGGGAGCAGTGGTGACCAAGCTGTGGTTCAAGCAGACACTTTTCTCTAAGGGTTGCCATTATTTGTTCACTTTTTGTAGAGAACATTTCATTAGATCATTGTAGTCAAGTGTTTTCCTTATCTTCCTGTCCTTCAAAAATTTTGGATCTGATCTGTGGTAATTTGGTACAGAGGGACAATAAAATGTAATTGTACAGTGGTCTTTCTGAGGCAGTAGGCAATGTGCTTATTTGAAGGTCCTGCCCATTTTATTGCTTCCCATTGATCCTGACTTGGAAATCAGAAATGAGTTTCCTTTTGAATAAATTTTTTGAATGGCTCCAGTGCCAGAGACTTATATTACTTAGTTTATTTCTTCTTACGTGTTGTCCGTTTATTTTATGAAATAGTACTATGAAAGAAGTTAGGGCAATTAATAGACGTAGTAAAGGGACAACTTAAATGCTAGATAAGACTTATGAAAAGGAAACTTTTAATTAACATGGGCAAGAATCTTGATTGTGGGTAGGTATAATACAATGATAGGAAAGCTAGATGAAATAGCCCTATATTAAGTACAGTGTAAAACTTTGGTTTTAATTCCACTTCCAACTATTTGCCAATGTCTCTGGAGTATGAAAGGGCTCTAGTGTGGAAGCAACTTGAATCAGACTTGTTACATCAAGGCCAGAGGAATGGAACCTACAACAAAATGTTTCAGTGAGGAATGTCACCTTTCAAACCCGCCACTCGGTTACATCCCGTCCTTCTTCTGTTTTCTCATTTTACCTGGCAGCATTTGCTGAATATGTTCAACCCTCATTGGCTGTTCTGGGGTTTCCCCCCTTTGCTGTTTCTTTTTTTCTTTAAATGTACTCCTAAATGTACACCAGGAGTACACCTGAACACCTCCAAGCCAGCTGATACCTTCTTCTTATGTGAAGTGGAACCATTTTTCTGCATGAGAAGCTACATTTAGAATATAAAAAGGGGAACGGGAGAGGGGAAAAGGACTCCAGCAGCATCTTTAAGACTAACTGGTTTATATTTTAGCATGAACATTTGTGAATATCATTTTATTCCTTCTGATAATATTGATAGAATTGATGGAATTGTATGAAAGCCATAGGTTTTCAAGTGAATAATTGTGAGAGTGGGCTAAACCACATTACAGTTCAGAAAGATGGTGTGACGCTCTCCATAAATCTTCAGGGAGCTGTGTGAGATGATCCATTTCTTTCAAGTGGCTGGTAGTCTTTTAAAAAGTCTGTCTGCATTGAAATGAACCATCAATAAATCTGTTTATGAGCACTTGTGAGGACTTAGTGTATTAATACATGTAGGGTATCATGAAACCATTATCAATGTTCATTCTTCTGCTGATGGATTGGAATTTGTAATATATCTCAATTCAACTTTTTTTCTTTGCAGTTTTCCTTTGATTTTTTTGCTCTAGAAATGCCACCCGTAAGTCCCATAATTTATATCTTTGTATCCTGTTTCATTTTCAAGGGATTTTTGTCCATGGGGAAGAGGTAAACTTTGTGTAAGTTTTGGGGGCTATGAAGGTAAAATGCTGCATTTGGCAGCAGCTTTGGGTTATTTCTGGATGATATTAGCAAAAATCAGATCATGAATTTTATAACATCTGGGTGCTTTGGGAAGTTTCATGGATCACAAAATTGACTCTGAAGGGCTGCATGTGCCCTGTGTGCTAGACTTTGCGCACTCCTAGCTTAGATGATACTCCTGAGATATATGATCTGAAATGCAGCTAACTGTATATACATGTGTATGAATTTTAATGTCCTGCTTTTCCTCCAGTAGAAGACCAAAGGTGGCTAAGGGTCAGGCAAATTTAATGAAAGCCATGGTGTTATATTTAGGGAAGGAGTGCATAATCTCTGCTTTCAGGCCATTTTCCCAGTCAAAACCATCCCAGTCACTTCTCATATGTGTGGGGAGAATGCCCTGACATAGAAAAACCTTCTTCTGGTTCCAAAAAAATGGCCTAAGAGAGAAGGGTTGCCAGGGTAACAGAACCCTTCCTATTCTGCTTCAGTGAGAGGTGCCCCTCTCCCACTGTATTTTTTATATTTTTTTAAAAAAGCCCTTAGGAGACTAATTATGAGTCTCACAATCTCATTAGTTTGAGTCTTAGTGCCATATCAAGAAGGTCTGGTAGGTCTAGCTGAGCTTTCTTTGGCAAGAACATGGTACAGCCCACAGGCTGTAGGCTGCTTGGCATGATAAACCAGGACCCACAGGCCTGCTGCAGGGTTGAGTTCTGGCGCTCATGAACAAGTTTGTAAATAAATATTACAAGGATCCGAAGGGCAAAAAAAGGCATGTCCTTTATTTGGAAAGAGTCGTAGTGGTGTTCGTTTGTTTTCTGCATAGTGTAGCTTTTCTACTAGTCTTTTAGTTGCAAAGCCATATGACACTGCTGACGATGCTTGAATTTCTGTCCAGTCCTACCCCTGACTCCCTCAAGGGTGTTTAGAAATGTGACTTGTTGCCGAAAGATTTCCACACCATTCTTTCTTCAGCCTCAGCCACAAGGCACTAACAAAGGATACCAGCACAAATCAAAGGCCTTAGTTACTAAGGTTTCTATGGTAACAGTCTGCTTGGCAGTCTTTCTTGCCTGTTAAAAATTTGATCTCTAGGAATAGCTGTTGCCATTCTTCCCTTGACTGACAAACTGAGAAAATGAGGGGTGAGAAGAAAAGAAAAGTTTATTTTTGTCAGAGGGGGCAAGGTAGGATTCAATTCAGTAGTCACACTCTCCCAATAAATCTCCCAGCAGTTTCCTGGATGCCCCTCTGATTTACAAGACTTACATTTCCTCTCCAGTGTATTTTAATGCTGTTACGGGATCACTTCTGAGTGCCAGGGCCCAAATAGTGCCAAAGCCTTGCAAAAGAGCTGCACACTCCCACTGCTGGAAGCACAATAGATTCCATGCTGATTTAAGCCCTGGAGAATGAATTTCTGCTGCCAGTTTACAGAACCAGATTACCATAATCCTAAACTTTTCAGAAGAATATTATCATGAGTTCTTTTCCTAAATATGCTTCCTCCTGTTATTTTATTGCATTTCTGTTTGCAAGTGTATTATTTCCTCCTACTTTTGACCATCCATGTTTCTTTTCATAATCTTTTCATTGCCCTGTTTAATGGTGTTACTTACAACCCAGTGTTTTTAATGATGGTCAGGAATTGAGCCTTTAGGCGTTGGTTTTCTTTCAATGAGGCTGTTGAAGATTAACCAAGATATATAATATGTGCATTTATTTTTAAGGTGTAACTTGAACATAGTACAGTCAGCCCTTGATAGCTGTGGATTCTATATCCGTGGACTCAACCAACCACTGCTTGAAAATATTACAAAAAATCCAAAAAACAAACTTTGATTTTGCCATTTTGTATAAGGGATGCAACTTTACATAATGGGACTTGAGCATCCACAAATTTTGGTTTCCATGGGGATCTTGGGACCAAACTCTAGTGGATTTTGATGTTACTATACATTACCACACATCCTGCGAGATATGCGATTTTCATAAATTGGACTTATTAATGTTTGGAGAACACGATTGGGATCATCCAGACTGGAGACATGTTTGGGGTCATGAAAGTTCAGGAAGGATTATGTGGAATACCCTGATGTTGATGGGTTTGTGCTAATCCCTTCACCATTTCAGGCCCTTGGAATTTTTGAATACAATGAAAGATGAACTGCCCAGGTTGGTGGGCGTATCAGAGACCATCCCTTGATCTATTTCTGTGGAAATCTTCCCTATACACCCTACCTGACCAAACATTAAGAGATTGTCATGAGTGCTTTGTCACTCCAGAATTAAAGCAATCAGCCCATTCCAGACCCCTTTGTCAGTACCATGGGAAAGCCATTATGACTTTATCAATGCACCTTTTCAGGGTGTGAAATACGGTAAAAAAACCCTATCTTTGACGCAGCCAATTGTAGGATGTAGGACATAGAATGTAATTCAGACTGATGCTCCTCCATGCTACTCTTAGATGCTGTCTTAGCCCCTCCGCTGCAACCTCCTTCTTCAAGACTGGTAACTATCTCCCCTTTCACCCCAACCTGTCTCTATCCAACCAACCTTTCTTGCCTCACTTTCTGATAGCCTTGTATGGTTCTTATGTGTATCAAATACAAACAATCCCCATAAACAATATACATCAAATATGTGTATTTCTTACTCTCCTGAAACCAAACAATTTTATTAAACATTATATGAGATACAGAGTATGCTATATGTATTCTATTGCATATGGGTGGACCCCAACATCCCTCACCTCTTAAGGTAACAGTGAGGGCCCACTGTATTAACCACTCCAGTAGCTAATGCTGCCCATTAGAATTCTAAAAGAGTCCCTTTTTTCCACCCTAAGTATGCTTCCAAAGTTCTAACAGACATATCACTTTAGCTTGATCTTATCTGAGCTCTGTCTTGAAAATGGCTAGGTTCTTTTCACAGCTGAAACTGAGAAGTATCCAGTGAAACCCACCAAAGAAACAGTGAGAGCATCCAGTGAAATCCACTGAAGAAACTGAAGAGATATCTCAAGATGCTAAAAAGAAGATTTTATTAGTAAAAACAGCCTTATCCATTTTGTTCTGGGTGTACATTATAAAATCTTCTCCCCACCCCCCAAAAAGGGAGCAGAGTTGGCAGAATACCTTCTCCTCCTGTTTCTTTTAAGAACAGTTGAGGCAGCTTTGCTGCCATTAATCTAGTCAGGAAAGATAAGAGTGGAGTGAAGCTACTGCCCATGTTAGTTGCCTGTTTGCAGTGTGCTCCCAGTGGAGCTGGCATGAACCCTCCCATTTGTCCTAATTGAGGACCAATTTGGTTCTCAGGGCAGAAAATGTACCTTACCTCAAATTAAAAACAATTTGTTAGACCATAATATAACATAAAGTCCAGATGTTCCTTAATAATATTACTAGGATTATTAGCAGATGCAAGGCTCTGGCTAGATAAGAGACAGGCAACCCAGACTGATAGAAAACCCATTCATAGAAATGTCAGCATCAGAAGTCAAGAAAGACGCCCTATGAGGATATTCAGATGCCTCATTTATAGAACTTTTACCAGTATAATTTTACTGTTTCTCTTAAGCCTCCAGTTTGTGTGTGCGTGCGTGCGTGTGTGTATCCCTGGGGTAGTTTTTGTTTTCTCCAAGCATTGAGTCAGTATATCTTTATCTGCTTTCAAAGCCAAATCAACACGAGCAACTTCTTTGTCAACCTTGTTCTACACTTGTTACACGTTGATTATTTGCGTGGCTCAAACTTCCACTTATAGCTGAGAGGCAGCAGGTGCATTTGGGGAAATGGCTGAGAGGCAGCTGCTGGATGTGCTTGCATAAAAGGTATAATCAGCAGTGCAGCAGGAATAGAGACAATGACAGCACGTCCTAGATTTTTTTTTAAATTGAAACAAGGACAAAATTGCCATTTGGATGTAACCATCTGGGACAGTCCTAATAAACTGGGCCATCTAGTTACCCTAGCAGGAGGATAGCTGCTGTGAGTCATTGACACATGAGAACAAGAGAAGTTACAGCCTTTCTGATAAAGAGATGTTTATAGAAAAGACACTGAAAACCATGATACTGTTACAACCCATTTATCAAATATCTCCAGTTCCCTTTCCTGTGTGAAAAGCAATAATAAACAGAAAGCCAAGATGGATGATGTGTTAGCTGGATAACTGAATATGCTATTTTCTCTTGCCAGCATGTTCCTACTCTGTGCTCGCCTGCTTTTGATTGTGAATTGAGTTTGGCACCTCTGCTAAGTGCCAGACTGAGATGTATTCCCAGTGTACAATTATGGGAACAGGCGTAATGGTAGAATGCTTGTCCTTGCTTATGTCTGAGCTGGAATGAAAGTTTGTTCGGATTATCATTTAGGTGGAAGAAGTTGCCCCTTGATAGAGGCAATCATGAAGAACAGTTCCTTCTCCTGGAATTAGATATTTACTTTGCAGTAGTTGCTATTAAAGTATCTGTATTGGTCGTACTGGTTTGTATAAATGTATCTTCTTGGGCAGTATACTCTGTTCAGAACAAGTAATGATGGAACATGATCTGTGTGAGTTGTGCTAACATATTGGAATAAAGCAAGGCCAAACGCTTCAGTTCTGAAAACTATGTTCTTTCATAATAGCATGATAAAAACCCTATCTGATAGTCTTAACAGTACATGCCAACTCACAAGAAGGTAAGAGGATCAAAGTTCAATCAGTCTAAAAGGCAGTCTAGTCCAGCCTTCTGTTTACATTGTGACCATCCAGTTGCCCATGAGAAGCCCACCAGAATTACATGAAGATAGCCACATCTTACACCTCTTCTTCACCAGCACTGCTCAGGATGAATAACACAGTTGTGAGGCTCTTTGTTTCTAGTACTGAGTAGCATTCAGCAGTGGCCTAACGACCATGAATGTGAATTGGCATACAAGTTGACAGCTGTCAACTATCCCTTGTGCCAATGAACTGCACAGTTCAATTATGCACTGTGTGAAGAGGTACTTGTTTGATCAGTCCTGAATCTCCCACCTCAATTTCAGGTGGCTGACCCTAGGTTGTATTATTATGAAAGAGTGAGAAAAGCTTCTTTCTATTTACCTTCTTGACATCCTGCATAATTTTATGCACCCTTATCAACTTTCCATTTATCTATCTTTTTCAGTCTTATTGCTGTAGTTTTTGTGTGCTTCAGGTTGTTTCTGACTTCTGGCAACCCTAAGATGATCCTATCATGGGGTTTTCTGGGGCTGAAAGTGTGTGACATGCCCGAGGTCACCCAATGGGTTTCCATGGCCGAGCAGGAAATCGAACTCTGGTCTCCAGGTTCATAATCTAACACTTAAACCACTGCATCACGTTGGCTCTCTACACATCACCAAATGTGTAACCTTTCCTCATAGCATAGTTGTTCCAGTCCCTTGACCATTTTTGTTCCCCTTGTCTAGTTTTAACAATGTCCTTTTATAAGGGGATGATGACTACAAGTTTACACAGTATTCCAGATGTGTCACTTAGTTTATATAAGGCTTTATATAAGAGCAGTTTAATAGTGGCAGTTCTGTTTTGTTTTTCCTTTTCTAATGGTGCTGAATGCCGAATTTGCCATTTTTACAGCTACTGCATATTTGGTTGACATTTTCTTCATGCTTTCCAGCACAACTTTGAGATCGTTTCTTGGTCAGTTAATGCCGGTTCAGATCGCATCATAGGTAGATATAAAGCTGAGGTGGGTTTTTTTTTATTGAATGTACACCTGCCTACATAGAGTCCCATTTGCCATTTTAAATGTGCATTTTGGCTGGCCTGGAGAGATTCATCTGGATCTTCTTTGCAATCCATTTTTGTTCTCAACACCTAAATAAATTAGTATCATCACTACTCCAAGTTATTTATGAACCAGTTGAAAAGTACTGGTCTCAGTATGTATTCCTGAGAGATTCCTCCACTCATATCCCTGTTTGTTTCTACTCAGTGGTTGGCAGGACCAGATACATAGAATCATAGAATCTTAGAGTTGGAAGGGTCTACAAGGGCCATCTAGTTCAGCTCTCTGCCATGCAGAAATATACAGCTGAAACATTCCAAAAAGATGCCCATCTAACCTCTATTTAAAGACCTCCAAATATGGAGGTTCCATCACCCTTTGAGCCAATATATTCTACTGTGGAACAACTGTTACAATAAAAAAGGTCTTCTTAATGTATAGGTAGAATCTCTTTTCTTGTAATTTGAATCCATTGGTTCACATTCTAATCTCTGGAGCAGCAGAAAACAAACCTGTCTTTTACGTGACATTCCTTCAGATATTTAAAGATAGCCATCATGTTACTTTTCAGTCTTCTCTGAGCTAAACATATGCAGCTCCCTAAGTCATTCCTCTTAAGGCTTGGTTTCCAGACTGTCATCATCTTGGTTATCCTTTTCCAGACATGTTCTAACTTGTCAGTATCGTTCTTGAACTGTGGTGCTGGAACTGGGAACAGAATCCAAAGCAGAATAGAGTAGCACAAATAATTCCTGTGATCTTGACACTATATTCCTCTTGATGCATCCCAGAGCTGCAGAATTTTTTGCCACTGCACCACACTCCTGACTCATGTTTACTTTGCAGTCTATTAAGACCCCTAAATCCTTTTCACATGTACTACTTTCCGGCCAGGTGTCGCCCATTCTATAGCTGTGCATTTTATTTCTCCTGCGTAATTGTAATACCTTACATTTATCCCTTTTGGATTTATTTTTTTAGTTTTGACCTAGTTTTCCAATCTCTCAAGGACAATTCATTTTGAATTCTGATCCTGTTCTCTGAGGTAGATACGAAATGGTGGGACCAAAAATGATACAGTATTTTACCTTTAAACTTTTACACCACATTCTAGATAGATTGCTCAGTCAAGGATGCTGTGGCCTTGAGTTTGCAATACTTGGTGCAGAGCTGGCGATGACCAAGTCTCCTGGCAGTCTGTCATTCATTAGGGTTGCCATAAGTCAAAGCAGACTTGATGGAAATAACAGCAACCTTTTTACATCCAATAGTGAAGCCAAAGGAAAGCCATTTCAGTTTTTTAGAATCTGGGGAGAACAGCTGTACAAAAGCTCAGAAACCAGCAATAGAAGTGACTGTGGTCATCCAGTAACCCCCGCTGAAGACTGTATTTTACCCTATGGCTTGAAACTCTTCACCTTTGTGCTATATTTTCTAGGACACGGTTCCACTTCATTGTAAATAGGATTATGTTATCATGGTTGGGTAGGAAAGAGTCAGCGTGGTATAGCGTTTTGAGTGTTGA
Source organism: Cyclura pinguis (assembly GCA_030412105.1). Lineage (NCBI taxonomy): Eukaryota > Metazoa > Chordata > Lepidosauria > Squamata > Iguanidae > Cyclura > Cyclura pinguis. The sequence goes on along the minus strand of CM059601.1, from coordinate 235,877,223 downwards.
ACTACAACCCTGGAGACAAGGGTTTATTTCCTTGCTCGGCCGTGGGAACCCACTGGGTGACCTTGGGTGCGTCACACACTCTCAGCCTCAGAAAACCCTGTGATATGTTCTCCTCAGGGTTGCCATAAGCCGGAAATTACTTGAAGGCACTCAACAACAGAAAACAACTGAATGATGACTGGTGGAATAGAATCGTAAGTTCTGTCTTGGAGACAACTGAAATTAGATGCTCTCAAGAATAGTGCAGGTCTGTGCTGAAGAATCTGGCATTTGTTCAACTCCCTTCTGCCCTCCCCTGGCCCCAAATGAAGGAATATCTTTTTGTCATCAGCTGGTTTAGGAACTACCTCAGTTTCAAATCTGCAAAATGTCTCCCCTTTTGTATTAAAAAGGCTCCAAGAGGTTTTCAGACCTCTTCTTTCCCCACCCAGAATGTGTTCTTTTGTCCTTTCTTGTTCTGTATTTTTGGTTCACTTGTTGCTCATCCCTGTGGGAGGAAAGTTGGCCTTCAATTAGCGAGCATTCATGACAAGCCTATGTGTTACCTCCCCCTACCGTTGCTGTGGAAACCGCTGGTATGAACAAGAGCGGCTGGGTCAGCTGTAGTGTTTTTCAGCAGCCTACTTAACAGCCGGTTTTAAAAAAGTAGGATCAGGGAGAGATTTTGTGGGGGGGGGGGATATGTGCCAGTAGGAAGAGGGGTTATCATTGAATTAATTCAGCTTGTGGGGGAAACATTAAAAGCTAAAGGCTGGTTGTGGTGGCATAGTTATTTAATAATTCTGATTTTGGATTTTTGTGGGGAGTGTGCCGACAATAATGAGGGGAGCATGCTGGCATACTCTAATGAACACGTTCAGATTTAGCCATGGCCTTTGCTCTGCCTTTTGCTGAACTGGTTACCAAGAAGAGAGCTTGGCAAATTCCCTTGCAGATTAAATTCTTCACAACAGGGAGGATGGTGAGGTGGGGCAAGAAAGAAATCTCTTGGACTGGGAAAAGAAGATACAGTGTTCGATAGGGTGTGTATTTAGAGGGGAATTTTATCAGTGTTTGTTTATTTATTTTTTATTTCTGGTATCTAGTTACTTAAACTTTCTGCGGGAGTGGTCTCTGCTGATCCAGGCTGATCTAACTGTTTTGCTAGCTAGGATGTGCTGGAAAACATGGACGGCTAGGGTCACTACCAGGTTTGGGTTGGTTTTGGAGGTCCATTTTAAATGGAATGCTGAGATATTCTCTTGTCTCCAGAGCTTGAGACATTCAGACTGAATTTTCAGAGCATATGCCACTTCCCAGGTCTTCACATTCTGCCACAGAAGTTGCCTAGAAAACGTTTTTCTACATAGCTCTTTAGTGGCTATAGTAATCATAGTATAATTTGTATGACGGAAATATGCAGAATGGCAAAAATTCAACATCTTTGCAAAATCATTGATATCAAAAAAGATGAGATGAGAGAGATCTACAGCCAGATGTTCATGTCTTTTCCTTTGTTGAGAAACAGTTATGGGGAAAATATCTGTTTTAGATTTTTCCTCATGTAGCCACTTTTAATAAATGGGGGTTTTAGGAGGTTTGGTCATGTATGTCTTTGTTTTTATTGTGGGTTTTCAAGTTGTTCCTAGGCTGTGGTGACCCTAAGGTGAACATATCATGGGATTTTCTGGGGCTGAGAGTGTGTGACGTGCATAAGCTCACAGAATGGGTTTCCGTGGCTGAGCAGGGAAATGAACCCTGGTCTCAGTGGTAGTAGTACAACTTTCAAACCACTACACCATGCTGGCTGTCATGCATATCATTTAATTTGGCCCTTAATGACTGCTCCTGTGATTCAGGAAGGAATGTGTAAGCTTTAACAGTCAGATATCTTCCTCTCTGTAAACCCATTGTTCTCCTAACGTGATAGTCCATGCAGTGGTGTTACCACAATACAGTGGGTGGACAGAGAACAAAAGACCCTGTGCATTTTCTGTGCAGTTATGTGCTAGAGAGAATTTTGACTGGTAATACTGAAGTGCCCATTAGCCACTTTCCTTCTCCAGAGTTTTAAATACTTTAGGAGGGAACAGTAGAAATAGGGAAGGCTGGAATGGTGAAACAGTGTGAGTAGAAATAGTGACATGCCCCTTCGTCCCTGGTTCCCTTTCCTATCTCCTCCAGATCCCCTTCCTGAAGATGCCTTACCATAGGAAAAAGAACAGTGCTTGTAGATAGCCTGTGAAAAAAAATTATATGGAAGGGAATCACTGCACAGGGACCAGAACAATTTGTGTTGTAAGAAAATATAAACACTTGTCTGTAGTATCAGGTATATATTCCACTACAGTTGCAAGAGCCACTCATGACTGATGGAGTTACAGCAATAAGAAAAGGGCTACTCTGATTAATTTCAACAGGTGGCATAATGGTTAGGTATCATTGAAATTATATTATTGAGACTACCAATGGCAAAAATATTTGCTGTTGTAGAGTCGAAGGCTTTCACGGCCAGAATCCATTGGTTCTTGTGGGTTTTTCGGGCTTTGAGACCGTGTTCTGGTTGTATTTTCTCCTGACGTTTCGCCTGCATCTGTGGCTGGCATCTTCAGAGGAATGTTGAATTGGAAGTGGAGTGGAGAATATATATGCTAGTCTCCTCCTCCAGAGGGGAGGGAGCAATTAGCATAATAGTCCTATTGTGTGTATTGAATACTTGTTCCTGGAGGGAGACTTCCTGAGCCCAGGTGGGGCTCGTTAGGGCTTGTTAGTATCTTTTGTGTTTTGATTTTGGTGTTTTTCAATACTGGCAGCCAAATTTTGTTGACCTTCCGAGTCTCCTCTTTCCTGTTAAAATTATCCAAGTGTTTGTGGATTTCAATGGCCTCTCTGTGTAGCCTGACCTGGTAGTTGTTAGAATGGTCCAGAATTTCTGTGCTTTCAAATAACATTCTGTGTCTGGGTTGGTTTATAGTGTGTTCTGCTACTGCTGACTTTTCTGGCTGGATCAGCCTGCAGTATCTTTTCTGTTCTTTGATTCGTGTTTGGATGCTGCGTTTTGTGGTCCCTATGTAGACCTGACCACAGCTGCACGGTATGCAGTAAACTCCTGAAGTTAGGGGATCCCTCTTGTCCTTTGCTGAGTGAAGCATTTGCTGAATTTTCCTGGTTGGTCTGTAAATTGTTCGGAGGTTATGTTTCTTCGTGAGTTTCCCTATTCGGTCAGTGACTCCTTTGATATATGGTAAAAACACATTCCCTTCAGGTAGCTGTTTATCCTTACTCCTGTGGTTTTTTTGGGGTCTTGAGGCCCTCTTGATATCTGAGCTGGAGTACCCTTTAGCCTGTAGAGCCCAGTTTAAATGATTCAGTTCCTCATTCAAGAGGTGAGGTTCACAAATTCTTTTTGCATGGTCTACCAGAGTTTTTATTGTGCTCCTTTTTTGTCCTGGGTGGTGGTTGGAGTCTTTGTGTAGATATCTGTCCGTGTGTGTAGGTTTTCTGTACACCATGTGGCCCAATCGATGGTTGGGTTTGCGGGTGACTAGGACATCCAGAAATGGTAGTTTTCCCTCATTTTCTTTCTCCATGGTGAATTGGATGTTCGGGTGGATGTTGTTTAGATGGTCCAGAAACCAGGTCAGCTGTTCATCACGGTGGCTCCAAATGACGAAGGTGTTCACCACATAACGGAACCATGTAGTGGGCTTTTTTGGTGCTGTTTCCAGGGCTTGCCTTTCAGAGTGCTCCATGTAAAAATTTGCTATCACCGGGCTGAGCGGGCTTCCCATGGCTTTTCTTTTTTAAAATCTAAGTGTTAAAACTAGAGATAAAGGAACCTGATTTCAGTTACCTTTTATGGGAAAAGTTCTTGAAAACAAGCATAGAGTGGAGACTTTTCTTTCTTATAAACACTCTATACAGACACAAGTATGAAAGTTAGAACTCATGTAAGTCATGCCTTTACAAACAAGATTGACTCAAGTAAAGAGGTGAGGAGGGGGTTCCCTTTTAGTTTCACTTTCGTATGCCAAAGGTTTTGATAGATCAATAAATATTTTTTTATATGCAGATGACATGATTTTATTATTTACCACACAAGTAGTCTTGCGTAGATTTTTAAGAACATTTAGTACATATTGTCAGGAGTAATCAACAGCACCAAATCCAAAGTTATAGTCTTTGGCAAGAAAAAGAAGCAATACAAGTGGCTTTTAAATTCTAATGACATAGAGTAGATGAGTTCTTTTACTTATTTGGGTATAGCGTTTTCATCTATGGGGTATTGGATTCCTCAGATGAAAAGAAATGATTTAAAAGTAATTGCGTGTATCCAAACATTAAATAGGCTCCTGAACTAACTTATCCAAGTTCTTTACATCCATTGAATGTTTATAAGGCAAATGGTGTTTGTTTTAATTTTTTGGTGCAAAAATAAGAAAGTTTATCAACAATAATAAAATAAAAAGGATTCACAATCACTTCTTACATTTATTATGGGGAGTATCAAGAGTAGTCCTACTCATAAAATTAGTTCTGAATTTGGAATAACATCTGTTTCTGACCAGATGCATCCCAGATTATTTAATTATTGGTTTAAACTGAGTGAAATGGGTGAAGATAGGCTTCATGAGAAATGCTTAAATGAGTGGATCAAAACTTCAGAAAAATCCTGGTTACCTAACTTTTCTAAAGTTCTGTCAAACTATGGCTCTAAGATGGAGGCCTTAACTATTTCTAGGTCTAACATTAAAAAGTTTTTTAAATAAATCATATTAGACATTAAAGCAGATCTGCCAGCAACTTTAAATACAATATTTATGAAATGGATAGCAAAAACAAAGAAAAAAATTCAAGAAGAAAAATGCTTGGCTTTCTTAATGTAAAGTAGACAATGTATGGCCTTTATTTTGTAGGAACATTGAGTATCTTTATCAAGCACAGTGGAGCAGAGCCAGGGCAATATGCGGTTGGAACAGGAAAAATGACTCAGGAAACTCTTGTTAAGATAAAGAAGGAAAGAAACTTATATTTATTGCTTCAGGAAATCCATCATGGGACAAGAAAGGAGAAGAACAAATGAAGTTGACCTCAGCTTTGTTAGAAGGGCCCCTAGAGGCTGGCTCTCATGTGTGGATGTAAGCCATTGTGAGGATGGAGCTTCATGGTTGCTCCTTTTCTTGGGAGAAGGGAGAAGAACAGGCAGGAAGGAAACAAAAATGACTGAGTACACAGATCAAAGAAAGAAACAAAAGAGCAGGCATTCTCTCTAGAGTCCCCTTTCTTATAATCACTTTACCAGGTGTTGATATCTCTTTGCTTCTACTGTATTCGTATGTGCTTCAAGCAGATGGACAGAATGATGCGACAAGGAAGATTCCAGGATGTCTGAGTATCAGATAGACTTTGTATATGTGGTGCAAATGAAGTGGAAATCTGACCCACTGCTTACTGGAACATTGGTTGTATTCTAGTTCTATAGAACATTATTTATCTCCCTTTTTTTAGATGTACGGGAAATTGAGGGATTGAGGACAAAGTGAATTCTCTTCTGCAAGGCTCTAAGCAGCTAGTGACACAGAAGAATACCTTTTTGCAGTTAAAGCAGAGATTTTAGAAAAAAACGTTTGATAAAAGCAGTAATATAATAGAGCCCCTCTCCTTTTATTCCAAGTGTATTGTCTTCTGTATGCATTCAGTATTTTTATTGTCTGTTTTTGATGGGGTCTGTTGACCTAGTCAATAAACTTTTTACTTACATACAGATTGCAGTTGATGATCTTTAACTGATATTATAGCTTAATGCAGAAATGAACAATATTGAAACTGTTACCATACATCTTCATGCACCTGTATATAATAATCTATGTGGATTTCTGGCTTCTTTACCGTACTATAGCGTATATGCGTGGTAAAGTCCAAAAATATAGTCTGTATTTATAAAGATTATATTAGTAACCCACTCCTGTATGTACAGAAAAAATACCCCCATTTTCAAGTTTTCCTCCCCTACAGGTTTTTTTTTTAAAACAAAAAAACTTAACCTAACCTGATATAAATAAATCAATAGTTCCCCAGGAAACCTCCAGGGGAGTGTGACTGACTGACTGTCCGGGTTTTTGTGGTATTCCCCTTACCTGATTTAGCCTCTAGGGCATCCTCAAAACCAGAAATAACCAATAACCAAATATTCAGTCCATTTTTTTAAGAGGCCCTAACACAGGTAGCAAAGTAGGGAGAGAATGACAATTCGTTCCTCTGAGCCATTTTTAGTGGAAAAAAAAGGTGAAAAATATTTTTGATGGTGCACATGGAAGCTACAGAAAAGACTTGGGAAGAGTGAGATGCAGCTACTGGCAGCACTTTTCAACCCCTTGCTCTGTCACTTGCGCAGGCATGCTAATTCTAAGAGGCCTAAATAACAGAGAGAGTAAAGAGGATGGAAGTAGCACTTGACAAATAAGGAGTAGTAGGAGGTACTGGGGAATAACTGAGGTTTCTTTGGTCTTCCAATGCTATCACCTTTGGACGTTGCACTCCATTTGCCAGAAGCTCTAGACAACCTGGCCAATGCTAAAGAAGTTTCAAAACATCTGGAGGCTGCAGGTTCCATACCAAGCAAAGAGATGAGAAGGCTGTGCGACCATGGGAGCCCAGATGGTGGTTGTGGATAAAGAAATTGATAGATTTAGGAGGAAAAGAAAGGATATACATAAAATAGAAGTAGTCATCATTATCTAGCATCAGAGAAAGGGAAGAGCTTCCTTTACTGCCTGTGTGCAGAACATTGGAAAAATGTGAGTATGTGAGTATGGAGCATACACTTCAAGCCAATTAGGTTCTCTTGAAGACTAAGTGATCAAGAAACAGGTATTGACTGATATATCCAACTATTGGACTCTTGGTTATTTAGCCTCTGAGAGACAAAAATATTTTGCTCTTGTTAGTTACCCCAGAACTGTAATGTTTTGGACAGAGAATCCTAAATTCGGACTTCATAGAATTTCCAGTAAATTTCAGAAATCATATGTGTTTGACCGCCTTCACCCTTAGAATGAGCAAACTATTTGCATGTGCAGTGCAGGATGTCTGAATGACCTTGCAGTTCAAGCTCTGCTTCCACAATGAATATCTTTGAACTCCACGGGTGATTTTCGAAGGGGGCAAAGCTTTCTCTCTGGATATCCAAGACAAAAACTTCCTGAGAGCAAACATGGTAACAGTGGGGGCTTTGGTCCTGGAAACGTGACAAGTGTTCAAGAAGAACAAAGAACTGAAGTAGGAAGGAATCATAAGGAATGATTATTAAAAGCCTTTTGGACTTGGTTATTTTTAGAGCTGAGGTCACTGGCACAAAGGATGCTGAGACATGAAGACTGAACAAATATTGCCTGAACTCCAGAGCAATTAAAATGTTCAAAACAAAAGGTACAAAAGATACAGCAACTGAGAAGCTGGACCAAGGATAAGTCAAAACAAAGAAGAAAAAACCTTGGCTTTGGAAGTTCAAAACAAAATATAGGAAAGTTCCTGGCCATTTTCTTGCCTGTACTTGAACTTGCTGTAAATAGTCATAGCAGTAGACTAGAGGAAAATAAAACAGCGTTTTCAAAGCTAAATGTCTCATTGTAGTATTTGAACCTTTGACCTATTTAGAGGGTGGAATTTTATCAGGATTGGATTTCCGCTAGTCAGGTTGACTAGAGCTTCTGGCAGATTTTCCAGTGAGACTCTAGACTGACCAATTCACATGCTTTCACAGTGATAGGGTACAACTCCCTTTAATCAGTCAGGGTATCCAGGATGGAGAATTATGGTGCTTCACTTATGGATTATACATGATTGTTCAAGTATGGTGGAATCAGTGTGGGAATTCAGGCTGGAGAATGTGGATCGTATCAAATTGTTCATACTTTCTTAGACTATTTCTGTAGTATACTTTAGAGTGCTTTTATTCCACTTTCAACATCCTACGGAATCCTGGGTTTACAGTTTAGGGAGGGGCCTTCAGAATTCTCAGCCAGAGAGCTCTTTGGCCTCAGTAAACTGCAAACCCCAGAATTCCACAGAATGTTGAAAGTGAAATAATAGCACTATAACAGTGTAGGGCAGAAATGGCCTTAGTCACATCATATGTAACTGTTTCCAGTTGATGCAAACTTCATTTGTATCACAACTAGCATTGTTTTCATTTTGGAATAAAGTAGTGAATTTAAGTTACCGTGGATAGCTGGATTCTTTTTTCTGGTGTATTTTCGAAAACCCTTCTGAATTGGCTTTCATCCTGAACATACTGTTTCTGGTGTTGTTTTTCTGGAGACTAAAGTGAACTGTGTCGTCCTTTCTCAACTTCCCCTCTCATCTGCCATTTTTTTTTCAAACTGCCAGCCTTACACTGATTTGATTTCCAGTCTTTTAAAAGGAAACATGGGATCACTATCCTTAGAGCAACTGACCATATAATGTATACTGACTCTTTATATTGGTTTCTCAAAATACAAATCCAAGCCGATATTCACTGCAGAGTACCATGTGCTTATATGAAAAATGGGTGGTGACGTTTTTATTCTGACATGGCTGCACAGTGTCATGGTGGCATTAATCTTCCAAATCCTATATTGCCATGTATGTGTGTCCTATCTCACTTGTGATTTCCATGTAACAGACATGCAGCTCTCCGTATTTAGCAAAAGGCTCACTGGGGGGAAAAACAACAGCAAGTCTTGGGAGCCATCAGATGTTGCTTTCCACCTCCTTCTTCCTCCTGGTTGCAGCTGGCAAGACTTGGTGTCTGATCTCTTTGCTGTCTCTCCCATAGCTTCCATGTACCATCCACCTTGGTCTCTCTGAGAAGCCTCAGTAGTTTGTTAAAAAGGGCATTTCGATGTTGGTTGGTGTGCGTTCCACTAGAAGCAGCCTTCAGATCATAACACACAAGTAGTTAGAGGTATCCCCTTTCTTTGATAATAATCTTCCTCCAACAGCAGTAAAAGCAGCAAAACCATCAACAGTAAATGATTTATGGATTGTATTAATCATTGGTAGAAGTCCATAGCTAAAGCAAGGGGAGTATTGGGAGAAGATAGTTTGGAGGGGAAACGCAGGATGAAATCTAAAACAGTGAAACAGTAGGAGTATATTCTGGAACAATATATAAATGGATGTTTTAAAGTGACCCATCTGGACTTCCCTAGTGAAGCATTTGTATGGACTGTAGCTTTATAGCATTTAGGGACTTATCAAAAATATTCCTGGCGTATTTCCATGTTGCTTCTTCCAGACCAAAATGTATTGTATAGCCAAGGTGTCAGCGCAATGTCAGTTAAATGTATAGTGCACAATACACATTTCCAGCTAGCCAGTATGTTTGACGATTCTTTGGAACAAGGAGTGAGGGCTGTTTGCATGGAAAAGTAAGGGAGAATTAGAAGTTTGTTGTTGTGTGCCTTCACATTGTTCTGACTTATGGTGACTTGGAGGTGATCAAATGATTCAGTCAACTGATACATGTCTGATCACCAGTGAGAAAGTGAGAGTGACCAAACAAACTACAGACATTCTATCCATGGTTTTGCTTATCATGATGTCTACACATAGCACTCAGGCTTATCTCTCCCCACAACAATATCTCTCCAATAAAATTTGTCATGTATGAAGACTGAATATAATACTTTTCTGCATTTGTGCTATCAGACTCCCAGTTTGACGATTTTCACCTATTCTTTAGGCCTAATCTAATTCTACACTTGTAGCAGGGTCAACAGTTTCTTCTTGGCTGCTCTTCCCTTCCCTCCACAGTTCTGTGGTGTTGAAAACCTGATTTGGAATGTTTGCTGCGCCTTGGGAGCATGTCTTTGGAACATACCTACGCAGCAAACACATCTGTTGGCTGTAACTGTTGTACGTTTCTACATGCCATGAAATGTGTGCGCACAAGGGCAAAATGCACAGTTTTGTTGTAGTGATGTGCATTATGCATATGATTTACAATCACCATTGTGCTGCTCTATATTTTAATTTTAAAAAAAATAAAAGATGTGCTCCAAACAACTGACATGTATACCCCCCCCCCCCATTACTCAGATAGGTTAAGAGGAGTGGGAACAGATAACTGTGCATATGCTTAAATATACCATTAGAACTTATGCCAAATAGGCACAGAATAGGTATACACTGAAGCTGAAGGAAGCACTGCTATACAGAGTATATCTTGCCTGTGTTTTAGCTTCATGCATGCATATATTTATTAATCAAAGGATCAAAAAACCCACATTCACTTAATCTTTTTATATGTGTGTGTGAGTGTGCATACACACACATTCATAAAAATATACAGAGTCTGTATATGTGACTTAAGACAGGTAGCGATCGTAAATTCTGTATTAAAGCTATATAGATTACTTCCAGTTGACATGGAAACAGCTGCTATTGCTTTACAGAATGGAGATAGCTTGACATGATATTTTAAAATGTACTCTCTGTGCTCCCATGCACATTGTTTTGCTAGTGGCAAGTTAGGTCAGCCCAACCTTAGTTAGTCATAGTGCTTTCAGAAATGCCTGGAATACCAGCACCCTGGGATGTGAGTAAGCCTTCCTGAAGAAGCTGGATTTAGTGTAGTAATCCAGCCCTCCCCCCCCCCCATTAAAATACTTATCTCAGCTAAAATGGAAAATAGGCACAGACCTGCCTCAAAGATTACTGTGGAAGTGAAAGGCAAGGTCTAGGATATGGTCACCCTTCAAGGACATCATACACTGTCCAGAGCAAGCCTCTATTATATATAGTGATAGATTGCTTTTAAGGAAAAGGGAAATCAATTAGTCTTCAATGACTGTGCTTTTAGCTATTCTTGGCTATTCTTTTAAATGTAGTGACTTTCCCAAAGTTGCTTTTTCACCACCTTGCAGACAATTCAGTGATCTCTAGAACACACCAGGCTGTCTGAATCATTTGTATATACAGTACTAACTCGGTCCTTTATACCAACCTCTGGTTATCCGGAGATAGCACAGGATAATCACATGTAAACTCTCGCACTTAGGGATTTCTTTCCCTTTTATTGTATATGATATTTACAGGAGCTTTCACTGTGTGCTGGAGTTAGAATCTATCCAGCTTACTTTGAAAGATGTGCGTGGTATTTTGCCATTGAAAGTAACTGAAGTCCAAGCTAATAGAGTCTTGTGGAAGTTTAAAAACTGACAGTTATGTTGTAGCATAAGTGCAATTAAACATGAAATGTACATGGAATATGCAAACAGATCTTGTATGTTCTCTTCTACTATATAAAAGTCAAAGTTTGTGAGTGATCTTGTCTGTTTGTCTGTTTCAGGCAGGCACAGACCTAATAGGATTGGGTGTGTGAGTTGAAGACCTCATATGATTGGCTTGCTATGAAGATTCTGTGGAATCCTGCAGTTGGCAGTTCAGGGAGGGGCCTTTAGAATTCTCAACCAGAGAGCTCAGGCCAATTGCTATGGAGACAAGGCTCAGCAGTAAGAAGGAGGCCAGTGTATTCCCACAGGAACCCAACCTCTGTTTCTTAATAACTCTGAATACAGATTGGATGGGGGAATATGGGGAAAAGTTACATGTACTGGACAAGACAGATTGGGGAATTAGAGACACAGGATCTCAAATCTGTGTATGTCAATCACATCTAATTCCTAAGGTAAGGTAAGGTAATTCTTAAGGTATTTCTAATAAGTGTTACCAATGAGAAAATAAAAGCCCCAGGCCACTCCGGGTAAATATGCTAGTTTTAGGTATAAATTATATCATGCTGTGTCTAGATCAGGGATGTCAAACTCAATTTCATCTTGGGCTGCATCAGCATTATGGCTGCCCTCAAAGGGCCAGTCGTATCTGTAAGACTATATAAATGTATCTACTCTTTTATCATATTAAATAATTGCCTCTGCATTCGATTATTACTGTTTTTTAAACTGTCTTCCTTCTGCATAAACTTTATTTGTCTTGGACATTTGGGGACTATTTCATCATAGTTTATGGTCCCTGTACCTCTGTACAGTAACATAGAATTGGTCAGTATATCCAAAGTGTGCCTCTTTCTGCCCCCAGGCTCGCCAGGCGGGGGGAGTGCCACTGCTGCAGCAAAGGTGCAAGGGCCACATGAAATGGCCTGGTGGGCCAGATTTGGCCCACGGGCATTGTGTTTGACATGTGTGGTCTAGATTAAATAGTTACAGTGGACACGATAAACTTACTGAAATATTCAGTTCATGTTGCCATGTTCAGAGGCATGACATTATAGAAAAGAGCAGTCTACATGCTGGTTGATGAGGAGTGATTTTTCTATACTAACCTCTTTCCTTCTTTCTCTTCTCTGTCTTTTCTAGGCAGGACAGGGCTGTTTGCTGATCTCCTGCCCAGTTTTGCTGCGGAGATTATGCCAGGTACTCTGTCAACTAACACTTTATTTATCCATTCTTCTGTTGTCTTATCTCTCCATTTGTCTATAGTATCTTGGGCATTCGTTCATTCCTAGATTGTGTGTGTGTGTGTGTGTGTGTGTATGTGTGTGTGTATATATATATACCCTCAGTTTCAGTAACTGCTTGCAACTGTGAATCGGAAAGACTAGAAAGGGGTTTAGCACATGATGCTGTTACAAAGGCAGTTATTATTTAAGACAATTGTTGTTAGTCATAGACAGTTTTACTGCTAGTTTTATCAGTTATACTTGCATAAAATAGTCGCCCACGGTTTCTCTTGTTTTGAGAGGTGTCTTCTCTCACATGGTCAAAATTACTGGATGTTACACTTATGAATGTAGGCCTTCAAATGGATATGTTTTTTTCCCTTCCCAGACTGAGTGTAAGTGGGAGGTCTTGCTATTTTTTTTTAAAAAAAATATTTAAAATGTAGGCTTAATTAAGGCCATCATGTAAACTGGTCTTCCTCAGCCTGGTGCCTTCTGGAGAACAATTGCAATAATCCTCTAGCCAAGATAGCTGAAGATGATGGGAATTACAGTGCCACATATCTGAAGATGAAGATAGGAGATGATGGGAATCTGATATAACTAGAAAGTGGAGGTTCTTGAAATTTGGCTTGTGTCCTGACAACTGTGTAGGCTGAAGATTGCATGTGGTTCTGGCAGGAGGGGAGTTCTGTGTGACCTTTGGGCCCTCCAGCCCATCAAATCCCAAACTGCAAAGAAGCTAGAAAATATTTTCTTTTCTCTTTCTTTCTTTCTTTCTTTCTTTCTTTCTTTCTTTCTTTCTTTCTTTCTTTCTTTCTTTCTTCTTCTTCTTCTTCTTCTTCTTCTTCTTCTTCTTCTTTTTTGGCTGAAAATGCCATCTGGAAGAAATAACACTGTTTCAGGTGCTCTGGTCTCTGAACAGCCAAAACAGCTTTTTAAAATTTACTATCAGGAGCTGGGGTGTCACTTCTGGTTCCTCTCACAAGGCAGAGCAGCCTGTGGAGGGCCACATAGAATGTAAAATACCCTTCTGACCCTCCTTTACATGCCCCTGACTTATACGATTGTCTGGACAAGTCAGAGGGAGACACTTAGGTTTGGACATGAAAGAAGAGTGAAAAATATCTGCTTTTCCCTTTGACTAATCTGTAGTTTCCTATTGAAATACAAAGCTGTCACTACAGTCTAGGGCATCAAGTCTCTGTATGCTCTTGGTTTGTTCTGACAAGCAGAGGTAGATTAAGCCCAAGCAGAACTGTCTTCTTTTGTCATCTATGGAAGATGAAAATAATATAATAGAGAAGGAGTGTGCAAGGCAAAGAATCACTGTAGGTCATTTGTAATCAACTAAGCCAAGGTTGCGCAATATGTGAGTCCTGTGCCACCAAATTCAATGTCACAGTAGCAAATGTAACAAGCCCCTATTGATAAGATGTTGTGCATGGGAAACATGTACCTTGTTTCACAGCAGAGTTGGGTGTTTCCTTACCACAGACAAATCACTAATTTTAATAATACTGTGTGCATAGCCCCTTCTGTCTTGTGAAGTTCCTCATATCCCAATCTAAACTATTGTTTAAGATTATGATAGTGTGAATTGAGTTATTATTTAATAAGTTGTAACTTGTTTTGTTCTTTGATAAAGATGCATATATTCATAGGAACATATTACAGTCTTGTTGTGTCTATTGACAAAAATAAGAAAACCAAATCTCCCTAAAATAAAATTCGGATTTCTGTATAATATTAAAAAAAACCCATTAACACACTGTGAACCACTGAAAAATTACAGATGAATATCATCTTTATATTTCAGACTCAGCAATATTTCCATCTGTGCATTAATTTCAGATCAATTATACTGAACCCAGAACAGGAGAAGCACACTGACTTCCCATATAAGCTGCACACAGTTTCATCTTCTTTCTCTGAACTGACCAATACTATTCTGTTTTTACAAACTTCCTGCTACTTATTTTTCCAGCTGCTGCTGCCCTGATAATTGGAGGTAACTTTGTGCCACCAAGATTTAGGCAAAAACATGTAGATGATATCCAGAGTTATATGCATCTTACTATTGCCAAGGATTCCAGTCGTATGACCAACAATTTGGTTTAGTAGTACTGTCAGACCTGTTAGTTTTTTTGTTTTTATGTTTGCTTGAATAATCTGTATCACATAGGTCTAAAGGCAAGAACATCAGCTCTGGAAATCTCAGAGCTCTGAGAATCTCCAGCAGGTTCATCTACGTACTTTCAGAGTCACTTTTAGACAGCAATTCAGACAGAGCCTCTGTATGTAACAGGCTCTGTACATGTATTCTGCATCATGTAGATATAGCCTACGTATGTGGAATTCATGTACACATACTGAGGTTCTGTGCAGATGGTCCAGTCAATGCATGGATTTGGCAAGGAGGGATACCCCCTACAGTGTGGATTGATTTTATGCAGAATTGTTTTCTTCCTTTGGATCATTCCTATAGTCCATATATTGTATTATAGCTAGAGAAACATAGGTACATTTGAAATAATTGTGTGTTTTTCTCTGCTTGCCCATGCTTCCTACCCATTTCCTCTTTCTTTCCACTTAAATGCTTTAAGAAAGTTGTATGGTTTTTGTTTTTTAAAAAAACAACTGTAGAGAGCAGATTCCATCCTACTGATTCCCACAATGCTATGTCATTATGCAAGTTAAATATTCTCCACCCTTACTGAGTGGCACTGTTGTAGATGCTATTGATTCAGTACTAACTAAGTCCCAGGTTAAGTTTCTTGTGGTCAGTTTAAATTTCACCAGTTTTAATTCATGGAAGCAATTGTTATTTGGAAGAGTTATGAACTGAAAGAGGCTTAGTGGTTCTTTTTCTTTAGCCTTTTTTGTTCTGATGAATCGATATAATAGGGAGTAAAAAATATTAATGGTTACCTTTTCTTATAAGTACTAATGGTAGCTTCTTTTTATTCAAATATTTCAAATCTCATTAATATCTCTAAAAAGTATTGACATAGACTTTTTTTGGGATGTACATTTATTAATAAGATTAATCAATTAAACATTCTTAATTGGTCGATGGCCCCAGCATTTTATACCTATGTTTCCTTTTCTTTGCAGAGTGGGTATTTGTAGGGTTGGTGATCCTTGGGGTGTTCCTCTTCTTCCTCTTGGTTGGGATCTGCTGGTGCCAGTGCTGCCCTCACAGCTGTTGCTGTTATGTCCGCTGCCCTTGCTGTCCAGATACCTGCTGCTGTCCACGGGCATGTGAGTGATTTACAGTGTTAAGCAACTGGTGAAGCAGTCTCTTACTTGCGTATGCTGTCCTCTTGCTAGATTATTTATAAAAAAATATAAATCATTAAAAGTATTTATATTTATTATAAAAGTAGTATTTCTTCTTCTGTGTTCTTTGTGGATTTATCAGTTATGAGGCACTGCTACTTATAAAAACTAGACTGACCACTTGCCTTGGAAACTGAAAAGCCAAACACAGATAGCCTGGCATTCCGTAGGAATCCACTACCGCAAAAGCTTTTCTTGATGGTTGGGGGATCCTCTAGTACCTTATGTGAAGTGGCCTGGAGGGTTGCAGTCTGTTGGGGGATTATCAAAACACAGGTTTCCCAGCTTGTATAGTTAGCAGTGTTTTCCACTAGCAAAAAGCCATCATTAGGTACAGTTGATAGATTTTACTATTTACTTCCAACCACTTAGTTGTTGGGGAATTTTAATTTTTTTAATTGAGAAACAACCAGTTATTCTGTAGCTTTCTTCTTCACAATTTCTGCCTGAATCAGGACAATGGTAGCCTTAATTCATTTGTTAATTTCAACTATATTAAGCCCTTTGAGTCAACGGGAACTTGGTAAGTCAACATTTATGTAAGGTCCACTGATTTAGTGAGTCTAGGAGTAACAATTGGATTCAGTTCTCTGTGTTGAGAAAGATCAGTCATATGACTGCTCAGCACAAATGTGTGCTTACTGTTGTCAACAATGAAATCCCATTCCGATCCAGTCGAAGACCCTGGCCATCTACTTGCAAGCCTTTTACGAAAGCCTGAGTTTGCCAACGGTATTAAAAGTAAACTATCAGGAAACTAATGGAAAAACTAAACAATGTCTATTTATATGGGGAATAAATTTTGTGTTGCTTTGCTAATTAGGCTCCTGAAAATTCCATTTGAGATCTCAGTTTGTTCACTTGGTTGTTTGAGGCTTAATTACTGCCTTATTAAAAAAAATCCTCAAGGTATTTTGCACAAACAAACCTACCTGATAGCCTTGTTATGACCCCAGTTTGGTTTTATTGGTGCAGCAATATATCAGCTAAGGTAGCTTTCTAATATGAATGAATGAATGAATCTTACACTTCCTAGTGAGATTCCTGATTTCATGTGAATTCAATGTCATATGAATTAAAAGCCTAGAGTAGACAGACTCTTGGAAGGATAAACCATCTGCCTTATTATCTTTTGTTAAGCCTCCATCTCAAAAGGTAAGACTGGATGTGTAATGATAGCTGAAGATCTATTTGATTATTATTCTTTCTTTTCCCCAGTGTATGAAGCAGGAAAGGCTGCAAAGGCTGGATGCCCCCCTGCAATCACCTCAATCCCTGGACCTTACTATATTCCCACTGTGGGTGGTATCCCATCTCATGCTGTTCTGATGGAAAAGTCACACCTTCCCCCTTTGGCACCAAGTGAGACCAGTGCAGGAGGACAAAGTGGTAATCCAGAAACTGTCTACTTCTTTGTTGTATGCTTAACGGGACATCTGAAGGCAGCAGAGCCCAGCAATAAATTGAGAGCAAGTGGTATATTCACATAAAATTGTAGGTGCTCACACTGTTACAGTGAAAAGGGTGCCTGTTCCATGAAAATAATAATGCAAACTTTGGCACTTGGTTGTAATGTTAGCCTTTCCATGCACATTGTTTCATAGGATACCTTGTCTAGGTTGTGCCATTCTGGATGGCAGCTTCTTGTGCTCTTTTTGTGATGCAGAGCTGAACTGGCAGTGTAGCAGATGGCGCTTACCAAAACAGTCACAAAGGCATGTTTTTGTGCTACAGTCCCCCCATGCAATCTATCAGCAGGCTGTGCTATGCAGGTCTACACTAATCTCCTCTGTTCGTTTCTTTTTCTTGTATGAACTGGGACAATGTGCCCCTGTGGCCTTGTTTATGCTGGGTGTTCTGATATACCAACAGCTAAACATTCTTCTGTTTGGATTAGTTCATTAGGTCTAATTCATATGTTGCAAATACCAGATACAACTCACATGAGTGGTCAGCTCATATGAGTAATGTGACAGACAAGAGGAAATTACACCAAAAGCAGCTGTGATTATTATTTGGTAACTTCCTCCCTGTCACAGCTAAAGTACTATGGCTGTATTAGTAATAGTATGTTTTTTCTTGCCTGTTTGCATTTTTTAGTATGGGACTAATTTAAAAAGGTGTGAATTTGTACTTTTGTACCAAGTAGAACAGGACACTTTGCCCGTGCCATCCATTGTGCTCGATCCATGGTGCTTTTCTCTACACTTATTTTAAACTGGTGTGTTTTAGCAGTGACTGTGTACTTTTTTCAGACTGA
This sequence comes from Cyclura pinguis, assembly GCA_030412105.1. NCBI lineage: Eukaryota > Metazoa > Chordata > Lepidosauria > Squamata > Iguanidae > Cyclura > Cyclura pinguis. Next base: position 235,859,197 of record CM059601.1, on the reverse strand, counting down.
TACTGTTTTTGGTGTGGTGGCAGCTTTCTATATGCTTTCCATGCAGGCTAGATTATGCCACATATTTCTTGAATCAGAATTGATCTGTGATTAGGGAGAAAAAACAATTTTGTGCAGACAAGGCCATAGGTGACAATGGTGTGTGCATTATTTAGAAGTAAATCCCTTTGTATGGTGGGGGTTACTTCAAAGTAAACATGCTTTTAATTAGGCTGCATTCCATTTTGCCCATTGTTGATAGACAACCTGTGGAGTTTCAACTTATATCCCATACCTGTCTACACCTACTGTAGGGATCTCTGCTTATTTCCCCCCACTGCTACCATCTGAGAATTTCTTTCAGGCAGTCCCACCACTGTGGCTAAATGTGGGGATCTTTACACTTAGTCCATCAAATGTGAAAATTTCCTGGTGTTCTCTGCAAACAATCAGTGTGAGACTTTTCCTGATCCCCACTTATACCACACATAATGACTTCCTCATGTCCCCTTGTGTGACACCAACTACAGGGTCAGTCTAAATGCCCTCAAAAATCCTCATGTGAGGATTTATGCTACTTTTATCCCTAACAGAACTCTACCCTTTCACCCACAGTGCTGCCACCAGGGAGACCTTATTTGAAACCAAGCTGTCAGAATGACAGCAATTCCAGAGGCCAACAGTGTATAAAAACAAAATAAAAAATATTTACAGAAGTTAAACATAAATAGCACATTATTTACTGATAAAATACCATACTCTCTCCTCTCAAGCTAAATCAGACCTATAGCAACCACTCAACTCAAACTCATTTTTCTCATTTCAACTCTAGTCAAACTGAAAGCCCTCTCAAACACTCTTTCTTGCTTCACTCTACTCAGACTGCATACTTAACTAACCTCTACTTGAACTGTCATTCACCAACTGCCTCATGCAAATCTGTTCAAACATTCCACAAATCAGCATTTATTTCAACACTCCATTCTTTCCTCCCCAATTGCTACTTACCTCATGCACAATAAATCAAGCAAAATACTTAATACCAACCTTTGACATCACACAGCCATAGAAAAATATGGAATTCTTTTATCAGCAGAATTGCACAATAGTTTAGGATCAGATACTTGTACCACTAGTTCTTGAAACTGAATGTGGCATTTCCGAAGACAGAATCTGTCAGGTATAATCACAAGCTTGACTTTTGCCACAGTACTATGTAGAAATGTCATTACTGACAAAAACAATTAATGATCATACACAGGCAATAAAGCTTCTGCACACTTGTGCTAATGTACTGACCTTTTGAGGCTCCAGCCCAAAAGACAAGCATCCCATAATCAGTATGTTTTTTTCTCTCCTCCACTCAAAATAAGAATAAATGAGTTTATAAGAGTTGTCAAAGCTTTTGAAGGACTTTTTTCAGAAGTGGAAAAAGTTGTAATATCTCAAAAGCAGAATTATGTCTTTTTTGTTGTGTGCCTTCAAGTCATGTATAACTTATGGTGACCCTAAGGTGAACCATGCATTTGTCTTTGATGAGATTTGTTCAGAGGGGGTTTGCCTTTATGTTCTTCTGAGGATGAGGGGATGAGAATTTCCCAGGGTTACCCAGTCCATTTCCATGGCTGAGCTGGGATTTGAACCCTGGTGACCAAACTAGTAGTCAAACCTGAAACCACTACACCATGCTGGCTTGTTATATTTAGAGCATGTTGGATGATAGAACAATGCTTTTGTGTGTATGTTTATGTATGTATGTTTTTGTTTTAAATGTTACTGTACAGCAGCTGCTGCACTGTACATTCAGTGTTGTCAGAATCTCAGAAGTTGTTTTAGACTAGCATGTCTTCTACAAAAAGAAATCAGCACGCTTCACATTATATTGGGCAAGCTTTTAAGAATGCATAAATGTAGTTATTTGGGTTTATATAGAAAAATGGAAACAGAAGGCTGAATGACTCACAGGAACATTACTGACCACTTTATATTGGTATACCTTCTTTAAAATGACCAACCTATTGCGCTTACTTGGGAAGAAGCCCCACTGAACTCACTAGGCCTAACTTGATTAAAAATACATAAAACTTTCTGTGAGAGCTGGGACAAAAACTTACTGGAAACCAGGGGATTTGAAGGAGCAGATATTCCAAGATCTGTATGTTAATACAGAAAACAGAGAAATTGTCCTTATGTGAAAAGATTATAAACCAGGAATAGCAACTTGTGGCCCTTCATGTGTTCTTGTAAGTCAAGTCTCATCATTCCTCACAATTGGCTATGCTGGGAAGAGCTATTGGAATTTGTAGTTTAACAGCATCTGAAGGGAAATAAGCCAGCAGCAGAGGGCACAACTGGCAATCCTGCGGTCTTTGGACTTTTATTCTTGTCAAATTCATCCAGCCTGAACAATTGTGAAAGGTGATGGGAACATCACGGATTCACCACTCCTAACCTTAGTATGAGAGCCAGCATGGTGTACTGGTTTGAGCCTTCGACCAAGGTCCTGGAGACCAGGGTTTGATTCCCTGCTTGGCCATGGAAACCCAGTGGGTGACCTTGGGCATTTCACAGACTCTTAGTCCCAGAAAATCCCATAATGGTTTTGCCTTAGGGTCACCATGGGTCAGAAACAACTTGAAGGCACACAGCAACAACCTAATTCTGTATCTCCTGCAGATTATTCTTATAGCTTCAACTTCATTGCTTTTTTGATTTGCAAACATAATATTTACTATGGTTTTCTAAATGCCTTTTTTAATATTTCACAGCAAGATGTGAGGCCCATACTTAAGGAATCTACTGAGTTTGGGAAACTAAACAAGGAGATAAAAGTACAGTGTGTGAAATTTTTTTATATTCTCACAGTAATTACTGATGAAATCAGAATTGTAGAAATTGGACTTTGCCTGCAGTGCATACTGCTCCTTTTGTTCTTTATTGGCAAGAACTGAGACCTGTTGAAACATAGTATATGGGAAGCTGATATTCATTTGCGTTACCCAGAGTATTTCACACACTTAGAGTTACATGCTAAGAGGACCATTTATTTCCAGTCAAAACATAAATACTTTGACTCTTTCTCTGAAATCAGTGGAGCTTAAAAATAGGTATTTCATTTTAGTTGTGTGCTATAACCAAAATGTTTTAAAGAAGTATGGCCTGTAGCTTGTAAGTGAACAGTTCTCTCCAGCCATCAACCATCATTATTTGAATCGTAAAACAGATTTCTAAATATGCTTCAAAAGCAAGTAATAAAGCATAAGGCAAAGAAATCTTAATAACGGTATTTAAAAGTTTATTTCTTGGAGAAGCTCATTGGCCACTAATTTGCTTCTTTTCCCCACAGTGCGGAAAGGCTATCGAATCCAGACTGACAAAGACAGAGATTCTATGAAGGTGCTGTACTATGTTGAGAAAGAATTGGCTCAGTTTGACCCTGCCAGGAGGATGCGAGAGAGATGTGAGAAAGAGTTTGTTCAACTGTTTCTAGCAGAACCCGACAAAGCTTCATTTGAAATACAATGGAATGTTAATGCAACCCCCTGCTTACCCTTAACTTGTCTTTTAAGCAAGGGTGGTTGCTGTAATATAAACTGCTTACTACATATATAGTTGCCAAAATATATGCCTGTATTTTTAGAAGTGGTTTGCATAGGCTTGCCAAAAAAACTAAAAGTACAAATCCCAGCCCAAATTCTGCTCAGATACTCATATTCCAAAGCATTACAAATATTTGCAGTGCTGAGTTCAAAAGAAATAATGCTAATCAGAAAGATCACTTTTTGCTCACTGCTGAATTCAGCATTCCTCTTCACTTTTGTATATGTCTGGTAGGGATTTGTATGCTTGTGAATCTTTCTTACAGACTTGAGACATTGGTACTGAAGTATGGGAAACATGAAGAAAAATTGGAGAAAGGGTTGAGACAGTGTTATGATCAGTTTTCATCTATTTGGTGCTTGGAGAAAGTGAATAAACACATAACACTAGATTTCTTTAAGATCAGTGTGGGAGAGGAGTACATTTAAACAAACATGCTGAGTGCATTTTCACAGAAGGCTCACCACTTGTGTGTCTGTGCACATCCATCACTTCTAGTAAAGGAAGACAAGGAAGTGCAGACTCAGCACATTAAGGTAATCTTAGTCACTGATTAATCTAATCCATTCAGATATGGTTAACACAGTTTAACAAAAAATTGCTGCCTTCCATTTTTAACATATACACTGAATAGAGTCAATCCATAACCATTACTATCAGTAGGTCCTGGCAGTTACAGACAGTCAAGCTGCTTCGCTCAATTGATCGACAGACTCAAGGAATGACTCTAATCACAGCTCTGAGAAAAACTAACAAATTACATGGTGTTCTAAAACAGTCATAACTGAACATGCTGGCATTTCCACCCACAAGAAATACTATAATAAGGTTTCTTCCAGATTGGAATGCCTAGGATCCAGATGTCACTGCATAGTGTGGGGTGAGCAATAGGGGTGATGGGAGAGAAAGATCAAGTCATTTTGAAAAGTTCTGTTTGGTTAATCGTACAGGGCTTGATGTGTCTCCCATTCCAGAAGGAGTAAGGCTGAGAATTCTGATAGTCCATGGGTTGATCCCACATTTTATTGTTTACAGGAATATCTATAATAGAATGAATATGGAAATAGTTTGTTAGTAATTCTAAGGTCACAATGGGGTTTTGCATTCCAATTGTGTCAGTTCAAAATTCAAACTGATAATTGTTTTGATCTAGCTCAGGACTTGGACATATCCTATAGAGTCTTTTTCCCTCCATTTGAAGAGCAAACTAGCATATCATATTACAAATTGCTTTTCAGACTTTCTTTACTTTAAACACAGTTTGCCATCCCCGTGCCCGAGAAATACAAATGCAAACTTTCCTTGGGCAAATGAAACAAATAGTTACATGATTCTTTGGATCCAGATGTCTGTAGTTTTAAAATATTTTTTAAATGTGCATTCCTTGATCCAGACTCCTCCATGGACCACGGACCCAAATTGGCAAAAACCACTAGTCATAATTGACAGCTTAAATGTACTATCAAAATTGCTTTTAATAAATCAGCCCACCCTTCTGATAAGATCCATTCCTGTTTGAAGGAAAAGAGGGAAAATCTGTTATGCAGTATTTAGTATTTCTTGACAAACTTTTTTGAGATGATTTAAATCTTTTCTAGTACTATAAGAAGAGTCTCCAACTTTCAGGGAGTATCACTGCTTTGCTTTCCCAAAATCTTTGGTAATTTTCAAAGTTTGCCTCATTCCAATGTCTTCTTTTATTCTAGACAATAACACTATCTCAGAGCTCAGCTCCCTCCATGATGAAGATGGCAGCTTCCGCCAACCTTATCGCCAGGTGCGCAGGAAGCCACTTCCACCTTCAAGAGATATGGATGGTGATGCAGAGTATTGGGCAGGGGTGGTCAGTGGAGGTGGCACATCCAGGCCACAGACATGCTCTGATTACAGGGAGGAGAGGGGCAGTTTCAAGTTCAGGTGAGTGCAGAACTTGGGAGATGGGGAAAAACAGGCAATAAGGATACCTTTTTACTACTTTTGCTTTCTTGATGTTTGTCTGACTGAATGGTGAGGAAAAGATTAATTGGCTGGGATGACACTCACACTATTGTGTAATGCTCTGAAGCTGTCGTTTAAAGCAGATGCACAAGTAGATTCCATTGTTTAGGGTGACTGGCTCCTGAAATTGGTTAAGGATTGAATTAGGTGGATACTCTGTGTCTCAACATGAAAGTCAATTGTTGTGGTGGTGGTGGTTGTTGTTGTTGTTGTTGTTGTGTGCCTTCAACTCATTTCTGACTTATGGTGACCCTAAGGTGAACTTATCATGAGGTTCCCTGGGGTTGTGGGTGTCTGATGTGCCCAAAGTCACCCAGTGGGTTTCCGTGGCTACGTGGGGAATTGAACCCTGTCTTCAGGGTTGTAGTCCCGTGCTTAAACCACTCCACCACACTGACCCTTAGATTAAATTATTACTAACACTTAATCCAGTTGTTAATCTCAACTAGAGCTGACCCTTTGAATCAATCAAAGTTAATAGACTTCATAAGGATTTCATAGATTCGTTACTTTTGAATCTTGGCCAAGCCACCATACACATAATGTAGCAACAAGATGATGTTTGTACTCCATCTACACACAGCACATCATATATTGCTAGTACATGCTTCACTGCTGAGAGGAGAAGAATAAATACAGATTTTGACCCCAAACTCCATTCAAGAAACTGTCACTGGTTGATTGACGTTTGGACTGTATGAATCAGGCACTGCTTCTGCTTCATCAAATCAGTGCATGTGTAATTTTATAAACAGATAACCTTAAATGTTTCTTCTTTTATGTAGAATACTGTCCTATATCAGCACCACGCAGGAGCTAGGTCAGGATTTGCCTCAAAGTCAGAATGTTATAGTATGGAGCAAACACACTGTATAACCGTTACATATGAGGGCCCACTTTGGGAGAGTCTATAGCTTAGCACATGCTAAAGGCCAGGAAGTCTCAGCTGCAGTCCCTTTCTTCTCCAGTTAAAGAGATCAGTTGATAGAAAAGATCTAGAGCGCTTGAAGAGCGACTATCAATCAGAAAAGACTGTATTGAACTAGATGGATGAACAGTCTGACTATATAATAAGACTTTTTCTGTGTTCTGGGACTAGGACAGCTAATATAGAGAATCAGTTTTTCTACCATTCCTCTGGGCTCTGTTTTCTGTGCTAGGGGGAAGAAAGGAACACACAAGGCTATTAGCACAGTATATGTTATTCAGGTGCTCACCTAGGGACTGTTGTTTATTCAGTATCAGTGAAATCACAGGTTACAAAGACTGGTCTACTCAGTTAAGAAAAAAAGTGTAAACCCTTTTTTCCCTATCTTCTACAGTCAGCAGAGATCAAAGTCTGAAATGCTTTCCAGGAAGAGTTTCTCACCGGGAGTGCCAGCTGTCTCCATGGATGAACTTGCGGCCTTCGCAGAGTCTTACAGTCAACATGTCCGTCAAACAGAGGGCAGCCAGGAATCCCGGCACTTTGAGAGATCAGGCTCACGAGGGGGCCGTGGGGGGCCACTACAGCATCCAGACAGTTCAGAGGAATATTACAACAAATGCAGAGGAGGAAACCGTGAACCATTGACAGATTCTGATCAGGGCTGGACATATCGCCCACCCAGGAGATGTACACATGAAGAGAAACACTTGCCTAGATTAGTGTGTCGGACACCAGGAGGGAGTCAAAAGTATGACCACTCCTACCTCACCAGTGCTCTTGAGAGGAAATCACGAAGCTATGATGAGGGTGGTGAGCATAATGAGACACCTTCAAAGCTGAGCTCACACTCCAGCCACAGAGGAGGATCATATTATGCTTGGTCACCACCATCCACTTACAAACCAGGGCAGCAACAGCAACAACAGCAGCAACCTCCACAGCAAGAAGAAGGAGAAGACACTTTGCCTCCATACAGTGAGAGAGAGATGAACCGAGGCCCTTCATACAGAAGTAGAGAACAGTCTAACCTCAACGCCTCAGATAAGAAGAGGAAGAAGGAATCCAAGAAAACAGTGAGGCCTGGTCTCACACTGCTGACCCAAGTAGTCTGAGCAGGGATCACCATGCAGGGTGCCTGGGTTCTAGGTTCTGGTTGGCCACTTCTTACCATCCATTTTGTATTCTGGTTGTTATACCCATGTTGTAACAAGGAAGGCGTTTTACTACTGGTTGTAAGAGTTTTGTGGGATAAAAATTATAGGCTTCTGCAAGATATGATTATTCTTAGGGTTTGAAATTCAGAATCACATGCTAACCATAACAGCAACAGATTTTAGGCAAGGAGAAGATCACCAAGAGTAAAGCAATATAATTTGAACTGACTAAATTGTAGATGAATTTTAGGTAATCTAAAATGAGTGGAGAAAGGAATTGCTATATGTGATCCTAATGACTAGAGCATAAAGGTAATTCCCTTTTAGTTTATAAAAGTATCCAAGATCTAGGATATATCGCCTCTCTTTTTAGCATTCATATTAGACAATGAGATGTTTTTCTTATTTTCCTTTTCCTCTCTTTTTGAGCAGTTAGCATAATATTATAAGAGGAACTAAAGAGAGTGGGGAAGGATTTTATCAATTCAATTACAGGAGTAAAGGCATTTGGTTCTAGGTTGATGTTTGGTTGGATTGATGGATTATATATTTCCTTCTTAATCATATCTTGTGTAGCAACAGTTGCACCTGCACGATCTGATATTCTGGGATTGTGCCCCATTATTCTCCAAGATTGTGCCATTTGTCATAAAGTTTTATGAGAAAACTGCCCATGGAATGCTAAGTAGGAGGAAGGAGTTTTGCCCATGAAGAAATGCTGGGAGTATCTAGTATCTAGAGTATTATGGATCTGAGGAAAATAGTTGGTGCATTCTTGCTCCTAAGATTGGTTAATGTTGGGTTAATGCAGATGTATTGGAGAAAGGTAGGACTAAGCTTAGAAATCTGTCCGTCTGTCCGTCCGTCTGTCTGTCTGTCTGTCTGTCTGTTGGGATTAGTGGGAGGTGAGTTAAAGATGGAACAAGGCCATAAATGCGACCATCCAGCTAGTTAACATATGGAAGAGCCTCCAGGATCATTTGAAATAGGTTACTTCATGCCCGCTTGGCCTAAAAGTGCTAGCAAATGCCAAACATCTGCTTCTGTTATGCTCCCTGTTCAGGTTGTATCTTTTTTCTGTGATGTGACTTGCATTTTTTTAACATTTTTGCCCTTGTTTTTTCCTGTTTTCTTCAGAATGAGTTCCCAACAAGGATGTCCCTTGTAGTGTGATGCTAATACAGAAGAGTTGTGTTAATGGACTGGGAAAACAAGCAATCATCGCACTGACCCACACATTCTTCAAGGAACATGTGCAACCACCCAAACTTGACTCATGCCTGTTTCATCATGGGACTTGGGGTTTTACGGAGCAGTTAATTCCACCCAGTTGTTCTTATCTGGTCAACCTCTTGGAAATGAACAGCCCACTCTGCCTCAGAAGATTCTTTTTGACAAACTCATCTGATTTCTCTTTGCAGAGTTGGTTTCCCCATATTTTGTCTGTACCTGCAGTATTAGAGGAGCTTGTTTTTTGTGTCATATGTATTCTCTATCCTGTGTGGCATTCTTTTCACTTATGCTGCTCTGTATTCTGTATTTGGCAAGGAAGGTTGCCATAGATTCAGTGGCTATTTCCAGTTTCTCCTTCTCTTTGAATGCTGAGAGAAGTAAAGTTTTAATATTATACTTGAATATTGTTTCAGAATGAATTATATTTCCAAGAGAACTTGCAGAAGGAAATGTTCATCCTTTTAGAAAACTGAGATCTGAGCATTACACTGAGAAGGGGAGGGTAGTATTGAATGACATTTGAAATTCTTGCATTAAAAAAAATCCCACCTATTCAGTAATGGGAACTGCCAGTGAGATTGATATTTTGTTTTGAAAGTGAAACTCAGTAGATTTTGCTGTAATGAGAATGTGCTGTTATTTCACTGTTGTCTGATATGATGTATTAGCATTGCCTTACAGTTGAACTATAGCCATAAAAGGCTTCACCTGGGACTGCTGATTGGTTCATTTATAAGCAGAGCCTCAAGCTCAGGTTTTGCTGACTGTACTGTCTGGACAATGATGATTATTTTTTTCAAGCCAACCAGTAAAACAACAGAGCTTGAATGAGAAAATCAGGGTGTGGAAGTCCCAAAAACAAGCCATTGCTTTTATACTTCTATAACAAGACCCATAAAGGACCAGTATTGCTCCTTTCTTGTAATTGACTGAGGCCATTCAATGAGGCAATTTTAAAAAAATGAATAATAAATATTTTGGATAAAACAATAGCCCTGAAAGTTAGTTCTTTTGTTCTTTAGTACATATATGTATCCTTCATTTAAAGAATTAATAGATCAAGAATCTGCTCCAAAGGTTGTAGATTTTACACTGTAAATCAGCCTCAAGTGGTTAGGAGCAGCAGCTCTAAAAAATCACATTGTTTTCAAAAGTTTTCAAAGTTTTCTTCCTTTTCTCGGGGTCATAACATAAATCCAGGGCCTTATCTTAAGCATGACAACTAACTAAATTCTTTGGATTTCTACTGCAAAATTTAAATCATATCCTGAACAGGCTGTTGGTTAATGCATTGTAATACAGTTCGGAATCAGCAAGAGAGGGCAAGGTTTCACTGTTAGTTGGTTGTGAAAAGAGACTAATTGCATAAAAATGATTGACTTTTGTATCCTGAAGCTCAGACGATTTGTGTTAGTAGCAACCAACTTTCATCTATATAGTTTTTCTGTTTAAAATAACATTAAATAGTGTATGTTGATGGAAGTGACAGGCTACACAATTGTTTATTGGATGTGGAAAGCTAGTGGACAAGGCTCTTGCTTCTTCTGCAGCTTGTGACTATATGGATTTTTTCTGTTCATAATGAATGGGATTGGCCAAATCATTCATTGTAACTGTCACAGCACCCCACTCACATGAAATGGTAGATGTAGCCTGAAATCTAGAGGACAGCCCCAGCCCACCCTAAGCATCTTGACTCTTATTAGCAAACAAGAGCATGGCCTGAAGGTAGATATATTGTTTTCCTATATACTCCCATAGTGATGACTGCAGCAAAGTTATCAGAGCTGCCACTGCTCTATTTGCTGCTCTTTTCTGTGGGTGAAACCCCTCATTCTGATTAGGTAATTAAATTCCAAATGTGGACAAGTAAACAGACTTTCTGGACAAATGTGGGTATTCTGTGTAAACCAGGTCAATGGATAGTTTCATCCTACTGTCCCATAATTTTTATCTTACTCTTCTAATAAATTGTTTATAAGAGTTGGGAAGATTCATGTAGTTACAGGTTTCCTGTTTTTCTTTACCTTTCTAGTATCTTAGCTGGGGAGAGTCTCCTCCCCACTCGAAGAGCTAGCTCACTGCTAAGAAAGAGAACTTTAGAAAGGTTCCAGTTAGTCCTGCAGAAAACTCTGGAAATGTGATCTTGGCATTTACTGTTGACCAGCTAGCTTGTAAAACATGAGAACAGGACTCAGTGATGTATTTAGGTCTTTTGCTCCAAGTCTCAAGTCAAGTCTCAAGTCTCTACATTCGAGTCTCAAGTCCTTGCAAGATCCTTCCAAGTCAAGTCTCAAGTCACGTCTCAAGTCTGAAAGTCAGTTTGTGAAGTGGGGAATAGCATTCTTCTTACTCACCATTTCCAAAGATAGAGGCTTTTTTGCAGGTGGGGAATAGGATCCTTCTTACTCCCCATTACTGAAGCTTGAAAAGCTTTAGAAGAAGGATCCTTCCCTGTGCACTGGGGGTGACTCTTGCCTTCTGCTGTGAAGAAAAATTTTAGAAGGCTCCTCTGATATGCAACAGGCACCAGACTGCCAAGCAGACCTCAACTCCGCCTCAAGTTCATTGCCTAACACTGCTATTCCCCTCCGAGAAACAGCCCAAGCTTTGGGCTTGAGACGGATTGACACATGACCAGTTGACGTAAAGAGATGGAAGCATTGTTCAGAGTTGTAAGATTTCTCGATGAATGTGTTATGTTACTGAACCAAGGGCAGCAAGTCAGTCACTAAAAATATACAAGAGTCAAGTCGAGTTAGTGTGTTAGTGTGACTTGAGTCCAACTTGAGTCCAAATCAGTTGACTCACGTCTACATCACTGGAACAGGTCATGTTTGACTTGGCCATTGGGCTTCGCCCAGCTTATTCCTGCACTTCTTAGCACTGATGAGGAATGAGTTCTAGAGGCCTTTGCCTTACTGAGAGATTCAGCAATAGAAAGATGGGTCCAGCTTAAAAATTGCAAATGAAACTCAAGCTCACGCTGATCAGTGCAAGCTGAATGAGGTAGGTGATTCAGACCTGGTGCTATGAGCTTAGAATATACCAGTTTTCAGGGGCACACATTGCAATCAGTAAATGCTAAAAATCAATGTAATTCTTGCATGCAATATGCTGTTTCTGAGCTGGGCAGACTGGAAGTGGCACTGCCAAAACCAACAGTGGCTGGTATGGCTCCGTTTATATGTTGGAAGGTGTAAAATACGGGTGTGTGTACTTGATCAGCCCATGTTAAAGCTGTATGTGACAGATCTTCCTTTGATGCTGGCCCTGCAGTTCCTAGCCTTGGATACCTGTCATTCTCACCTCACCCTAAGATCCCTCCTTAAATCTCCCCGTGCGGCCTCCAGTTGACCTTGGTGTGGACCGGTTTATTTTAGAAAGGGTTCTTGTAATGGCAAGCATGAGACTCTTTTGTCTAGGCTTAAGGAAGCCAGTCAGAGTCAGGTTTAACAAACTAACTGATGGTTCAACTTTAACATATAGAACGGTTGCTTTATCAAGTTTGAAACATTTAACAATATTCAGACTGAGTTTGTCAGACCTTTTCCTTAGTCCGTTCAGACACTCAGTACATATTCAGTTCCCTCTGACTTTCACAACTCATTGCTTGAAAACTCTTTTAATAAACTCAAGCAGACATCAAGAAGAAGTGGGGAAGGGGGCCTATGATTAGTCCAAGCTGGTCAACTGCTTAAGGAGATGAGAGGGGGAGCAGAAGCAAGGGTTCCTTAAATTACAGTTTATTTTCCTGTTCTTAATATTCTAGCCCCAGCACATAGCCTGGAAGCACCTAATGCAGGAATCTTTCTGAAGCTGAACAGGTTTGGGTTGGATAGGTGCTTTGATGTAATAATGCCTGAGAATGCTATATATGCCAGCCTTAATTCCATCATAGCAGATATGCAGTATATATAGTATCTTAAATAGATTTGCCCGTTTTGTTATGTGTTCCATTTCTGCCAAATCTCCAGCTTACTCCTGTTGAAGTGTTAGGTGGACCATTTGGCAAGCTACTGAAGAATCTGTCAACATAGCTGGTACTCCTGTCCCTGATAGCTTCTCTGATACTGTTTTTTTTTTTTAAAAAAAAAATCATACCAAGAACAGCTTTTATCAAAAACTACATTTGTCTGTGATGGGTATAAGTAGATCCTGCCACATTATGGGAGATATTTTGTAGGCTTATTACAGCAGCAAAAAAGTACATTATTCATTTTTCATTAGAACACTCCCCTTAAAATATTTAACAGAGATTTCTAAGAAAGATACTTAGCTGTGTAAATGTTTGTCCAGTTGTGCAACAAATGTTTTGTGTATGTTGGCCTTCTTCGCTCTGCTTGTAATCTTGAATATCACAGAAAAGGATGAATGAATCTGTCTGTTTTGCCTTTTTCCTGTATTTTTTTATGTCTAAAGTTCTTGCTATCATGTTTATGAAAAAGCTGTTAACTTTTTGGAAAGTTAACATAAAACAAACTTCAAAGCTATCTACTTTGGCCAAATTCAATAGTGTGGTATTCCTGAGAACCTGCGTAGTGTAGCTGTTTGGACACTGGATTATGACTCTGGAGACCAGAGTTCGAATCTCTGCTCAGCCATGAAAATTCACTGAGTGACCTTGGGCAAGTCACACTCCCAGCATCAGAGGAAGGCGAAGGCAAACCAAACCCCCTCTTGCCAAGAAAACCCCATGACAGGTTCGCCTTAGGACCACAAGACTTTAAAGATCTGCATCCTGGACCAAAATCTGACACTCTTTTTTTTTTACTCTTGTATTTTTAAAGCCTAAAGTTCTTTCTACTTAATTTATGGAGTAATGTGGGGAATTATGAAAATTCGTCACATATTCAGACAAAAAGAAATTGTCCCCATCTTTAAATTTGCACCCTTTTGCAGAACATTTTTGAGATAACAGCACCACCCTGTGGACAGCGGATATTGCTTATTATACTTCTATATTATACTAATCTATAGAAGGCTGTAAGATTGCAGACCTTTTTACTTGGAGGTAAATCCCACTGAAAATCAGTAGTACATACTTCTGAGTACGTATCTATTTTCTGGATCATAAGTCAACATCTTTTTATTGCTTCCAAGAGCTCGTGCTTTACAATTTTCTCCTTCCTGACATTTGTTGCTTGGAAACGCGACATAGTTTCATACAAACTGTATAGCTGTGAACATTGGCATAAATGCTGAGAAAATTGTTGTATTTTCTGGAGTGCCTTAAGAGCTAATACTGGACAATGCAATAAACACTCCATGATTAGGGAGCATCAATTACTGTCATGAATGGGACTGGAAAGAATACACAAGCAAGAAATATGACATAGAATCATAGAAATGTAGAGTTGGAAGAGACCACACGGGCCATCCAGTCCAACCCCCTGCCATGCAGGAACACCCTCAAAGCACTCCCGACAGATGGCCATCCAGCCTCTGCTTAAAAACCTCCAAAGAAGGAGACTCCACTACACTCTGAGGCAGCATATTCCACTGCCGGACAGCCCTGACCGTCAGGAAGTTCTTCCTGAGGTTCAGGTGGAATCTCCTTTCCTGCAGCTTGAATCCATTGCTCCTTGTTCTGGTCTCTGCAGCAGCAGAAAACAAGCCCTCTCCTTCCTCTACATGGCATCCCTTCAAATATTTAAACATGGCTATCATGTCCCCTCTTAACCTTCTCTTCTACAGACTAAACATACCCAGCTCTCTAAGTCTATCCTCATAGGGCATGGCTTCCAGGCCTCTCACCATTTTGGTTGCCCTTCTCTGGATCTGCTCCAGCTGACCATGTCCTTCTTGAATTGAGGTGCCCAGAACTGGACACAGTATTCAAGATGAGGTCTAACCAAAGCAGAGTAGAGTGGTACCAGTACCTCCCTCGATCTAGACACCATACTCCTATTGATGCAGCCGAGAATTGCATTGGCTTTCTTGGCTGCCGCATCACACTGCTGACTCATGTTCAGCTTGTGGTCTATTAAAACTCCTAGATCCCTTTCACACGTCCTGCCATCCAGCCACGTGTCCCCCATCCTATATTTCTGCATTCCATTTTTTCTACCTAAGTGTACGACCTTACACTTCTCTCTGTTGAATTTCATTTTGCTAGCCTTGGCCCAGCTCTCCAATCTGTGCAGGTCATTTTGAATTTTGATCCTGTCCTCTGGCGTATTAGCAACGCCTCCCAATTTGGTGTCATCTGCAAATTTGATGAGCATGCCCTCTATTCCTTCATCCAAGTCGTTGATGAAAATATTGAACAGCACTGGGCCCAGGACAGAACCCTGTGGCACCCCCCTAGTCACTTCTCTCCAGGATGAAAAACAGCCATTGGTGAGCACCCTTTGGGAACGGTCAGTCAACCAGTTACAGATCTACCTGACAGTAGCTCTGTCCAGCCCACATTTTACTAGCTTCTTTGCAAGAATGTCATGGGGAACTTTGTCAAAGGCCTTACTGAAATCGAGATATGCTACATCCACAGCATTCCCTTCATCTATCAAGCTAGTAACTCTATCATAAAAAGAGATAAGATTAGTCTGGTATGACTTATTTTTGAGAAATCCATGTTGACTTCTCGTGATTACCGCGTTGCTTTCTAAGTGATTAGAAACTGACTGCTTAATGATCTGCTCCAGAATCTTTCCGGGTACTGACGTCAGGCTAACTGGGTGATAATTATTTGGGTCCTCTTTTTTTCCCTTCTTGAAGATGGGGACAACATTTACCCTCTTCCAGTCTGCTGGAACTTCTCCTGTCCTCCAAGATTTCTCAAAGATTATAGCAAGCGTTTCCGAAATGACCTCTGCGAGTTCTTTTAATATCCTAGGATGCAATTCATCTGGCCCTGGAGACTTGAATTCATCCAGTGTGGCCAGGTATTCCTATACCACCTCTCTACCTATTATGTGTCTCATTTCCCCTGCTTCCTCCCCTGCTCCCCAACCACCAGGTTGAGTGCTTGTATCCTTCTGGGAAAAAACTGAGGCGAAGAAGGTGTTAAGTAGTTCTGCCTTTTCTCTTCCCCCTGTTAGTAATTCGCCATCTTCTCTGCACAGCGACCCTATTGTCTCCTTCTTTTTCCTTTTGCTACGGACATATTTTAAAAAGCCCTTTTTATTGTTTTTGATGGCCAGCCTAAGTTCGTTCTGTGCTTTAGCCTTTCTGACCTCCTCCCTACATCTCCTAGCTACTTGCTTAAATTCTTCTTTGGTGGTTTCCCCCTTCTTTCATTTCCTGTACATGTTTCTCTTAACACTTAGCTCAACTGAGAGTTCTTTAGTCAACCATTCTGGTTTCTTCAGATGCCTTCCATTTTTCCTCCTTATTGGCACAGTTTTAGACTGTGCCTTCAGTATTTCCCTTTTAAGGAACTCCCATGCCTCCTGAACTCCTTTCCCTTTCACTATTCTTGACCACTGCATTCCAGCCAGCAGCTCCCTAAGTTTACAGAAGTCTGCTTTTTTAAAATCTAAGATGAGTGTCTGGCTACACTTATCTTCTCCTTCCCACTGAATGCCAAATTCCAATAGGGCATGGTCACTCCCCCCTAAAGATCCAACCACTTCTACCTCATTAACAAGGTCATCCCTGTTGGTCAGGATCAGATCTAGAATATTTGATCCCCTTGTGGCCTCTTCCACCTTCTGGACCATGAAATTGTCTGCAAGACAAGCAAGAAACTTGCTGGACCTTGCTGTCTTGGCAGAGTTTGACTGCCAACATATATCCAGGTGATTGAAATCTCCTATTATTACTGTATCTCTCCTTTTTGAATGTGCAGTCATTTGGTTGAGGAAGGCATCATCAAAGTCCTCAGTCTGGGTTGGAGGTCTGTAGTAAACCTCCACCAGAATATCCCTATTGTTTCTCGCTCCCTTAATTCTTACCCAGATGCTCTTGATCTGGCTTTCTGGGTTTAAGTCACGGACCTCTTCACAGGTGAAAACATCCTTGAGATACAAGGCTACTCCTCCTCCTTTCTCGTTTGGTCTATTTCTACAAAATAGGCTATACCCCTCTATTCCTACATTCCAATCCTGAGACTCATCCCACCAGGTCTCAGTGATGTCTATCAAATCGTATTTATTTTGTTGTACTAGGAGTTCAAGTTCATCTTGCTTGTTTCCCATACTCCGTGCATTAGTGTAGAGACACTTAAGTCCCTGGACCCTTCCTGCAAGTCCTGTACTATAGTTTCTACTCCTCCTGCCACTGGCCGCTTGTACTACTTGTCCAATATCATTTGGGCCTTTTCCCCCTGCGCTCGCCGAGTCCTGGCCTTGAATAATATTTTCTCCCTCCCCAGCGGAACTTAGTTTAAAGACCTCTGAATCCTCCTTGCGAGACTGTTTGCAAAAACATTCCTGCCAAGTTTCGTGAGGTGCAGCCCATCCCTTGCCAGAAGTCCACATTCATGGAAATTCAGGCCGTGTTCCAAAAACCCAAACCGTTGCCAGTGGCACCATGTGCAGAGCCAGTTGTTGACCTCTGCTATTGCCCTTTCCCTACGTGCGCCATATCCTTGAACAGGGAGGAGATACGAAATAACCACCTGCGCACCAAGGTCCTTAAGCTTCGTCCCCATAAGCTCGTAGTCCTTTGCAATGTGGTAAAAGCTGCTCCTCACAGTGTCATTGTTTCCGACATGAACCAAAATGAGGGGCTTACGGTCAGTGGGCTTGACCAGCCTGGTTAGCCTCTCCGTTATGTGGCTGATCTTGGCCCCAGGAAGACAGCAGACCTCTCGATTGAGCTTGTCCGGTTTGCCGTTTCGTTTCCTCTGAGCAAGGAGTCCCCAACAACCAGAACTCACCTCCTCTGAGGCTTGTCCAGGGCTCCTTGACGAGCAGGTTCTTCCAGGACTGCCTGGGCATTCTGTGAGACTGGGAGCGTTGATCTAGTTCCCGTTGACGAAGTTGGATTCTTTCTCATTGACATTCTGTTCCCTCTTCCTGGTGCTCCTCATCGTTCGTAAGGCCAAGAACTTTGAAGTGATTGTGTAGGTTGAGAGTTGATGACTAATCTTTGTGAGAACCCTTCATGTGATGTACACAGTAACTCTAAATTTAGAGAACAGGTTACCTAACCTCCATTCCCTTTCCTGCTGATCCTTGAACACCTTTTAGCTGAGAACCTATTGAAACCAGTATATAAAACTGGACATAACACACCCACTGGCTAAAGGCTAACTTTTAATCCTTTTCATAGTGGTAATCAATGCTTGAAGGCTGGAGATAGGGGCACTGGATATATCAAAGAAAGCAGAATGAACAATATTTATTTAACAATATTTATTTAAGCAATAGTTTATCATTATGAAAACATTGTTCTGAATTTTTGCTAATACGAAAAACAGCTACAAAGGAGGGTTTTTTGGAAGTATTATTTATGTCAGTTTTTCTTAAACTACCTGATATAGGGGACTGGCAGGCTTTTTTCCCCAATGTGCCAGGGAACAGCCCCATACCTGTGTCCATTGGCTAAAACTGTTTCTTTCTTTTCTAGAAACTTGCTGCAGACCAGCCCCAGTTCACAGACCACCATTTGAGTAGCTGTGATTTACATGATAACAACCATAGTGACCACAAGGGTACTTTATTTTTTAAATTTTATTCCACAACTTTAGAATTAAGTGAGTCAAACCCACCCTTTTAGAAACCTAGTCCCTCCTGAGGCTTGGTAGATAGTTTTTGAATGTGAAATGCTTCTGCTCAGTTCACATAGACATGTATTATGTAATATTTTCTCTGCTTAATAAACCAATATGTCAATGATCCTTTACCCAAGGCAGGCAGCTCCCTCCGCCCCTCGCAGTATTGAATACAATGGAACAGTTTTCAGTTAATCATGGTTTCCTATTTTGTCCTAACAGGTTTGAAACAATTCAGGTTGAAGACAAGCCCCTGCTTGTCCTTTGTTATTGGATGCCTTTCATTTTCTGCAGCCTGAAGATGTGGGCAGGGTCCTTGGAGAAGTGAGAGCCACCTTGTGTGTATGAGATCTTTGCCATTCTTGGCTCATCAAAATGCTGAAGGGGAGGTGGTTGAGCCAGTAATGGGAGTAGTGAGCACCTCATGGGAGCAAGACAGGATTTCATCATGCCTAAAAAAGGCTATAGTGGGGCCATTACTGCAAAAAATAAAACCCCTTCCAGTTCCCCACTGTACTAGACAATTATTGGCCAGTCTTCAATATTTCCCCTTTTGACAAGGTCCTGGAGCATGTTGTGGTCTCACAGCTCGGGGCGGGGGGGGGATCCTGGTTGAAACAAATTATGTAGATCCATTTCAATCTGATTTCAGGTGTGGTTATGGGACAGAGACAGCTTCGGTCACCTTGATGGACAACCTACGCCAGGAACTAGACAGGGGGAGTATATCCCTGTTGGTTCTGCTTGGACATCTCAGCATCTTTCAATATCATTAACCATGGTATCTTTCTGGGCTGTCCTTCTGAGATGGGAATTTAAGGCACTTTTTTACAGTGACTTCAGTCGTCCTTGGAGGGGTGCACTCAGAAGGTGGTGCTGGGGGACTTCTGTTCAACACCGTGGGCATTGGTCTGTGGTGTTCCTCAGGGTTCAGTTCTGTCCCCCATGCTAATGTAAACATGAAGTCTCTGGGAAAGGTTCTGAGATTTGGAGTTTGGTGTTACCAGTATGCTGATGACACCCAGCTCTTACATCTCCTTTCCACCCGACTCCAAGACCATTTCCACACTAGACTTGTTATAGCGCTATTATTCCACTTTCAACATCCTTTGAGGCTTCTCTCTAAACTGCAAACCCCAGGATTCCATAGGACGTTGAAAGTGGAATAATAGCACTATAACAGTCTAGTGCGGAAATGGCCCAAGGAAGCTGTTTCAAAACTAAACGAGTGTATGTTGTCACTAATGGATTGAATGAAGGCAAACAAATTGGAGTTTAATCCAGAGGTGCTTGTGGTCAGTTGGAAGGCACATTAGGGAACAGGGATTCAGTCTGTGCTGGACAGTATTACACTCCCTCTGAAATCTCACATTCATAGTTTGGGTGTACAGTACTATTAGACTCAACCCTAAGCGTGGAAGCTCAGGTTTCAGTTGTGGCCAGGAGTGTGTTTGCACAATTAAAACTAGTGCACAAGTTGTGCATGTTTCTAGAGAAGTCAGATTTGGCCATGGTTACACGTGCCTTGATTACACCCCTGCAACACACTCTACATGGGGCCTCCTTTGGAAACTGTTCAGAAACTTCAGCAGGCCCAAAACACAGGAGTTAAACTACTGATTGGCCTGGTTATAGGGAACATATAACTTTCTAGCTTAAAACAGCTTCACTGGCTAACTGTCCGATTCTGGATAGAAGTGCTGATTGCAACCTATAAAGCCATATACTGAATAGATCCAGGCTATTTGAAGGAACATGTCTCGCTCTATGAGGCTACCCAAGTTTTAAAACCTTTGGAAATCTTAAGCCTCATATAGGGAGACATGTTCTTTGGAGGAAGGCTTTCTCTTGGTGCCACCATTTTCACAGGTATAGCTGGTGGGGACAAGAAGAGAGCCTTCTCAGTGGCTACTCCCAGGCTATAGAACTCTCTGCCAAGGGAGGCTTAGTTGCTCCCCTCTATGCTGCCTGGCAGGCCAAGACCTTATTTAAACAGGTCTTCAGTTTTTCATTTGTTTAGGATAGTGTTATGGGTGCAATTTAATGTGCTTTTAATTATTATAAACCAATGTTTTATTTAAGATTATATTTAATGCTTTTTAAATTTTTGTATTACAGATTCTTTTTAGCTGCATTGTTTTAAAGTATCATGTAAGCTGCTTTGGCTCCCTTATGGGAGAAAGGCAGGCAGGCAGGCAGGCAGGCAGGCAGGCAGGCAGGCAGGAAGGAAGGAAGGAAGGAGGGAGGGAACAAGCAAGGAAGGAAGCGAGCGAGCAAACTTCATACTGGTTTAAAAATCCTGGCTTGTGCCAAAGCTGATCACTGTAGTCTCCTGGTTCAAATGAAATGGAAAATTATGCTTAATTATGGAAAATTACTATGCAAAATTATAGTTATTGGTTATAGCTATGGGAAATTACTAAAAAGTTATGATTATAATTATGGAACATCATGGTTAATGGTTAACCTTCCTACTGCATCTAGGTACACAGTGAAGGCAGAAGAGAAATGGATGCGTAAGTGTGTGAAAGGCCCATTCATTGCATGGTTTATTAAGCTGAACTATGATTGCCTTAATCTGACTATAGTCACACATATGAGCTAGAGCTAAAACCAGAAATATTTCCTACATCACATATAAGGTTGGTATCCTGTGTGGTTTCTCCAATGTTTAATAAGATTGGAATTTCCACTTAATGTCAGGAATCTCTCCCTGCTGTGCCGCAGCCAGCAACGGGAAGCGAGGTCAGGAATACTTTCAGGGAGAGTCCAAATATATCAAAAAACCAGGAAAAAACAAGTCGAGCCAGGTCAAGGTCTAGTCCAAAGGTTCAGGAGGCAGAGATCCATCCGGAGGGTTTCAGGGAGCAGGAAACACAAAGGTCGTGAGGGCTTGCTAATAATTTGCTGCAAGCAAGGAGCAGCCACGCTGGCAGACTTAAATAGCCCCTGTGAGCAGGTGCTGCTTGTTATTGCTTCCTCAGCCTAGTCCATGCAGCCTCCCTCTGAGCAGCCCGTTTCAACCTTCTGCGTGACTGAGGGCTGATGGGCACAGCTGGCTGCAACTCCTCTGCATCACATCTGGTTCCCTCTCCGTCAAGAGCTGGCTGGGGCAACTTGGTCTCTGTTTGACCTTCCAGTGCAGGGGATGTTTGCAGGTTGACTTGCTCACTCCCTGGTTCAGCCCCATGCACAATCAGTTGCTCTTCAATCACTACAGCATCATCTATTACACTTAAGAATTTCCTATATCAATTGCCCTTTATGGTATGAGTTCTTATACGAACTATGCCAAAAGCTCTCTCTCTGTTTGCACATAGACAGAATCTCAGTCCTTTATGGATCAGTTGGTGTTGGGGAACATGAGAGTGATGACTGAATCTTCTCTTCTGTTTTGTTTTGGTGTCTCTCCTATGTGAATCCCTCGATGCCTGATGTAAGTAGAGATGCTACTGAATATGTCCCCACATTCTGCACATACAGAGGGCAAGTATCCCATGTGGCTTCTTTAGTATTTGATGAGATTAGAGCTCTGACTGAAGTTCTGGCTGAACTACAGACATGTGTACAGTTTCTACTGAATAAGATGTGTTGAATATCATATGAGATCAGCCTGAAGTCTTTTACTGAAGACTGAAGTCTTTGCTGCTGACTGATGCATGTTATGTTATGCAAGCAGCTTTTGTACTCTGAGTGTCTTCTGCTGAGGGAACCACACCTGTTTGAGGCTCCTCAAAATCTTGATTTTCTTGAGTTGTGTCAGAAGTGCAAGAGTTCTGCCAAGAGAGTTTAGCCCTTAACGTTCAGGATGTTTAAGGTTAACTGTTTACTTATGTGTCTTCCATGTATTACTGAGACTGATCAAACCTTGGTTGTGTGACCATATTGTGCTCTTCATGCTAGAAAAATTGGTTTTTAATTCCTTGCAATTGAGTAATGAAGTATAGAGAATGGCGCATTTGTAACAGACACACAGTATCATCACTATTTTCCCCAAGGGATATTCAGAATTACACTTTAGCTAAATTAGATTTAATGCCAAGCCCTACTAGTAGAGTGCTATGCTTAGAATAATATTAACAGAAAGCATCAATCAAACTGCTTGTTGATTATTTGCAGCAGCAACTACTGTAGCAGCCGTACTGACACTTCTGGTCAGCTGTTCCAGCTGAATGTCAAGAGGTAACAAATGTCATATCAAAGGCAGGCATAGTTAGGGTTGCCATATTCCACTTCTCAAATCCTGTGCATCTAATTTGCATATTATGCAAATTATTCTAATTGTAAAAGACATAGATTTGCATACCAATAATGCAAATTAGGCACATTAATTGTTAGATTTTTTCCTTCCACTGCATTTCAAATTTCATACCATTTTTTACAGTTATAACTAATCTGAAAGAACCAGTATAGAGTAATGTTTAAAGTGTTGCACTTAGAACAGGGAGAACCAAGTTCAAATCTGTGCTTGGTCATGGAATTAAGAATGTGACCGTGAGTCACCACGGTCTCTCAGAAAATCTACCTTACAGGGTTGCTATGGGGTTAACAGGCAGAGGGAAACCATGTAAAGGGGATATGTGCATTCCTAGTGTAGTAGAAGTAAAAGATAGCAACAGTAATATTAACATTTTGTCATGCACGGACATTTTTTTGGTGTTCTCATCAGATCCTTTTTCCCCCTATTAATTATTGAGGCAACAGCAAAAGTGTGTAATTTCTACCTTTTCAACAACCACAGGACCCAGAGATTTCTGGCTTTTGAGACTGCCCATCTTCTTGTCCAGGCCTTGGTTATCTCACACCTGGATTATTGTTACTGGCAGGTTTGCCTTCCTGCTCCCTTCTTCCTCTGGTTTTAATTTGAAACAATGCTGTCCAGGTTCTTTTAAATCTCCCTAAATATTCACCCATTTCTTCTCCCTGTAGAACCCTTCACTGGCTACCAGGTTGGGCAAGGGTCTATTTCAAACTTTTGGTTCTGGCATTTAAGGCTTTGCATTTTAACCTCCCTCAGTACTTTACCACTCAGCTAGTACTGTATGCTCCATCCTAGAATTTTAAGATCTACAGGCAAAGGATTACTATTCCACCAACATGTACAGTTTTGTCAACGCAGTGAGCCTTTCGAGATCCGAGTCCTCATTCTGGAAAGGTCTTTCTTTGGACATCTGGCTGGAAGAGGTCACCTGTTTTTGTAAAGGGCTGAAGACTTTCCTCTTTGATTCACTGTCTTAAGCCACTAAGTTGGGTTTAAAGTGCTGAGATGGATAGCGACTGGTGTGGTGTTGGGGATTTCATTCCATGCATTGCTGTACTGTTTCGTTTATTGTCTTTATCCCTGACTGTATACCTTAACGTTCTGCCCTTTGGTGAAAAGGGCATTATAAATAAACATTGTTCTCATTTTTGTTATTACTATTAGTCATAAGCTGTATCCCCTCCCCTGTTGCCTCTTCCAAGCTCCTTCTTTCTGCAGAGTAGTTTCATGCAGTGGTGGAGCTTGGAGTATGTGAAGGGGGAGAGGGAGAGGGCAGGGCTACAGTGTGTGTGGGTGTGGCCGCAGTGTGTGGGGGCATGGCCAGGGCATGCAGGGGCATGGCTACGAGCCAGGACACCCCAAAAACATTGCCACCCGGGGTGAAGCGCCCTCCCGCCCCTGTTCCTATACGACTGGTATCATGAGGTTGCTGCCTGAGGAGCACAGGAGCAGTGAATTGCAGTGTTCT
Source organism: Cyclura pinguis (assembly GCA_030412105.1). NCBI lineage: Eukaryota > Metazoa > Chordata > Lepidosauria > Squamata > Iguanidae > Cyclura > Cyclura pinguis. The sequence goes on along the minus strand of CM059601.1, from coordinate 235,834,915 downwards.
CCTCCTCCTGCAAGAAGGTCTGCTGGTATCTCCTGTCTGTGCTCCTAACTTGCTCCACCCACTTTCTTCCCCATCTAAAGACTCACTTCATGTCTCTGACATGTTTCCCTACGTTGTTCCTTGCATTCTGCTACTGCATCTCCTCCACCATTCCCTCCTTTTTCATTTGTGACACTCCATCTCTCTCTCTTGCACCCTGCCTCCACGTCGTACCTGTCAGGACCCTGGAACTCCAGGACACAAGCTCTGAGTCTGAGCCAGAGCCAGAGGCCCTGGAGCCTGCTGCACCAACACAGCCCATCCCAGAGGCTGCCCCAGACACAGAGCCCTTGGCCCCAGTAGCCCCAGCAACAGAGCCAGGGGTTGCCTCAGACCCAGCCAAACCAGAAGAGTCAGATAGTGAGATTCAAGAGCAGGTACCTACTTACCAGCAGCATCGGGAGTGAAAGAGTGCTCTCAGGAGGTCAGAGCGTTTAAATAGAAAACGCCAGGCAATCAGGGTCCAGCTGAGAGAACACCTGGGGGAGTGATCTGCCTATAAAAGCACTCACTCAGCCTTAGGTCGTTGTTGGCTCACAACTGTCCCGTTTGGGGGGAGTTACGTGTTGGGTATCTTGAATCCCTGCCTCGCCTCCTGGAACGCTGCCCGACCCCCTGGAACATCGCCTCCTTTGGAGCTCGGACGGGCCCTGGTAACTTCTCTTGCTTGAGCTAACTCAGACTGTTCACTGAGAACCCGGCTGTGACGTAACAGCCAGGGAGTCTCCTTGCTGCCAGAAGCTCTTTTATTTACTGCTGCCTTATCTATTCATTTGCCGTTCGCCTGGAAAGCTCTTTGATTTATTGCCTTATTTGCGAGAGACTTGTTAACCGGCTCTAGGCTGCCTGCCCGGCCTAGGAGCGGACAGTACCTACCTCTGTCATTCCTTGCACCCTAGCACTGCACCTCTCACCCTCTATCTCCTCCCTCCCCTCCCTCATGCAATGTGATCCTCCCTTGCTTATTGCACTCCACTGCTTGCACCACCCACTCTCCCATCTCCCTTATTCCCTGCCTCACCTCTTGCCCTTGTGTCTTTGCAATGCACCTCTCTGTTGCTTCTTGTGTGCCACTGCTTGCACTGCTGGCTCTCCTATTTTTCCTACTCCTTCCCTCACCCCAACTCATGTCCTCAAAGTGTTGCTTGCTTTTTGAGCTCTGTTGCTTACACTGCTTACTCTTCCCCATCTCTCCTACTCCCTCCTTGTACCTTCATGCCCTGCCCTTTGCTTGCTTCTTGCACGCCACTGCTCATTCTCATGTCTTTCTTACACTTTTTCTCCCCTCACCTTCTGCCCTCACAGTCTGCCCCTCACTCACTTCTTGTGTGTCACCATTCCTGTCACTGTCTCTCCTACTCCTGCCCTCATCTCAACTTGCACCCAGGTAGGGTGCCCCTCACTTGCTTCTTGTGCACTGTTGTCCACACTACTCACTCCCCTGGCTTTTCTACTCCCTCACTTCACATTGTACCCTCATGGTGTACCCCTGGCTTGCTTTTTGCCCAGCAGTATTTGCACCACTCACTCTGATTACCGTCATGCCTGAAATTCCCAGGTGGACTTCTTTCTTGTAGAAAGAATTAACTAAGAGTGGCCTCACATATTACCACATATCTCAGTATCTATAGAGGGTAGAAACTTACTTTAAAGGAAAGCAAGCTAGCAAACAAGCAAGCTTAGACTCTGGGCCAAGTGACTGTCCAAACAGGACACTGCTTGCTAGACCTAGAACCTCAGTAAAATTAGTTGATATACCAAGCCTAGGCATAGCTGAACCACATGTATCAGCCTGCCAGTGTCCACATTGTGCATATCCTTCAGCGGCAAGAGCAACTAATTTTCAATAAGAAGCCCATTTTTCAAAGAAGAATTTTCAGGAATGGAAGGAAAAATAATTGAGATCACACAACTGTATATATGGTTGCATCTTTCAAGTTCAACACCAGCCTTGGAGGGTGCCACTAGACCTGGGTCTCTGGTTAACCTTTTCTCTTGCTGTAGTTTGCCTGCTGAAGACTAAGCAGGATAGATATTGATAGCAAGTTTCTTGGAAATATCATACTGAAGTTCACTCTCTGGTATACGTGCATTGTCTTCTTGCCATCTGAATATGCTGGCTATGCCACCATCCTCATTCAGGCTGCATTTGTTAGCTTGTTGAAGTTTAATTTATATAACCTTCTCTTCTCACAAAAATGAGGTAACCCTCTTGTGGCCAAAATAAAGTAAACCAAAGCAGTTGATCTGGAAGACTAGTATATTGGATTCAAGCTGCAGGAAAGGAGATTCCACCTGAACCTCAGGAAGAACTTCCTGACAGTCAGGGCTGTCCGGCAGTGGAATATGCTGCCTCGGAGTGTAGTGGAGTCTCCTTCTTTGGAGGTTTTTAAGCAGAGGCTGGATGGCCATCTGTCGGGAGTGCTTTGAGAGTGTTCCTGCATGGCAGGGGGTTGGACTGGATGGCCCGTGTGGTCTCTTCCAACTCTACATTTCTATGATTCTATGATTCTATGATTCTATGATTTGTTTTACTGGACCTTGAACTTTCCTGAATTCTCTTGGTAAAATAATGAAAGTTCAAGGTCTTTAAAATGTTTCAACATAGTTTTTGTTGCAACAGACTAACATGGTTGCCTTTTCCTCAGCCCACAGACACAGTTTGCTTGAACTTCTTGAAACCTTTTGCCAAAATCTCCTATAAAAAACTGCTGATGGTGAATTTGCATTTATGGTTATGTAACTTAATGTTGAAATTCAATAACAACAACAACAACAACAGCAACAACAACACCACTCCTGAACAAATAAGCAGTCAGGTGATAACAGGAGAACTGCAGATAGTGGCACAGGCCATAACAGCTAATATCAAAAATTAGAGTAAAGCTAAAGAAGAACACTAAACCAATCTTTGTGCCAAAATACAACCTGAAGAACTGTCAGGGTAGCATGGAGTAGTCCTCAGAGCATGTGCAGAGTGCTGTCAGGGCAGTGATGTTCAGCTGCAACCAAGCGGCTCCAGGCAGGCTAAAAAAGTTCTGGAGATTCATAGAGATAAGACTCAGGGCTATTTATTTAGCAAAGCACACTGAGATTAGAGTTAAGGCTTCTGGCAGCTTGCCAGAAAACAATAAATGAGACAGGAATAATAAATCAGTGTGGAAAAAACAAACCGGCAGCATGTCTGGATACGTTCCATAAATTAGCCATCAGAACAGCATGACCACCAGGAATTGACCCAAATGGTAAAGTACAGTGCCATACCTAAGCCTTTTTAATGGCTTAACATCACCCCAGACTCTATCAGGTGATCCAATCACATTTACAGTAGGCAACCTTCTCATCTTGGTGCTTAGTGATGAGGTAAGACCTTCCGAGGCTGGCTAGCCAAAACATTCTTACAGCTGCACTCAAGGTCACATCACCTCATTCCTGCCGTCCACTTAGAAAAACTTTTATGAACTCACATTGGATGCCTCCACCTGATAGAATTTAAAAGATAATGTAAAAAAAAAAAAAAAGGTTCATACAATAAAGCCTAATTGACTAGTCCAGAACATTGGACTGAAGTGAAGGACATTGTGAAGGCAGAACACAAAAAGACAGGCCAAAAAGAAAAAAAAGCTCCATTTGATAACAGGTGAAACTCTTCAAGATATTAAGGACAGAAAAGAAAAGCAAAAAGCAAAAGGGGACAAAAATTGAGTCAACCCTCCAAACACAACTGTTCAGAGACTTGTGTGCAGGGACATAAAGAACTACAATAACAATTAAGCAAAGTAGGAAAGCAACAAAAAAGGTAGAAGAAGGGGCTTCCTCTAGAAGATCTGGAAATCAAAGGAAAATTTAAACCAAGAGTGGGGATGCTATATGACCAGCAGGGGAACTCACTGCTTGATCAATAAAAATATGATGGGAACAATACACTGGAGAATTGTATAAAAGAGATAAAAGATGAAACATTTGAAGAGGAACCCACAATTTTAGAAAGTGAAGTGGAAGCGGCACTCAAAGCACTTGGGGGAGATAAATCACCAGATATAGATGGCACACCAATAAAGCTGTTTCAAGCTACATCAACAGTAGGTTGAACAGATACAATACAATACAATGCTCTGGAACACTTTGCATATTGTAACACTAGTTCACTCCCCAGCCTCATGAGGGCTGTCTTGGTTTATTTATCACAAAAGCTTATGCTACCAACTTCTGCCTCTCAGTTTTGAAGATGCTATAAGACCGCTTTGCATATTGATCTAGACTAACATGGCTATGTCTTTGAATAATGGGATAAAAGCCATAAATTTTATGGAGAGTTTGATTTCCTTTCAATTTGTTTGAATCCCTTTGGGCACAGCTTCCTGATGATGCAGGTAGGGGAGGAACTCACCATATGTTGAGTAACAACTGCATCTAATTATGTTGAGGATTTACCACTGTCTAGGTACATGAATATCTTTAGTAGATATTAGCTAGATTACATCTAGCTCTCCCACTACTCCCTGATCCATTGCATGTAGGCTACTCCCTTTCTTTTCTCATAAATGTGAGTGACATACATCTGCAGCTGCAACAACTCTCATGTGTAAAGAGAAAGACAAACACCCACCCCAGAAGTATTGGCAGCACCTGTATCCTCTCCCCATGCAGTGAATAGATGAAAAAAATGGTGCCACTGGCCACATCAGGGACAGCATTCCAGTACCTTGGAAAGAGAAGGAGCCTCTACTGAAGTCCTTGTCCTCTCCTACTTCGTTCAACCTCTTCCATCTCCTCCCTTTATGTCCATTCTTGGCCTCTGGGGCTCTGCTGGTGTAACAGTGTCTCCAGCTGGCCAGACTACTTGGGCTATCATGCCACTGCTGCACAGTCCACTCCACCATACAGGTGATTGCTGGGGGAAGCCCTAGCCTGATGTCCAGCGGCACAGCAGTACACAAGACTAATTCCCAGCTAGCCATTTGGCCAGTGCTTGCCATTCTTTCTGGATAGATGTGCTTAAAGTCATGGACACAACCTCTGAGAGGAGGAAGAAGGAAGCCAGCCAGCCTTTCCAACAGGAAAGTGGCAGAGATGGTTGCCTTGGCTTCCAAGGAGAACCACCCTCATACCCATTCTCCTGGTTACAGTAAAGCTCTTCCAACTCAGGGTCTCTCTCTCCTTGTACTCTTGAGGACACAGAAATGTCACAAATGTCCTGAGAAGTAAATCCAGTGGCAGTGGTGCAAAGACCAACAGTAGCCCTCCAGGGACAGGGTGAGCAGCAAATTTGCCACTCTCTGGCACTTGCCCATCTAGATGATAGTTTCATCCAGCTTTATGGTAGAGCCAGGGTTGTTGTCCAGTGCTCAAACCACTACACTAAGCTAGCCTATACAAATAAAAAAAAGCAGCACAGCACATCATTAAAAGCCCATCCTATTCAGTTTCTAAAAGCTTGATGGCACAAGAATCTTGTAACGTGGCAGAAGGAAAACAAAGATAGAGCCATCTTAGGCTCCCTAGGGAGAGAGTTCCAAAGTTAGAGAGAAGCCACTGGGAAGCCTCTCTTGTTCCCATTGAACAAGCTTGAGAAGGAAGTGACATGGAATAAACAGAAAGGCCCTGGTTTGTTGTTAACTGCCATCAAGTCAACTTCAACTAATGGCTACCTTATGGATGAAAGATGAAAGATCTTCAAGACATCCTATCATCAAGCACCCTGCTCAAGTTTTGCAGATTCAGGGACATGTTTTCCTTCATTAAGTCTATCCATCTGTAATGTGGTTTTCCTCTTCTCCTACTGTGTTCTACCTTACCAAGCATTATTATCTTTTCTTGTGAGTCATATCTTCTCATGACATAGGCTGTACAACAGCCTCAGTTTAGTCATCTTGGCTTCTACGGAGAGTTCACGCTTGACTTGCTGTAGCAGACCAGGGTGTCCGTAGAACTCTTCTCCACCATCACATTTCAAATGAATTGATTTACCCCTGGTATGGTCCCCGATATCACACTCTTGTTCAAAGGGTTGCAGCTAGCAGATATGAGACAGCCGGTACCAGTCATTATTGTATTAGATGGGCTAATGGCCTGACTTGGCTTCATGGAAATGTAATCTCATGCTGAATACTAAGGGCTATTCAGTTTGTGAATTTCAATTGGAGGTGTTCCTTATGAAAAATATATTTTGTATCAGTGGAATTAGTGCAAAGACCCTCAACACAATGCCTCCCAATCAAGACATAATTTAAGTTGATTTTTCACACAGTATTCTGTATTTTATATATGTTCTCAAGTTATTAGCTCTGCTGAGTTAATTTAACATTTATTTTATTTGGTTAATTGATGGAAATGTTAGAAGCAAGCTGGTTAATTGAAATCATTGAAATCATTTAATCGGTTGACAGGTTAGCATTAATATGTTATACAATGCTTTATGCCATTGAAAGCCCAAACAGAGCTCTTTGTGAAAGTATCTGTCAGAAGTAATTTAAAATAGGTAATTATGTTCACAATTGCAATCTAATTTTAGAGACAGAGGCAAGAAAGACAATAAACTGGCCTCATTTAAGCCTTTTTTCATGTTCCCTGGAGTTTATATGGCAGTGTTTCTTATTGCATTGTGCCTGTCTGTATACAAGTCATTTTGGAAAAAGGAAAGAGTACAGATAATGCTGGTTTTTCTTTTTGAAAGTTATCCTTGTACCCTTACTTTTACAAGACAGCTTTCTGCATTGATCTTAGGGTAAAAATCCATATGCAGCCTTCTTCAGAAATAAACACGTCTTGTATGACCAATGTTCAGACTGAAATCCAATACAATGTATATGTGTAGATTATTTATCTGTTAGACCAAGGCTCATGTGGATATCCTCCTTAAGATGACTTTAAATACTCACCATGAAGACAGGAGGCCTGTGCATTTGTCATCCAAAACCATTATGTTTTCTCTACATAATTCTTCTACATCTTAGTTCTGGTTTTCTGGTTTTCTTATTGTTATCAGCCATAAAATTATTTACTTGTTTGCGTTCTGTCATGTAAGGTATAATATGTTACCTCTGTTTTGGGAGGGGAATTCTATCCCATTTTTCCCCTCCAAGATGGATGTATCTATTGCATATGACAAAACAAACAAACAAACAAAAATAGAAAGCCAAGTATAAACATTGCTGCTTTCCTGCTTTATAATTGTACTATTTTTTATCAGTCACTTCATAGGCAACATTTCTTTTCTACTTGTGGTTTCTGAAAACAACATTGAGAGAAAATGATGTTAATTGCAATGGATCATAGTGTGAGAGCCAAAGCTTTGTATACAAGAGGTGTTAAGATCACCCCTAATTTTAAATGGGGTAATGTAGTGAGAAAGATAACATTCTGGATAGACATAGATGACTCAGTGAGCAAGTCAGTTTGGATGTAACGCTAAACCAGGGTTTAGTGTTGTGGGAGTGCTGATTGGACTGAGGCCTTGAACATACCAACCTCCATTTTCTCCTCTAGTGTGTATGAAGAAAATATTTACTTCCTGGATTAAATTAACCAGAATTTGTTGTTCTGAACAAGAGCAAATTATGGTTTCTTAAACAAGCAGTGGGAATCATGCAGTCCTCCAGATTTTCTTGGATTGCAACTCCCAGCATTTCTCCATAGGAATATATCATCATCTGTAGAGCTTCATGATTACTGCTGTTGCTTTATATCAGGAGTGGGTAACTACAAACATGACAGGGACCATTTTTCCTTCCTGCACTCATATGATGGGCTGCACAAGCAGATTCCAATGTGCCCAAAGTGATGTGATGTCACTTTTGGCTACCATTGTGGTTGATTTTTGGTTGATTTTTCCTCTTTTTTGGCTGTTTTGGGCAGGTTTGGGGATCTGTGGAGGACAGGGAACCAAATTGTTATCTTTTCATGAGGTTTTGGGTCGTTTGGGGGGGGAAATTACCTAAAATTCAGCTGTAATTTTAAAAAAATATATATTGTGGGGGATCTGGCGCGTTTGAGGAGTTTCTGAGTGGGTCCTGCAGGGCATAATTTAGAGTCCCAAGGGCTGTACTTTGCTCTACCTGGTTAAACTATGATTAAAACTGTTTCCTAATGTTGGCTTGCTTTAACAGATCATAGTTAAACCAGAAAACCTTTTTTTCCACCTTGAGGACCACATTCCCAAAGTGATCTGGAGCTATATTCTCAAGTACAATTCTGGGTCACAAAATGAATATGGATATGTTCCCAAGCATTCTTTCTCTCTCATAGTGAGACAATTACATAGTCCTCTCTTCTGTACACATCACAGAAGTCAGGTGAACTTGAATGTTCTTTCTTCATAGCCAGGTAATTAAGCTTATTTCCTGCACTGTGGGAAGGAGGCATCCTCATTTACATGCTGAATGTTGCTAGAAGACTATTCTGCCCTTTTTCATAACTTAAAATACATCTTTCCCATCAGTCCTGAGCCATATTAACTCCAGTGGAATTGGCAACGATCAGTCTGCAAATAGACAATGAGATGTACTCAAAGTTTGTATTGTATCTTTTGTGTAGGCCAGACTTCCTTTGAGCCCTTCAGACACATTGGACTCCGCTAATTGCCAAAAAAAGGGGGAAAAAAGTGGCCTAGTCATGGTGCCTAGAGATGATAGGAGTTATTGGGTGCTAGACTGGGTAAGGATGGTGATAATGATATCAACAATGGGCAGGTTTTCCCTGGAGCATAATGAAGCTAATAAGTCACTGACTTTTCACCTAAGATTTTGCAGCTCTTCTAGGCCCCAACCAACATGCTAGAGAGGGGGTGAAACTCTTGTTTGCAGGGAAAAAGCTTGTTTAGGTCCTAAAAGTTTGACCTTGAATCCCCCTGTATATAAACATATTTAGGATTTCTAAATATGGTGAATTAGGATTCCTTCCTCTTCTTTTGGCAAGCTTCTGATCTTCAACAGCTACAAGTCCTCTTTTCCATACTAAGAATATCTGTCCCCATTGAAGATGGCCATTTGAAATGGGTAGAAAAAATTATTTAATTCTTTAAATAAGAATTTCTCACCGTTTGTGAATTTCTTTGTAAATGAAATGGAAAGACTTGTAGGATAAAAAGTTTCCCTTTTTGTGAAGTTTTACTTCAACTTCACAGAGATTGCCTTTGTGTGAGGTGTTACTTCCACACCAACAAGGTGACATTCCGCTTCCTACACAGAAGCTGGACTGCCAAATGCTGTGTTCAGTGTGTAAGTGAACATTCTGTGCACGGCAGCTCAGCCAGTCAGGGCTGGTGGGTTCACTGCTGCAGGAATGATTCCACAAAAACAAACAGATGCTTATGTCAAATGAAATGTGATCTTCCAGTCCCATCCCCTTTCTATTTATTGGCGGCTTCTACATCTTGTGCCTTTTTAGGGGCATTTGCTTTGTCTTGTTCTCATTTTCCTGTCTGCCATCTACAACCTTTATCCTATTTGATTTACAGAGATGGTTCCTTTCTTTCTTGTGTTTGGATGGCCCTGTTTTTCTCAAAATTCTTCTTTATGTTTCAGTTCCAATTCTCTTTCCCCCTGAAGAACGCATAGCAATTTTAATTTAGCACTCACATCACCATTGCTCTGTTTTTTTCCTACCGATATTGTTATACAAAAGGACAAAGAAAGTTTGAAACATCAGTGGAGAGAGAACCACTGGACATTTTTAATACTCACCCAGTCCCCTCTAAGGGCTTTATCATATGAGTCAGGTAAATCACAATTACAGCAGGATAATAGTATATTCGGCTGAGATTTATTATATACCATTGTTCCTCTTCTGTTGTTCTCCTGTGGGAGACAATTTGGAAAGCATTTCTTTTTATTAACACGAAAATCCATTAATGACCTCCCTTCCTGCTTCTGTTGTGCTATGATTTCTTGTGTAAAAGTTTAATTGTCCTTTTATGCCAATTTTGGGTGGTCAGGAGCTATACAGTGGACATGCTGTGGGTGGCAAAACATCACTACACCTCCAATGATCCAGGCAGAAGGGGAAGGGGTGGAAAATTCAATCTGATTTCCTTTCAGTTGGCAAAGTAACTGAGAAACTTAAACTTTTTTTCTCTGTAGAAAAATAAGTCCCATTTCCAAATGACTGCTCCCCCCACAACTTGGGCTTGTCAGGGAAGTCAAAACTTTGTTCACTACCCCGTGCACTCTTTTTCCAGCTCTGGTCCAGAGTGTCTCTTTCTCCCTCATTTTCTCTCTCTCACTGTCACACACTCATACATGCCTGAAAATATAAATGGAAAAGAGTCTTACAGTTTTTTAAAAAAACACATTTATTTTAATTTATCCATTAATCCTTGCTTTCTTCTAGCTTCAGACTTTAACTAATCACTGGCAGATGAAAGCCAGCATTGATGAGACAGACAGATCAGTAGCTGCTGGCTTTCATCTGTGTGTGATTAGTTAAGTCTGAAGCTAGAAGTATGGTCTATCCTAATCAAGAAACATGCCTCCTCCCCAGAAATAAAGACTTTTTAAAGATAAGGCTATTTTCATGCATATTTGGGGAATAGGAAATCTCTCTCTCTCTCTCTACCGCTGTCAAACTAGGAAAAGGGGCAGGGCTGTCTTGGAGGAGGTAGTGGGTGGGCAGTCCCAAATGCTGTGTGTGATAAGCTTTTAGCACAGATGAATGCTGTAATCCAAAATGGTTCTGAAGGTATGAAGCCAAAGAGAGCAATCCTGATTCAATAGCATTTTTAGTACAATGCTATTTTAGTGAGAGAAGAGCCTAGTGTGATAAAGCCCTAAGTTGTGTCTGCAGATATATAACAATTCTAGCTACTGCTGCAAACTGAACAGAGGCATTGCTCCACCCTCATCCAAGAATATTTTGCTTTTCCATTGCTCACAGCAATTTTTGGGCTCCTCTTGTGCCTTGGGTATCAGAATGGATAACAAGAGACAAAGCACAAGAGCTTAATAACTCTTGCTGGTTTCAATTTGTTGGAGCCAAGCAATCCCTTCCATAGTTCATATAGTTTTATATGTCCCAGTTTAAGACAAATATAAAAACCATTGTGCTTCCTTTTAGGTAGTGCCCATATATCTTTATCAACTGCACTTTGTTTTTAACTGTAAGACGACCCATACATTACCTTCTGCTGATACTGAGTGCATTTTTAACAGTTCAATAAGCAGTATACTCAGGGATGCCTTATGGGATAAATGAAGGCGTTGCCTCCATCCTTATTTTGCTCCCCATGAATTTTTCCTTCAGTCTCTAAATTTTGAGCACTGCAGTAAAACTTCAGCTGAGCATTTGAAAATGCAAGTTAGGCATCCAAAGGAAAGGTGGAGGCAAAAATACCAATGGAATGACAACACATAAAATACAAATATTCTAGTGTGATAAATTTTTAGTGTCTCACTATCTGTCTGACGGGCTAGAAATTTGGGGATTGAAGGAAAATTTCAGGGGCAGACTGCTTATGGGAATCACTGTCATCTTTTTGCCCCCTTGGAGGATACTCATGTGAGCAGTGTCACATAAAAAGTGGAAATTCTTGCAGTAGTGCACATGAATATCTGTGAGCAAGGCTTTTTGGCTTTAGAGTGCAACTTGCTACCAATGTGACTCTTCAGTGATTTCATTTGGACATGTGAGATTTCATTTCCACATGTGAGACTGCCAAATTTCCAAAATATTCTTTCTGATGGATGAGATTGCAGGATAAATTGTATATTTTTGTAAGGTTTAAAAGCAGCTGAAAAGTGAGATGACAGAGGATTAATTAGGACTGTTCTGCCAAATCAGGCTAGTTGGAGAGTATGTACTCTCCCATTGCACCCCTTCTGCATTGATAGTGAGATAATTCACTCTACATAGGCTATTGAGCTGGAGAAACAAATACACATTGTATTGTCTGAAAGCTCATTCCCTTCTTTGGTTTAGAATACTTTAGGGAAATTTAGGAGGGAACTTCTGTGGAAGTATGTGAGGAAGAATGATCTTTTCTTCTTCTTTCCACATTTTTTTTTTGAAAAATGACAGTGTATTATGAGGTGCATTGCAGGGGGTAACATTGCAATATTGCTTCTGTTTGACTGTTCTTTGCAAGGTTTTAAAACAGGTAAGTTAAATGCAAATATAAAGTACACAGGCAGTCATGTGGTAAAGGACTCTTTCACACCACACAATTATGGTGCTATATCATAGTTCCATCCTATGAAATTCTGGAATTTGCCGTTTTGTGAGGTATCTAGCATTCTCAGCAAGAGAACTCCTGTTTGGGATAAAGGTGGGAGATAAATGCAATAAATAAATATAAATAATAAATGCTTCCCCAAACTACACAACCCAAGATTCTATACAACGAAGCCATGGTAGTTCAAGTTATGTCACAGTGCTATAATTGTGTCATGTGAAAAGGGCCCAAAGCATTGAAGCATTAATTTATCTTTTAAAAGGTAAAAATTTGCATAAAAGAGCTTGGAAATATTACATTTAGAATATAGTTCCCAGAATCTCCAACTGCATGGGCATGTGCAAGTTGTAAAAAACAAGAAAAACTTTTCCAAGTTCTGGGCTCCTTTAAAAACAGTTCTAAAATTGAATGAGCATAGCAATTGGGGATGCAACTGTGTTTTCTCATCACTGTTGCCCAAGCATTATTCAGCTGGTGTTCATGATATTTACTGAAATGTATATACCTGCACAAAAGCACAAGCTGCAAGTGTGTGTTTGTGTGTGTGTGTGTGTGTGTGTGTGTGTGTTTCAAATACAGTAACCAGATTAATATTGGAAAGAGAATCTCTGCCTGATCTCCAGTCCAATATCCTGCCAGGATTTCTATGGATGACAAAATGGCTTTCCAAAGTCACATTTTTGCCATTCATAGAGCATAACACGGAAGGTTTTGTGCACCTTCAAGTCACTTCTGACTTATGGCAATCCTGGAGTTATCCAGTCATGAGGTTTTCTTGGCAAGATTTATTGGCGGGTGTGTGCCATTGCCTTCCTCTGAAGCTGAGAGTGTGTTATTTGCCTAAGATTACTGTGGAGGTTTAACACTTACTCTGCCTCTTTTCCACCAGGTGTGGGGCTCTGCCTAAATCTCCATTGCCACCAAATGTGAAGACTACCACAAATCTAACTTATCACCAAGAGTGATAGATTTCCCTTGTCCCCACTTCTGCAGTCAATGTAAGGACCTCTTCTTGTCCTACTGCTGTGGCCATCAACTTATATCTTCACCAGACAACACCCCTCTTTATTCACTGTTGCTACCACAGACACCTTGCCTTAACCCAAGTTTTCTATATATGGTGTTCACAGCAGCCAAAAGCATACGACTATAAAAGCAACACTTTATTAACAGAACATAACAAAGCAGATTGACTGTTTACTGTATTTACTGGCATATAAGAGTCACTCCCCCCCCCCAAAATACTGTTTGAAAATGGGGTGCATCTTGTACGCTAGTGTATCTTATATGTCAGAAAATACAGTAATAAATCTGGAACACAATTCACCCTCTCTCACACACTGTGCTCCTAGCTAATTCAGATTGCTAAATACCATTCATTAATTCCTAAATCTGACTGGCTGACTCTCTTACCCCAAACCTCACTTTCCTCACTCCTTATCTATTTGGACATCTCAACTATCACTCACCAACCTTATTCAAGTCCTCTCAGACATTCCACCAATCACCATTTCCTATCAACATTCCATTCTCTCACCCTCTGCCTACAGCATCTTCCCTTATTACCTATAATCCACAGTGCATACATAAATTACCTTGAGACAGACAGACAGACAGACAGACAGACAGACAGACAGACAGACATTAAATCAAAAAACATTTTATCCCAAAAGTCCATAACATCACACTATTCCAGTGTATTTTCATGGCCAAATGGGTATTCAGACCCTGTTCTTCCCAAGTCCTGGTGTGGTACTCATGACAACGTCAGCATGCTGGCTCACATAGCACATAATTCTATTTTAAACATTTTAATAAACAGAGGATGAAAATTGGAGGTGTCTTGTGAGGGTTGGGGGGCAGACTACAGTAGTCTGTACCCCAACATCTTAATAAAGTGAATGAAATGTGGTGTAAAATACTAAGCATGGAAGCCATGGGCAGAACTGAAAGGATTAGCCATGGATGAAACTGTAAAAACAGCTTCCTTGGAACTTGAGTCTATGGAGTCTTCATATCTTCTTGAGAGAATGGATAGTATTCTGTAGAGACGTAAACAAGTGTAAGTCTACCTAATGCTTCTCTATATTTTTATTTTTTATTTGGTAATTGCAGAGGTCACTATATTTCTCCTCCTCTGCAATGTCCAAAGCCCCACGGGACTCATTATTGCACTGTGATGACCCTCCACAGCCCTTGCATTGCTGATGGAGGGAGAGAGAATCAGAGAAGTATCTGCCTACCTTCCTATAGCCAGATGCAGACTGATGACATTATTCACTGAGGCCTTGGTGTATCCCGGTAGATCTTGATGAACGATGTCCTCAGTCTGCCTCTGGCTATATGGAACATAGTCAGGTGATTCCTTTCTTTACTACCAGAGGAATGGCTACAAGAGGCTATTGCAGAACAGTGGTGAATCAAGGGGATGGTGACAGGAAAACTATAACCGAGTTCTGCATGAGGAACTCTTACAACTACATGCAACTATACAGGATCACAATCCACGTGTGTCTCTAAAGCTAGAAGATGGAGGTGCAACTCTAGCAACCAGGAACCTGGCTAATCATCCACAGCCTTATGGATTTGGATAGTTTTTACACTAAGTGCCAAGCTGGGATCTAGGGCTTGAAGGAGAGGGCTTGTTTTCTGCTGCTCCAGAGACCAGAACAAGGAGCAATGGATTCAAGCTGCAGGAAAGGAGATTCCACCTGAACCTCAGGAAGAACTTCCTGACAGTCAGGGCTGTCCGGCAGTGGAATATGCTGCCTCGGAGTGTGGTGGAGTCTCCTTCTTTGGAGGTTTTTAAGCAGAGGCTGGATGGCCATCTGTCGGGAGTGCTTTGAGGGTGTTCCTGCATGGCAGGGGGTTGGACTGGATGGCCCGTGTGGTCTCTTCCAACTCTACATTTCTATGATTCTATGATTCTATTACATTACTTTCAACCTTCTCACCCCCACCCTCCCTGCATTTTTTAGGTCTGCTATTTACATGCTATCTTTATAGCACAATTGATACTACCCTGTGGTTAAACCTCCTGCCTCAGTGCTTCAATTGGCATTTGTACCAACCTGTACACGTTCTATATCTTTTGGGGCCATTATATTATGTGGTATTTTCTTTCCAATGTCAGCAGCTGCCCAGTGTTCCAAGCAAACCTTGTGATGCAGAAAGTTTACATGTAAATCATGATGTAGAATGCTTAGTTTGCTATTGGGTGTGATCCCTAATGTACAATATATTGCTTTGTTATCGTATGCCTTTGTTTCCAACTTATGGCAACTGTAAGGTGACCCTATCACGGGGTTTTCTTGGCAAGATTTGCTCAGAATGGGTTTACCTTTGCCTTCCTCTGAGGCTGAGAGAGTATGACTTGTCCAAGGTCATTAGTACTTTAGTAAAAAAAAAATCCTGGCAATTAAGAGAAAGCTCATGGATGTATTTGTATTTCTATCATCTTTCTGTCCAGAGAAATAAACATAGTTATCACAATGTTTGTCTGTGGATATCCTGAAATTGTAGTGTGTCCGCTGTTCTATGAAGGCTGATAACACTGCCTCCCGCAACAGTGGTGATGGCTATTTTCTATGACATGTTTTGATTGTGCAATGAAATTACACAAGCAAGGATGCATTTCAGGTGCCTACCATACACATGGCTACAATGTGACAGGACTAGAACACAATGGAAATCTGAAATTGTAGGAGACAAAATAACATTTTTAAAACTATTTCTATTGACAGAGAATGCAGTCTGTCAAGCTGCTACAAAAAGTGATTACTACTTTTATATTATTGAAGTCATACTTGAAAGACCATCTTACCTGCTCACTGATAAGAACCTGTTATTTCAACAAATTTTCATACAAGCAAGATGAATATATTTGTAACCATTTTGTTATGCAATCTTATGTTATGCTATTTCTTTGATTTTTTTTTTTTGTTTAAATGACCAGAGTGGACTCTTTATTGCAAATGTACCAGCTCTTCCTTATTATTACTCTTTGTGACTGTTCCCATTTTCTGGTTCTTATATTTGATGATACATTGTTCTATTCAATCATTTTTGAGATGGCTTACCAAAACTGTTAGTTTCAGCAACCCCCATTTTTGCATTTGTCAAAGGGTAGATATATATCTTGCTTTTAATGTTTACGTACATTTGAAAGTACATGGATGAATATTAAGGTTTTATATAGTCCACAGTCCGACTGTTTTATGTTACTGATGAAGCTCATTTTCAGTGGTTGAAAACAGATTGCAAGCTGGCAGCAGATTCTGTTTTTCTGGCATGTCTTTCAAACAAAATAACAAGCACTGCTATGATCTTTAGAACAGTACAGAAGAGACTGTTGTTTGCTGTTGTGTGTTTCATTGCAGTGGAATGAACTGCAGCAACTGTTAAGACTGAACACAAGCATTCCACCCTGTAACATTTTGTTGCAAGGCCCAGCCAGTCTGACATAAAGAAGAGGGCCTGAATAATCTTCTCTCTAGTATGGGTTACATGATTTTTGCAAAAGAGGTCTGATCTTTTCTTCAACAAGACAATTTTTTTGATTAGATACTCCAGATTTCCATTTTAATTGGAAAGCAAACAAGTAGTACAAGTGTAGTTGAGGACAGCAATAGAGCAAATGCTGTTGCTGTGTTTGGCATTGAATAGCAAACTTACACCATATTAGAACAGTTTATTTCTTTTGTAAATGGTGAACACTAATCCACTTAAATATAATCTCATCTGTATTTTAATTTATTTATTAAAAGTTCATGAACTCAGTGCCACATCTCTCTCTTTCTCTCTCTCTCTCTCTCACACACACACACACACAGAGAAAGAGAGAAAGAGAGAGGGAGAGAGAGAAACTGTAGACATATTCAAGTAAAGGGTTTCAACCAGGTTGGAAACAGATTTCTAAATTGCTGACATTTATTTCCTTTCCTGCCCAAACCACAGCTGAACACACATTCCCTTTTTAACTATTGAGCCTTTAAGACGTGTTTCAGAATTATTCACTAGCACCAAAAAATAAAGCTGTACTGTATCTTCTCAAGCATGGTGACATGAAAAAGAAGATAGTGTTGTTTTGTAGTGCTGAAGAAGAATTTCAGCAGGTGTGGCTGGTCATGCTGCACAACAGTTACAGGTGTTCTCATTTTCATATGGTTGCTCCAATCTACTTGCATAGTGCTGCTGAATTATATCTTATTGACGGTATAAACAGGCATTTTGAATGTAAAAGCTTCCATTTTGCCTGCCAAATGTGCATCAGATCAAATGGTTTCATTAACTGAGTAAACTTTGCTCCATTTTGCTCACTTCGTTTGTTAATATCCCTGGAAGTCCAGTTTGGGCCTTCTTGTCTCTCTGGATTGTGAGGCTGAATGATCAAGGTTTTAATCTTTGAGTAGTATACCTGATAACTTGTCTTGTGCTTTCTATGGGCTTCTACAAATTGTAAGCAGTTTGTTCTAATTTATGTCCATAGTTAGTGTATGGGTAGAGAGCTATCTTTTGCTTCTTTGAGTTTCTTATTGTTTGAATTTATGTTATGATTTTTATAAATAAATTATACATGTGTTTCGCTATATCGCTTTTTCCCATTATTTAAAGCCTTTATTAAGAATAAAAGCTTGGCCTTCATCAAAGGAGCACACAAGGTGCTTTCTCTCAATATAACTATTGTGTTTAGGAGCCTGAAGTTCTTTGAAATAATGTTGGCTCTTCAGGTATTTATTATTGTTCTGTAGATCTTCCTCACCAATGGCAGTTCTTTTCTGTGGTGGTGGAATTAATTGCATGCTTCTGTGAGGAAAGAGGGTATGCTAATAGTAGCAATGCTGCTGGTATGGTCTCTCATGTCAGACAGACTTTTGCTGAGGAACCAGACTAAATTTGCCAAACAGCTAGTGGGCGGCAGCAGCGGTAGTGAGGGATGACACTGGTGGAGGATCTCTCAGAGAAGATGAGAGTGGCACCTTAGGTAACGCTTGTTAGTAGTACGCAGAAAGAGATGTGGTAAACCTCCTTCGGAGTATCTTGTACCATGAAAACCCTATGATGAGACAATCCAAAATAAATCAAAACAGTGGCAGAGCTTGGAGGGCCCAGCATGAACTGTCCCAACACAACTGAATCAAAAGATGCTGTTAGGAGATGAAACTTCTAGGTTGGATGGTCCTCAATGAGCTACTGGTATACAGCAGAGGGAAATTACAAGTAGTGCTGTGGCTAATGATGCAACTGGACTCAAGCCAACAGGAAGAGCCGCTCAGAAATGGAAGGACCTCCAACTCACTCTATCATCAACAGCCCTGCTCAGGTTCTCCAGAGTCAGTGCCATGGCTTCTTGACTGAATCCTGGAATGTAATCTTTCTCTTTTCCTACTGCCTTCTACCCTGACCAAGCATGGTTGTGTTTTCTAGCATTATTGTCATGTCTTCTCATAACATGTGACAAAGCACAACAGTCTCAGTTTAGTCACCTTGGCTTCTAGGCAGAGTTCGAGCTTGATTTTCTCTAGGACCCATTTATTGGACTTTTAGTGGTATACAGTGGTATATAGTGGTATCTGAGGGACTCTTCCCCAGTACCACATTTCACATGAGTTGATTTTCTTCCTTTCAGCTTTCTTTACCATCCAGCTTGCACAAACCCACAGAGGAATTGGAAATATAATGGCATGGACAATCCTAACTTTAGTATGAAATGATAGATCTTTATATTCATGATTTTGTCTAGTTCCTTCATAGTTGCCCTTCCAGTCTCTAGACTTCTTTTGACTTCTTGACTGCAGGCTCCAATCTGATTAATGACTGATATCCTCCATGCCCTGTCCTCCGTACCATACTGTTTCCATCAGTAGGGGATGTACATTGTCTGAGGGCATGGGTGAGGGTCTTTTCTGCAGTGACACCCTGGTTATGGAACTGCCTCTCCTTGGAAGCTTGATTGATGCCAAAGCTGGAAATAATTTCAGTGGCAAGTTAAAACTTGGCTTTTTATCAAAGCCTTCAGACCAAACTGATTTTATCAATGATGTTTTTTGGTTATGTTGTTCAAGATGGTTTTAACCAGTTTTAAATTGTGTTTATAATTGAGAAATACACTGTTAGTCTTGTAATTGTTTATTTTCTAAATTTATTTTATTATTAGCCAACCTGCAGTCTTCAGATAAATGGTGGAAATAAATATTCCAATAAATAAATAAACAGCTGCTCTTGTCTTCTTCAGAGGTCACAGCAATGGCAGTTGGAATTGAGGGTGGCCTTTCACCAGCCACTGGGACCAAGGCACAGTGGAGCTGGGCCTGGCTGTTGTTTTCTGTTTGCAGGTATTCTAACTTTTGTGAGCAGGATGAGAAATAACATGGGCAAGACAGAGGGAGAGAAAGCCAGATGTGAAGTACAGTTGCTGAGGCGTTTTGGACTGCTTGTAATATGCAGATGAAATGGAGAACTCAGGGAAGGAGAATATTACATTAAAGATGGGAATTGTGAAGCCCTCCACATGTGGTTGAACTGTAACTCTCAGTGGCTCTAACCAACATAGTCAGTGAAAAAGAATGCTAGGAGCTGCAGTCCAACTTTGTTAGGAGGACAGCATAATTCCCATCCTATATTACATGAAGAAGCCAGCTATGCTTGATCAGTAATGAAATAAAACAGAAGAAGAGAAGGGGGAGAACTCTACTGGCAGAAAATCAGGAATTATTGACTTGCAATACAAATAAAATAGATATGGAACAATTGGAGTATTTTTCTGGTAATGCCAGAAAATGGTAATCTCAATTTTATGTGCTTTTTGAGAAAGAATGATAGACTGAAAGAGTGCAATAGTTCTTCCTTTCACTTCCCCACCTCCTTTCAGGGTTATTCTTGGATGCAAGATTAAGAGTCTTGTGTTCCTGTTTCAATCCTATGCAAGATTAAGAGTCTCGTGTTCCCACTTTCATTTAAGATGCAGGAAAACAAATCAGTGAACGTATAGGCTGCAGTTGCATTGTACTCACCTAAAACATAAAGAGCAAGTGCACTCATGGATGACTTTCTAATTGCAAATGTCTTTTTTCTCTCTCCACTGGCCTGCAGATGTCTGGAGATTCAGATCACTGCCTTTCTCACAGGAGGCTATTTTTGTCACATCTTAGATCACACTGAAGGGTTTTTTGAAAAGTGTGCATGCATGTGTAGAGACAAAATAGAGCTATCCTGACCTTCAGCTAGTCCTACAGGTTTTTAAGGTGGAATTTGATAGACTTGAGGGTAGAGAAATCCACTAGAATATTTATTGTGAAGCTTGTCTTGCAAATTCTTGCAAGCAAGCGTGGTGGGCACTTTTGTGTTATAAGTGAACACTATCCATCACCCTGACCCATGCAACTGAGGCATATGTACAATGAATGAAGGATCAGTAAACAACGGTGACTAATGGCTTCCATGTTATTGGGATATGAATGGATTCCAGGTTTTAGTCTAAACTTGAAGAGCTATCCTGTTTCAGACTAGTTTTGCAACCTATATGTTAACAGTTTTTTTTTCCTGCATTTTAAATAGAAGTCTAAGAACAGAAAACGGGGAAGTAAAAGAGATCCTCTCCCCAAAATATGCTTGGCACCTTGGACAACTCCTTGAAAGCATGGACTATGCCCCAAAGCAGACTTATTACTCCACTGAGATGTCAGCAAAATGTTGACAAGGATTACCAAAGCCTTTATATATGTTCATATTTCTTTTAAAATTTAGTTTACATCTGAAGTCCTTGAGCAGCTATAATTTGTTGTGATTATTTGCCATCAAGCCAATTTTGACTTATGGTGTCATTATGAATGAGATACTTCCAAGATTCTTCATCATCAACTGCCATGCTCAGGTCTTGCAAATTCAGAGCTGTGTCTTCCCTGGTTGGTGCAAGCTTCCTTCCTTCCTTCCTCCCTCTTAATCTTGCATAGGATTGAAACAGGAACACAAGACTCTTAATTTTGCATCCAAGAATAACCCTGAAAGGAGGTGGGGAAGTGATTGCCTTTCACTTTACCAAGACCATCTCATCCCATCATATGTCCAAAGTGCAATAGCCTCATTTTTGTCATCTTCACTTCTAGTGAGAGCTCAGACTTGATTTTCAATAAGACCCATTAATTTATGTCTGTGGTATCCACAGAAATCTTTTCCAGCACCACATTTCAATTGATGTGATTTTCTTCCTCTCAGCTTTCCTCGCTATCCAGCTTTCACAAGCATACATGGTAACTGGAAATACCACAGCATGGATGATTCTAACTTTGGTATTTAATAACATGCCTTTACATGTGAGGACCTTATCTAGTTCCTTTATGGCTGCCTTGATCTTGACCGCAGTTTTCATTTTGGTTGATAACCAAGGTATATGAAATCTTTCACTGTTTCAATGTCTTCATTGGACACTTAAAAGTTATGTAACAGACCTGTATTTTCTATTAGGATAATCATGGATGGCAGGAATATACACCACTGTTATTGTATTTCTAATACCTTTACTGTCTTAAATTCATTTAGACAAAAATAGAAATAAGAGTAGTGAGCTACATTTTTATTGATTATAAACTGGACAAAGACCTGCTTTATTGAGATGTGAAAACATGAACTATGGTTGTTTCTTCTGTTTAAGTTGCTGCCTTTGACACTATGTTTTGTTAAGTATAGTATTTGGCATGTTGGAGCCAGTATGGTGTAGTGGTTTGAATGGTAGGCTAGCTGTCTGGGTGACAGAGGTTCAAATTCCTGCAGAACCAGGGAAGCCCACTAAGTGAGCTTGTGTAGGTCACACTCTCTCAGCCTACAAAGAAGGGGATGACTCCAAATCAGTCTTCCCAAGAATACCCTAGAATAGTGTGACATGTGGTGGTGTTGACTTGAATACTGCACCACAACAAAGTGGCATATTTCAAGCAACACTGAAACACTCAAATTCCCACTAAGGAGATCTGCATCATAAATAAGACAAAAGAAATCAGAAATGAGAGAGACAGAAAAACAAAACCTACATCTTGATAATGAAGTTGCAAGGATTTGAAAAGAAAGTTACTTGTAGTGTAAGGCATACAACAAAGATCAGTGCTCCAAGAGAAAAATGTTTAGGGCTGATGAGAAAGAGCAAAGCCCATTGCATTAGCATGCAAATAGGTGATCTCAAATGGTCCTACACCTTTACTATACTACAAAGTAATAAACAACCATGATCTGAACTTAGAGCTCTAGAAATGCATTTCAAACTTGCAAGGCAGTGTTATTAATGGTGCAACTGAAACAGTTACTATATACTTGTTCCAGTAGCAGTGCAGTCAGCCATTTTGTTCAAATGGTCTAAGTATAATGTTGAATTAACTTGAAACAGTATATTTAATAAACATAATTAATTTGCAGGACAAGTGAGAAGCATGTGATCCTCCAGATGTTGTCTAAGTTTAGGTCCCAGCAGCACTAGCCATGGTGAAGAAAGCTATGAGATACATTCCAATAAAATCTTGAGACTTCTGTGTTTTATGGGTATGGGTTATGGTTACAAACATTCTTCTTCACCGAGAAGACTTCACACACTTAAGTTTGCTGTAGTAGTTCTTTTCCTAATACTATGAAATTCATTCAGGTTACATTAATGCTCAAAATCGATATGATATGTTTGTATACAATGTAACATATACATGTATACTATATCACAGTAGATTGTCATTTTGCAGGTTTTAGTTCCAAACCATTGGAGTTGGTCATGTGTAATATGTTCAGTTCCTTTCATTGGTACTGAGCTGCAGAAGATGATTTGTTAGTTTCCTGTTTTTGGTTTAATTGGTGTTAAATCATGCCAGTCTTTAGTTGGGCAAGTTTCCTTGCATTTTGTACTCCATGTTATATCAGTCGACAGAATCGAGAATCAAGGGCTTAAATGACCATAGGAAAATGAAGTTATACCAGGATTTACTTGGGATACTTCTTAGCTCTGATGTTGGCTTGTTTAGACCACTATTTTATCTCTTCTTCATAATCTTATTCTTGCACACCTCAGTGCCTGCACACAGGATCACAGAAATAGATCATTGAGGTGATGTGGCTACAGCATAAGGTCAGTCAAGCAAGCACCCTTCCGTTCTATTTTCAATCTACATTAGTCTTGTACCCCTCCAGTGTATGTTCTTTTTTTCCTTTTTTTGTTCCTGCTTCTGACATCATTTCCTGAGTAGCATCTTGGTTTAACAGCAAAGCCAGACCTTCTTCTCTCTACATGATGCAAGAAGATGTTTAAAATGGATTTCAGTCTTTCTTTTCCCTTGCCATGCCTATTGGCAATTTTGACCGTTATTGATGGTAAGTGAGAATTTTCTTTATAAAATTGGCACTGCTTTAGCTAGGAAAGCAGAAGCAGTCTTTTTCTTCAGGTGTTGCCCACTTCAAAGGAGTGAGACTAAGGGAAATACTGGTGTCATAATCGCCAAAGCATGAAAAGGGACAGTCAGTCCAAAGTAAGACAGATTTTCTCATAAACTAATTGTAACTATGTTCCCTTGATGTACTGCATTTGAAATGCATGAGAAATAAAGAAGGTTAAGAGTCTCTGCATGCAATATAGCGGTCAGAATAGGATACCGGACGACTTGATTTTGAGATACCTTCTTTTTATTGATGTGACCAAATAATTTAATATGCTAGACAAAAACATCCCCAAATAATGTAGCTGCTCTCTGGTCCATGTACACAGATTTATGAGTCTTTTCCTGTTTTAAACTATTTTGAAAGTGGTACTCCAGTCCTTCTGTATATCCGTTTATGACTTCAGAGACAGTGGCCATTAATGCTCAAAATCAATCTGGGCTCACAGACAACACTTTCTAATGTATGCTGTTTGTACAATAGCTGGACAATATTTCTATTAATGTTTTTATGTCATACTATCAGTATCTGTCTGTGAGCCAAACAAAGTTAATTGAACAATCCTTGCTTTTCTTGAGATTGATGAATCAGCTAATCACCAATTTCAGGTAGATAGACTAGGACTTCAGTATAGATGATAAGGCTATAAAAGACAATGGTTATTAAATGACCCCCCCCCCCAAATTAAATACTCTACCTGAATAGAAAACTACATTTTGGTTGTTTGACTTGCTTGCAACAACATATCAGCAGGTATCCTTTCAAAGGAGGAGCTGTCATATAAATTTGATGTCTGTGAATTGAAGCTTTAATTCTTATTTCTCAGCAACAGTGTATAGTAGTGCTTTTGAAGTTCTCTGATATGAAGACTGGAAGGCTATTTTATCAGTGTGCCAGGAACCTGACCATGTCTGTGCCCACTGGCTACAACTGTTTCTTTGTTTCTGGAAACTCACCATGGACTGGCAGCCAATAGCTTGCAGACCAGCATTGGTCCACAGACTACCACTTTGAGTAGCAGTAGGGTAGAAAGCTATTCTGTTTCACTGACTTTAATGGAATTTACTTCCAAGGAATTGCGTACAGAACTGCAGTCTGATTGTGCTGTCTTATACATGCTAGACATAAGCCTTACTGAGTTCAATGGGACTTATTCTCAACCAAGTAAGTGTACATAGGTCTGCACTAAGCACAGCCTATGTAATCAACAGGACATTAGTGTGTGTGTGCATACATGGTTTATTCCAGTATCTAGTTGGACTCAAATAGTATATAGTTATGAGGTTAGAGGAGAAAGGGGAAGTAGACATTCTTCAGATGTTTCCTTCACACAAAGATTTCTCATCTCTTTATGTTAGAGATTACAGTATTAGCTGTTTTCTCAAAATTAATGCTACTTCCTCCTGCATCTTCAACAGTTTCTTGAAGTGCTTGCCACTCTGTTGAGACGTTTCTCCCTTATGTAAAGCCAAATATGAATACTCCCCACTGCACAACATTGACTGAACTTTGTTCCTGTTACAGGCTGTGCTTGTAGTGACGTGATCCGAGTTGTTGGAGATGTTGGCAGCACAATTTCCATCCCTTTAGGAATTCAAAATACAAGCAGTTTCTCGATAATAAACCAAGTGAATTGTACTCACTCAACGAACATAAACTTGGACTGTTGCAGTGATTGTGATGAACGGATGTGCCTGAGGAAAGGAGTCTTGGAGATAAAGAATTTAACAGAAAATGATGAAGGGAAATACACTCTTAATTCTGAAAATGACAGGCAAACTTTGTTCCTGAAAGTGTGTGGTAAGTGTCCTAATTTTGGAAGCAATCTTGGCAAATTCTGAGGGCTTGCTGATACAGCTAACTGCTTCATGTGTCATCATGAACCTAGGTGGTCTTATTCAGAAAATAATACCATTTGTTCAATGGGACTTGCTCCCAAATTAACATCTAAGTTAACATGGTTGGGACACACAAATTCCTAGCAAACTGGTCTTCTGAATAGTGAACTATCCCCGCGATCAACTGTTATTTGACACAGTGGTGTGAATCCCTAGCATGTGAAGTCTACAGTGCATGTTATAAATATTTCAGGTGATTTATTTTCATCCCACTGATTAGATAAGGTCTGGGCTGAAAGAAAAAGTGTTTTTCCACATGCAGAGCAGTTTTGTGAATTTGCCCTCCATCTGCTTTAATCCAAGATTCTCCTCAGTGTCATGTGTGCAAAAGCTCTTTAACATCTCCACAGTGTGCAGAAATGTGTGCAATGGTCAGTTATTTTGCATGTTGTAGAGCTACAGTAGTGTGAAGGTTCTTTCCAACATGAAAGTCAGAGCTTTGAAAAATTACTTTTGGGACTATCATTCACAGAACCCTACAGCCAGAGCCTATATAGGGTAAGGCATTCTGGATCCCCCAGCCAGTTTGTCCAGTCTGTATGCTGACTAGGGTATTTTGGGAGCTGTGGTTCAAAATAGTATCTTTTCTGAGCTAGGGGTAGATTTTTATCTAAGAACTTGTGAATAGGGCTAGGCTGTCATGTAACCAATGGTTCAGCTGACTTGTCAAAAATGATCTGTGAAGATCTTTCCATCCTGAATGGAAACTTGAGGTCATCAGTCTGGTAACACAGTTCAGCAACAAAATACAATCTCAATGCTGAGACTTCATAAAAGCAAAACTTTTAAAAATGCCATCTCAGAGCTGAGGCTTCCAGACTTCATTTCCTTAAGAACCGCTCAGGAGAAACATCAGTCTTACTGATTCCCAACATCACTGTGACTGAATCCCATTTTAATAGCAATTGCATAGAACATGGGCAATGTAGGTTTTTATCCTAAGACGTGGGGGGGGGGGGTACCTAGTAAGCTAAGACAGAGAAGACTCATTTATTTATTGTCTGTTGCTGTAGTAAAATGAAACAAGGGCTCTGCATGCATTTAGATCAGTTCAACATAACATAAAAAAAGTGACTTGGAAGTGAATATAAAAGGTATGAAATTATGAGGCAAGTGTTGAGACACATTACTGTTGATGCCACCTAGAGGTAAAAATATTGAAATACACTTGATGTGAACTTGAAACTGAGCTTTTAAAATTATAAGCAAGGGAATGAGAGAAGTACCATTTGTTTTCTTTATCTCAAATATGTTATGAAATTGTGACCACATTCAGTGCAATGCAACTTCTTCCAGTAATATTTGCATCGCAAATTAAGCAGAAATGTATTAACGTTGTTCTGAAGGACATCTGTATTGTGCAATTTCTTTGCGTGTGTTTGTGTGTGTGCAAAGTTCTCCTTCTTGCTGTTTCTTATCATCAATGTAGGTATGTATTTTATATTTATATTTATTTTTACTTTATTGTATTTATATATCCCACTTTTCTCCTCTTACCCCAAAAGGTGGGGGACCTTCAGGTCCACCAACAGTGTCAGTGTCTCCTTAAGAAGGTAGGAATTATAGCTCAAAAGGAAGCCTATGAGAGGAGGGTAACTACACGATGTTGTGCAATGTCCGTACTAACTGTGAAGACATCAGTTGAGGGTCAAAAGAATGTTTTATCGGGTGATTCACAGAAACATGTGAGAAATCAAGCAGTCTCACAAACCATAAAAGGCTAGTGAAGGGAAAGGAGAGAAAGGTTGGATAGAGATAGATTTCTGGTGTATATGGTGATATTTACCTGTCCTGGATCAGAGGATCAAAGAGAGGTGGCTAAAACACAAGAGTTTGAGGGCAGCATGAAAGAACGAGCGTCTGGAGTGCAGCATCATGCCCAAAGTGCTAGCAAAATGCTGGGGTCTGAGTTAGGGTTTGAATACTCTTTTTCCTACTCTGAATGGGTGAGTGTTAATTGCTCCATGGCAGAGTAAATAAAAGCATTCCAGAATGGACTGATTGTCTTACTCCGGGTGACAAAACATTGATGGGAGTCCTGATAGCCTCTTAAATGTCTTGGTTGGGTAAGGTAAATGGGGAAGGTTTTGGTAGGAAATGCTTGGAAGTTATGACAGGATTACTGGAAGACTGCTTACTCCAGGCGTTCCTGCTTAATACATTTATTATTTATTATATAATTAGGTAACCAAAAAAAAAGAAAAGATCACACAATCCAAAAATCATTCACAACTTATTTTGCTCTAAATTTAAATTCTTTAGAATGAGTAAATTAAAGATTCTTGATGATATTCAACATTCAGTCTCTCAAAGCTACTATAGAGACATCCCCCCATTTCTCCTCTGAATAATTAGTTAAACATCTCCATTGATCTCTAAAGTCATCATTGGTTTTATCTTTGAAAAATATTATCAATTTACCTATTTCCATGACATCATATAATTCCATAAGCCAGTTGTCTATTTCCAGAATCTCTTCCTTTTTCCAATCTCTAGTGTATAGTATTCTTGCCTCAGTAATCATATATAGCAAGATTTTGTTATTTTGTGTACCAACATATTCCTCAATAACATTAACCATATTAAGCAAATAGAATTCTGATTTCATCAGAAAGTTTTTTAAAATGAGTTTAGTAATTTCAGAGTGGATATTTATCCCCCCAAATTGGGCCTTTTTACGGTACCATGAATAGTGGTAAAAAGATCCTTTTTCTGATTTGCACTTCAGCATCTGTCATTCTAGCATCTATCATCTATCTTTGTCTCCTTTATATATTTTCACTAGTTTTGTTGGAGTCAAATGCCATCTATATAACATCTTATAATAATTCTCTTTACGTGATTGACAACTAATGAATTTTAAATTTTTCCAAGCCTTTTCCCACTGATCTAGTGATAGCGTATGCCCAATATTTTGGGCACATTTAACCATGCAATTCTTGATTGTCTCATCTTCAGTTTCCCATCTTAAGAGCAATTTATACAATTTCACAATAATACGTCCATCTTCACCTTTTAAAATAATACCAAGTTCTGTGTTAAGATTATTTTCTCTTCTCTTTGATCCTGTTTAAATCTAGAATAAAGTTTGCTGTATAAAAACCAGCAATAATTAATCCTTTCTGCAACTAGCTTTTTGGTTTTAGAACATCAATCATTTTCATGGAATTTAAGAAAATTCCTATAAGTCCAGCACTTTACTGAGGACTGTGTTTCTGAGTTGTAGAAGGCCTTTAGAGGAGATAACCCCAAGGGCATTTGGGGATATAAGCATAATTTATATTTTTGCCAAATTAAAACCCATGTCCTCCTTACACAATGTGAAAGAAATTCTGTTCTGGGTTGTTCTTAGGATACCATAAATATACATGTCAACCTTGATTCCAATCTACTCCTTCTAGGAGTAATATTCTTTTATTTTTCAGTCTTATCCACTCTAATATCCACGTTAAAGCATTAGCACAGACATATAATTTCAGATCTGGCAGTCCTAAACCACCTCTTTCTTTACAGTTTTCCATTAATTTACATTTGTTTCTTGGGTTTTTTTTCCTGGCCCTAATAAACTTTGTCAAATCTTTATTCCACTGATTAAACACATCATTTCTGAGAAATATAGGTAGATTTTGAAAAAGAAAGTTCATTTTGGGTAATATATTCATTTTAATTGCTGATATTCTACTAAAGAGAGATACATTCATTTTGTCCTATCTTAGAATTTCCTTCTTTACCTCTTTCCATGTTTTAGTATAAGTATTTTCAAATCTTTCAAGATTCATTTTTTGTTAGTAAAATGCCCAAATTTCTAATTTTCCTCTTAAGTTTAAATCTGGTGTTATTCTATAATTTCTTTTCTTCTTCCTTCATTAGATTCTTGGTTAACATGGCAGTCTTTTCCTGATTAACTTTAAATCCCACAAATTTTCCAAACTCAGCGTCTGGATCAAATTCTCCAGCAAATAAAGAGAATCTTTAATGATTATCACCAGATCATCCACAGCCATTTCCGCACTAATTGTTATAGCGCTATTATTCCACTTTCAACATCCTATGGAATCCTGGGGTTTACAGTTTAGGAAGGGGCTGGCTGGCCCCTCCCTAAACTGGAAACCCGAGGATTCCATAGAATGTTGAAAGTGGAATAATAGTGCTATAAAAGTCTAGTGTGGAAATGGCCCACGTAAGCTCGAAGCTTAAAATCTTGATTTCAATTCTTTAATCCTTTTATATTATTGTCCTCTTAATGATCAAAATGGTAATAGTGAGAGAGAGCAACCTTGTTTAGTGCCACTCTTGATTCTAAAAGATGGAGTTTTTTCTGCATTGAGGATTAATTGCTCAGCTTAATCAGAATAGATGGTTTTGATCCATTTAATAAAATTGTCTTCAATATTCATTTCTGTAAGCATTTCAAACATAAACTACCATGTAACACTATCAAAGGCTTTTTCGGCATTGATGAATATTAAAGCCAAGTCCTTCTCTTTATGTTGCTCATAATACTGTACAATATTTATAATGGTTCTTATATTGTCTCTCTCTTTTTTTCCAGGTAGGAAAGCCTGGTCATCCTTTATCCAGTCTTTTACAACCTTCTTCAACCTTTCGGCCAAGATTGATGTATAAATTTTATAATCTAAGTTTAATAAGGAGATAGGTCTATAGTTTTTAACTTGTAGTGGATCTTTCTCTTCCTTAGGTATCAATGTCAGGTTTGCCATACCCCATGACTAGGGCTTCCCTCCATGTATTATTTGATTCATTGTTTTTTGAAGTGGAGTCAGAAGTTCATTTTCAAATGTTTTATAATAAGTAGCTGTGAGCTCATCTGGTCTAAAGGTTTTCCCTGTCTCAGTCTCTTGATTGCCTCTGAAATCCCCATTGTTGTTACTGCTTGGTTAAGGTAGTTTATTTGTTCTTTCTGAGATCTGTGGAATCTTTAACTTTTGTAAATACTCCTTCATTCTATTCAGATTACTACCCTGCCATTACTCTACAGCACATAAACTAGCGAAGTAATCAGAGAATGTTTCCTTTATCTTCTGTTGTTGTGTTATTATTTCATCTCCATCTTTTATCTCAGCAACTATCTTCTCTCTCTCTCTCTCTCTCTCTCTCTCTCCCCCCTTAATTTATGTGGAAGCCATTTTCCTGACTTGTTAGAGAATTCAAAATATTTTTGTTTCATGAATTTTAGATTTTTTTTCTACTTGTGACAGCATCAGTAATGAAAGTTGTTTTTGTAATGTGTTTATCTTCTTTAACAGTTTTGCTTTTGATGGAGATTTATTTAGTTCTTCTTTTTCATTTCTATTAAAATATTGTCCTCTTTTGCACGTCTCTTCTTTCTAAGTTCTGTTTCCTGCTATATGATAAATCCTCTTACTATGGCTTTACTTGCATCCCATACAACAGTCATAGGAGTACCCTTGTCCATATTCTCTTCAAAATAATATGTTATCTCTTCCTTTAAGATCTGTATAACTTTTTCTTCTTTTAGAATATTTCCATTAAATTTCCATTTAAATTTTGACTTAAAACCTCTCATAGTTAGTAATACTGGATTATGATCTGACAACGTTTGAGGAAGTATTTCTATTTTCTTAATTGTTTTCATCAGAACTTCCGAAGCAAAAAACCCATATCTATTCTAGGCCATGATTTATGACATTTGGAATAATAAGTATAATCTCTTTCATTACCATTTTTAAATATCCAGATTCTATCATTGACCAATCATTAATATAATAAAAAAAAATTCTTAGGCAATTTCTCCTGTTTTTCATTAATGTCATTTTCAGATTTGATGTCCAATGTAGGGTTGACTATTGCATTCCAGTCTCTCATCATTATAATTTTGTCATAATGTTCACCCCAAAGAGGTGGTCTAGATTATTTTGAAAGACTTCTTTCGGAAAGAGTCTTATGGACATATAGCACCACTCTTCCCTTTTTCTTTTCCTTATTTGCACTTATAAAACATTTTCCCACTTGCCTCTTCTTGACCTTGTGATCTGGCCATGCTGAGGCCATACTGACCTAGCCCAGGTATACAGCCAGAGTCCTGCTTACTGCATGTTTCCCAGCCATGACTGTCCAATTTTTAATGATATTTCATGCCAATTAAATAATATTTCTTGCCAATCAGGCTATGCCACTTCATAGAGGTGTAAGGTGTGGTAAGACTCTCAGCAAGTGCCCCACAATGGCTTACAGACAAGATAAAGCTAAAAGGCTGATGACAAAAATGTTAAAACGCACTGAAGCAAGTTTTATATTAAAATACCGTTAATTGTAAAGTATCCTAAGTGTGTGTAATAAGGTACCAGAGAGATAATCCTGTGCTGTGTGCCCAGTGATCTGAGTTATGGCCTCCCTTTTTAGAGTTTGTACTCTTGTGCCAGTATGCTGCACTTGAGTGTTGGTATGTGTCAAATCCACTACTGGGTTATGGTGACATGAGTGGGATAGTGGGAGACGTGATTATTTTTTTAATTTATTTTCTCTCTGTTTGAAGTCAGTGACTTCAGTGAGATATAAAGTTGTGCCATAGAAAGGAGTACAGAATGGTGATCTCCCAGCTTGGATCTCCATATGTTGTTGGACTCCCAGAATCTCCCATTCGTCTGGGAGTTGTAGTCCTGGAAATCCAAGATTGGGGGCTACTCATATATGATATGGCATAAATATGATCCTTTTTGTGGGCTGAATTAACAATAGTTAAATTGGTGCAGTTACTCCAGACCCCTCATTGGTGGGCAGGCAGTACTGAAGGAACAACGTACAGAAGGAAAAAGGTGGCCTGCCTGCAACTTGGAAAGAAAGACCAGTCAGGCAGAAAGGCTGAGGGCTTCTGCACAGGAGTAGAGGTGAGGAGATGGGGCACAGTAGGGACATAGGTGAAGATAATAGAACTTTGCTAAATCAGACTAGGGGCATTTCCACACTAGGCCCCTCCCTAAACTGCAAACCCCAGGATTCCTTAGGATGTTGAAAGTGGAATAAGAACTGTAACAGTCTAGTGCAGAAATGGCCTAAGTCATCAGTTGGTCCATTGTGGCCAGGGATGGATCGTCAACAGCTCAGTTGCTCCAATTTCTCCTATCCCCTTACTGGTTATTGTCCCCCTCTCCCTGTTGCTTCTTGAGTCTCCTATTGCTGTTATCATTACATTTTGTGTGTTACAGTGAGCCTGTTTTATACATTTGGCATCACTAAACACTAGATGTATGTACCACTTGAGAGGCATACACTATTGTCTTGTCACATTAATCCCCCCCCCCGCACTTAATTTGGTTGTTCCTTTTTCGCTGCCTAGAGATACCTCTGGTTGTTCACATTCATTGTCTATCTGATGGAAGAGCCAATCTGTCCTGTGAAGCTGGTGGACAATCCAATGACAGCATTCATTGGACTCTGAATGGAAGTAGGATGAATGATATTGATGCTTGTCAGAAGGATGGTGGCAAGAGGATAGTTTTGGAAAAAGGAGTCCGTGGACAGCTGGTTTGCCACAGAAGAAACAGCTGCAGCAGTTCCTCCATTGAGTTGTCATGTAATGAAAGCAATGATGGTGAGTTGTATTTAATTCTTTCTTAGGGAAGCTGAAAGTGTTGTTTTGATTTTATCTGCAAATTTCTCTCTTTCATACTCCAAAAGGTGAGAGAAGAAAGGAAGATGATTTGTAATGTAATTTTGCTGATGTTTCATGTAGTATACTTCATTGCCAATGTGATTGCAATTCGTCTACTAGAATATTTAGAACAATAAGAAAAGAGAACTATTTTTTCCTCATTTTAGTCCTTTTCCAACTTCATTTTTCCTGCTACTGTGTAGAATTTCAGTGAATCACAGCCCTCATAAAACAGCTGGTAAGGGAATGCTCCTAACACAGAGCTGGGTTCTTTGAGTTCCTGAACAGATCCGTACAGATGAGCCACTTATTGAGGGACTCTAGCCCTTTGAAACAGCAAAATTCTAGCCTTTGAGTACAATATATAGCTATATATAGAAGATTCTGTTTTCAGTCCTTAACATGTCCAGGTAGGCTTGAGGAAGATCTCCTTGTTGACAGCTGATAGACTCACTGCCAGTCAGCATAGACGAAGGGAGGGAATCATGCAGCCCTCCAGATGTTGTTGGACTGCTACTCCCAGCATTCATCACCATCAGCTATTAATGCTATCTTTGTTCGCGGTTGCAATCTGCCAACATACGTGCGATTGCATGATTCCTATTGCTTGCGGACAAGAATTTGACCAGTGGTCCCTCAGAGATGTTGAGATTCTTTATGGTCTAATCCATATAGAAACTCAAAATTTACCTTCATCCTTAGTTCCCAGATCATTTTCCAATATATTTTTACCCCTGTTAATTTTCCACAAGGCAAATCCAACACTAGAGAGTAAAGTCTGGAAGCAGTTTCAGTAACAATGCTGGTTTTTCTATATTCAATTTTTGAGGGGATTGCTGTTTCAGACACTGCCAGTTTCATTATCTTATAAATGTTTCCTCACTGGCAAAAAAGAAAAGAAAAGGTAAAGAAAAAAAAAGAAAAGAAAAAAAAAGAATGTAGACATCATTAAAAGCATTAAAAAAATGAACAATTCCTAAATCAGTTCTTGTTAAGTGCTGTGAAAATGGGAATCTAGAGATTCCAAATGTGGATATATATTATGGTGCCTTTTAACTTAGCTCATCAGATTCATGTTGAAAAATGTTCATGTTTTGTTACTAGAATCTGGTAGAAACTTGACCGTTTGAATTTTTTTCCAAAACAGATCGGTGGTTATAAATCTTGGAATTTTATATTTGGGAGGTCCACAAAGTTGATAATCTCATGCATTTACATCTTTGAAACTTTACCAGAGTAAATACGCTGTCATAGCTGCAGCTCAATTTGGATGTTTATTACTGTAGAGGTTACAAATAAGATATGAAAATTTTCCCTTCCCAATTCTTAAACAATTTAAAATTTCAACATCAAAAATAATAGATGATGCAGAAAAGGTCTTTGCTTGCCAAGGCAGGGACACCAAAGAGGGCACCATTCTAGAACGTAGGGGCACCACTGGGAAGCCCCTATTTTGTATCCCCACCAACTGTGCCTGAGAAGGTGGTGGGATTGAGGAGTGCTTCTCTTGAGGAACTCACTTGTGGAGATGCAGTCTGTCTGATAGCCTGGATCTAACCTGTATAGGACTTTATATGTCATAACCAGCACTTTGCATTGTGCCCAGAAACTGACTGGCAGCCAATGGAACTGCTGTAGCAGGGGAGCTGTATGGTTCCTATAACCCACCCCGGTTAATATTGCAACTCTTTGCAATAGAAACAACAAGGCCGCTCATGAAGAGCATATACGTTAGTCCAAATAGAATGTAACTAAGTCCTGTACCACCATGGCCAGATGGGGATCTCAAGGAATGGTCACAGTTGGCACACATGCTTTAAGCACTTCTGGTAACCACAGAAACCTGAGCTTACAGGCTCAAGGCTAAGTGCAGCGGTACATCCAACTATGAATCTGTGTCATTAGGGGCAGTATAATCCCATCTAATACAATTTGAATCCTTATTCTCTGATCTGCCTTTTGACTGCCTGAAGCACTTGTTTGTCATCATCCAGTGTATTACTTATGCCAGACACTGGTTTAGATCTGCCTTTGAGTTAGGTGAAAAAAGAAACAGAGTTTGTTTTCATCAACATACTGATGGCACTGAAACCTAAATCTCTGGCCTACCTCTCCCAGGGATTTCATGTAGATATTGAATAGCACAGGGAACAGGATAGAACCCTGAGGGACTCTATAGGTTAATAGCCAAGGAGTTGAACTAGAATCCCCCTGCACTACCTTCTGGGTTTGTACCCCCAGGAAGAACCAGAGCCATCATAAAACAGTGGCCCAAAAGGCTGCCATAGCAGTGATATCAAAGATAGGGGATGGATCAAGCAAAACCGGCAGGGACATATTGACCTGTTTAGTTCCTGGTATAGGTCATCCGCCAAGCTATCTCTGTCCCATAACTGAGACTGAAACTACATTGAAATGGATCTAGATAATCTGTTTCATCTAGGAACCCTTAGAGCTAGGAGGCTACAACATGCTCTATTACCAGCCCAACAAATGGTATACTGCACACTGGATAATAATTATCTGTTAAAGATGGATTCAGGAAAGGGTTTTTCAAAAGAGGCTTTACAACTGCCTCCTTCATGCAACAAGTTGTCCCCATCACCAGTCTTTCACGTTTCTCTTCATTATACAATCTTGCACTAAAATCAATTTTAAATCAGTTAGACTGTTTGTGTACTACCACCTAAATGTTTACTTTGGCACACTGAAACTTCCAGTTCTTGAAATTTCTCTCAATGTCGAGTTTCCCAACCATGTGTTTTTCCCAGTATTTATCTGACTGTCTTTCTAAAATCAACACAGAAGAAAAAGCTCCCAATATGACCAAACGTTCAGGGCTCGCTTTGTGATTCTTGCCTAGATATTCTCTGCCAAACTATTACAAATATTAGCAATTTACAATACAATATTACAATATCTATCTAACTGGTCTCACATGTAGTTGGATCATTCATAATTTCAGCAATGCATTTTGCTTTTTACTGCTCATGTCCTGCATCAGGCTGATACAACAAGGAAACTGAGTGTGTGTGTGTGTGCGCGTGTGTGTGCGCAGGTGCGCGCGCGCGCGCGTGTGTGAAATGCTTTTGTTAGCCATTGCTTCCTCAATGTTTTGAACAAATTGCCAATAATGAGTTGCTTACAGGGTAACCGCAAGCAGTCATGCATGACTTTGTTATTTATGGTTCAATAAGCATGCTATGCAATCCCCTCAGTCACAAAGATCTATTTCTGTTCTTCCATATCTTTGCAGACCTAGAGAGGTGTAGTAGCAATTGCAAGAATCATGCCCCATTTTCATGTTTTACATTCACATTAACAAGTATTGGTTGTGCAGACTGACTTTCATTTTTATTCATGAATTGTTTCCAAAACACTTCTGTTTAAAAAAAAGGCAGTTTAATGACTGCTAAAAAATTCCTCAATTATATTTGGAATACATTTGCTTTGCTTTTTCTTTTTGTTGTTTGAGTGCCCCTGAACATGGAAGGGAAGCTTTAGTTTGGGATGGGTAACTCTGATAAATGTGGCACCATTTCACATTCTCCTGTTCTCAGTAGGCTGTACCAGCCTATTTTTCAAACCTCCCCCAGTTGCATTTTTTAGCAAAAATAGCTAACTGCTCCCTGAAGCCTTGGGGAGTTACAATTGGCAATTTAAGGGCTCCCAGTACCCCAAAAGGTACTGGGAGCGGGCTACCTTTCAAAATTCTTGGAAACTACCAGATTATTGATTGACTAATGGATAATTTTTGACTGGTTATTGAATGTATCTGTAACACTGATGACTGGAGCAGGCCTTAGGACAGACAGAAGGCAATGAAAACAATGTTACTAGTTCGAAATTGTTTTCTGGCTTCTGTTTGAAGGGCTGATGGTAATCTCTAAAAGTCTAAATCAGGTGGACAGATATTTATCCATGATGGCCACATTCCCCTAATAGTGATATGGAGAGAGAGCATATCAGCAGGTTTTAGCATCCCTCTGGCTCCCACCTACATACATCAGTTTCCCACTCATTCAGATATCCACCACATAGGACTGGGTAGTAATATAGCCCCTTCTCTTCCGCAGTACAAATTAAGGTCATGTGCTTCCTCGTGATTACAGTTTCCCTTATGCTTCATGGCAACATGCAGAGGTGTATTAATATTTTTGGGGAGAAATACTTAAAAAGTTCCTATTTCCCTCCAATCTTCCCTACTCATCTGGATATGGGAAGTAGCTGAGCTGTGGGGAAAAGGTAACACTGCATGGGAAGGATGCATTTGAAAGAGTGAATAAGGCCCTTTCAAGGACTTTGTGATATGCTCGAGAGAAAAAGGTATCTGCCCTCTCTCTACCTGGGCAGTTCAGGTTTTGGCATAATCTGCCTGGATTTTTATGGGCTGTTCTAATGGTGGCCACAGGCTGCCCACTCCTACTGAAATGGTTTGAGTCCAGACTATCCACATTAGAGCCACGTTAGACCTTAAGAACCTACTCTTGAAGGGACTGATCTGAGTCTTCTTTCTATCCAAAATATGCAGGAGTAGTCCAAAACAGGATCTTCTCAGCAGTAACACCAGAACTCTGAAATTCTCTCCTATATGAAACTCATTCTTCCGATTCCCTTCTAGCATTTAAACACCAGTACAAGTGGCTTTTTTTCTCCCTGAACAATGTTGGGCTTTCTGCATTACACTTCAGCTGCATGATTGAGCTTTCCTTGAATTCTCCTGTTGAGTATTCATATTGTTTACCAATATGGATTTATTGTGTATTTATTATGTATTATGGTTTATATATTAATTTACGCCGGGTTGTACTTTGTTCCTTTAACATACATTTGATTTGAATGGTTAACCACCATGATGAACCTTCTTGATTCAAAAGACAGGATAAAATATTTTCTGAAATAAAAAGTAAAATATAAATACTAAAATGAGTAATCTACTTCAGTTTTACACTGATTAACATATAACAGTGAACTAAACATTTTAGTTGATAGAATAAATTTTTAAGTGTCTAGAATATTTTCATCTCTTTTTGTTTTGCAAGTTTTGCATGAAAGTGGAGTGCTTTAAGTAAGATATATTTTAAAAGATATAAAATAGGAAGGATCAAAGGGCTGCAACAAATTAGCTTACTATTCTGGACTAAACAAAAAATTGAGCTATGCAAGAGCTGTGAAACATGAAGGCAGTTTAACTGTTGGGAATGTGAACAACATTCTCATCAACAAAAATAAGCTGATGTAGTAAAAGGTCTAAATAACCAATGCCAACTTTAGCTCTAAATAACCTGTGTCAACAAACTTGCCAAAAGCAAAGCTAGCGACTGTTGTTCCATTGATATAACAATCTAAAACCAACAAATACACTAATACCTTTATTAGATCCAGAGAGCCATGAAAATCTGCCTGAATGATTAATCCCCATTGAACTTGTTGTTGCTGTAGTTGTATACTCCACTGCTTGACTGTACCTCAGCATGTAAGTTATTTCCTCATATGGCTCATTCCATTTCCATCAGCTAGATTTATGACATGCGGGGTCAGATTAACAACAGTGTAATCGTGACCTTTCACTGACTGGAAACTCAGCACTAAAGGGGAAAAAAAAGAATTACTTGCTTTCTCATCTTCCCCAGTCACTTCCAGGCTTTCCTAATGTTTCTATCATCAACAGCATTTTATGTTTCACTTGAGTAACTGAGCAAAAATGCGTGGAATCAGGTTGTCACCCTCCCTAAATTGCTGGACTAAAACTGGATTCATATATACAAAATATTGTTCTATTGATCTATTCTACTATTTAATTTCTGAGTCATCTGTCCTAGAATTGCTCACACATGTACACAAAGAGGACCCTATTCTGGAAATTGTTCCAGGGGCCACCCCACCTGCTTTTATTCCAGTTCCAAGCCCCTTAACCCACCTGTATGGAAAAGAGTGGGGAACATTTATGTGTCCATGGAGAACAGCATTCACTCAGGAATAATCTATTGGGCCAGTGTATGGCAACAGAGGCAACTGTATGTAGGGCTCAACCCTTCTCCCTTCTTTTTTTCCTCTCCTCATCCTGTGTACTGGCAAGGGGTCACTCTTCTAGTGATCTAGAAGATCTGAATATCTCTACAGCTGAATAAGAGGCTGTCTGTGGTGCTGAACCTCTCACCCCTCCCCCCCTCTCCCCCCTCCCCCTCCCCCTCCCCCCTCTCCCCTCTCCCCCCTCTCCCCTCTCCCCCCTCCCCCTCCCCCCTCCCTCCCTCCCCCCCTCCCCCTCCCTCCCCCCTCCCTCCCCCCCCTCTCTCTCTCTCACACACACACACACACACACACACACACACACACAGAGACATGAGGGCGGGGGGTCATGGAACCTATTAGATGCCAGTACCAGAGGGCTTTTGAAATAAGGCATCTGGCTGCTGTCCCTGGATTTGGGTCAAACTGTATGTGGCATTAAATGTGTTTTCACACTGGAACCAATGGAAGATATCAAGGGAAGATTTCTTCAGAAGACAGGAATTTTGCTTCAAACTGCTTCAAGAAAGAAGCACAGACATGCTCCCTGCTTGCCAGAGGGATCCAGATAAGTATCTCATTTTTCTCCCCCAGCTATTGCTATTTGTGTTTTTTATTAATCTGTCTGATAAGTGTAAAGACATGTTTAACATCAGGTCTTGTTTGGCCTTCCAGTTTTTAGCAGAATGAGCACCAGCACCTATTTAACTCTTGGTTTCACAGTCTATCAGGGCACTACTGATTAGAATTTTGAACTGTCCATGAGTTGGATTCTACCCAAGAATCTAGGGATCACTGAAGTATTGTCAGATAGTGCGACATGCTCAAAGTAGTTTCACTTTTTGCAATTGTGCCACTGTGATCTTATCCATGGTACTTGCATTCAGATATTTGGTTGGTCCATTTGGAATTGCACCCAGAGCATCTAGCACCACTGAAACCACAGTGATTTTCTTTTCCTAGAGGTGCTGAAGTTCAGCTTGTAGGCCTTGATATTTCATAACATTTTCTCTGTCTTTTTCTTCAATATTCTTCCT
This sequence comes from Cyclura pinguis, assembly GCA_030412105.1. Classification (NCBI taxonomy): domain Eukaryota; kingdom Metazoa; phylum Chordata; class Lepidosauria; order Squamata; family Iguanidae; genus Cyclura; species Cyclura pinguis. Next base: position 235,794,730 of record CM059601.1, on the reverse strand, counting down.
CCTTCTCTTCCTCCTCCTTCTTTTTAAACAGATCCTTTGCTTCAACCAAGGGATCTACTGCAGCATCCATTGTTCCTGTACATCCTGGCAGGATGTGGTGGTGGGGCTCTCCTTCTGGCTCTCCTTGCCTCACTGATTACATGCTGTTGCATGAGAAGCAAACATCATTTCATTCCAGTGCCTGCAGGTGAGTAGCATTTTCCCTGTTTTTAGAAGCTGCTTCGTAACACAATTATAGAATCATATAATCCAAATCTACCTTCATATAATTTAAAAAATTAGATCTAATTCTACCCTCTGGGGCAGCAGAGAACAAGACTGCACCCTCTTCTTTGTGATGCCCTTGAGGTATTTAAAGAGTGCAATTATTTCACCCCTCAGTCTTCTCTTTACCCAGATGAACACGCCCAACTCCTTCAGTTTCTTCTCATATGTTTTGTTCTCCATACCTCTTATCATCCTCATTGCCCTTCTCTGAATTTGCTGCAACATGTTTATATCTTTCTTAAAATGAGACACCCAGAACTGAATGCAGTAGCCCAAATGAGGCCTGACCAGTGCAGAACATAGTGGGACTATGACTGTCAGGGTCAGAGACCCGTGCGGCAAGCCAGGCCAGAGAAGGGAGTGGGAGAGCTAGCAGAGTCCTGCCGAGAGGAGTCAAGGAAGCACTTACTCAAAGGAAGTCCATTTACCTAAGCCAGAGCAACAAGTAAAAGCCATAGGCAGAGTTCCAAAAGGCAGGGGTCAGGAGCCAAGAGATCAATCCAAGGTATCAGGAGCCAGGTGCTGGAAGCAAGGAACAGGCAAGAGGAGGGCTTACAAGAAGTTAGCCACAAGCAAAGGGAATCTTCCGAGCAGGCAGTTATATAGCCCAAGGCACAGGTGTGCCCAGTCACTGCTTCTTAGCCAAGGAAGCCTCTCTTTGCTTAGCTCTCTTGAGTCTCCGCCTTGATTGGGGGCTGATTGAAGCAGGCTCCAGGGCATCTTCAGAATCGGATCCCTGTTGCTCTCAAGGAGCAGGCACAGAATTAGATCCCTGTTGCTCTAAAGGAGTAGGCAGAGGGACGTCCGCGTCTGCTTGGTCCATAGCAGCAGGGGGAGCTCTTGAGCTGCAGGACTCATCTCCACCCTGAGCCACAGGGATCAACAGCTGCTGCTCATCATCAACAGCTCTGACAGGGGCTTCAGTTATCACAATTACTTCCCCTTGGCTTGGAAACTATGATTCTATGAATGAAGCCTAAGATAGCAATTGCCTTCTTAGCTGCAGCATCATGCTGCTGGTTTGTGTTCAATTTATGATTAGTAATAATCCCAAGGTCCTTTTCACATGTAGTGCTGCTGACCCAAGTATCCCCCATCCCATGCTTTCAGTTTTTGTGGCCTAAATGTACAGTTTTGCATTTGTCACTGCATTTTATTAATTTCAGTCCAGTCTTCTGGATTATCAAGGTCCTTTTGCATTCTGTTCCTATCTTCCAATATATTAGCTAACCCTCCCAGTTTTGTATCACCTTCAGATTTGCCACAGATTCCCTCCATCCTATCATCTAAATCTTTCATAAAAAATGTAGAAGAGTGTTGGCCTCAGGACAGAACCCGGTGGCATTCCACTTGAGACCTTCTTCCAATCTGAAGCACGGCAACTTATAGAAACTCTTTGAGTATGATTGTCTAACCAATTATGGATCTATCTGATGGTGTTTCCATATTTAGTCAGTTTGCTAATCAAAATATCAAATACTTTGTTGAAATCCAGATAAATGACATCCACAGCATTCAAAGCATCTACTAATCTAGTGACCTGATCAAAGAAACGTATAAGGTTAGTCAGGCATGATATATTCTTGACAGACTCGTGCTGGCTCCTGCTAATCTCTGCATTGTCATCAAGATTCTTGGAGACAGACTTCTGCATAATCCATTCTAATATTTTTCCTGATATTGAGGTGAGGTTGACTGGCCTGTAGTTTCTTGGATCTTCTTTTTTGCCTTTTTTTGAAGAGGGAGACAATGTTTGCCTGTCTCTAGTCCTCTGGCACCTCACCATTCTCCAAGATATTTGGGAAATGATGGCAAGTGGTTCTGCGAGTATGTCAGCAAGTTCCTTCGGTGCTCTGGGATGCATTTCATCTGGCTTTGTGGATTTGAACTTGTTTAGGGTAACTGAGTGATTTCTGACTAATTCCTTATTAATCTTGATTTCCAACCCAGATTCCTGGCCAAGATCTCTGATGACACATGGAAGAGCATAGTTCTCTTTGGGGAAAAATGAAACAAAATAGGCATTGAGTAGTTCTGTCTTTTCATTGCAGTCCATTAGCTTTGTGTCACCCTTGCTGAGCAGCAGTCTCACCTTTTCCTTCATCATTCTCTTGCTTCAAACATTTTTCCAAAATCCCTGTTTGTTGCTCCTTCCTTTCCTAGCCAGTCTCAGCTCATTTTTGAGCTTTAGCTTTCCTTATATTATTACTGCAAGGTTGGGTTATTTTTCCATGGTGGTTCATCTTTCCTTCCACTCTTTATATACTCTTTATTTCTTCTCATTTCCTCCTTGAGTTTAGCCACATTTTTTCAGATGCTTCCCATTTGTCTTCTTAGATGAAATTATTTGTGATTGTGGTTTTAATAGTTCCTTCTTCATAAAATGCTACCCATTCTGGATGTCTTTTTCCTTTAGTATATGTAGCCATATCATTCTGTCCAGTATTTTCCTGAGCTGGATAAAATCAGCTTTCCTGAAAGCCAAGGTTCGTGTTTGTCTATGTTTTTCTTTGGCCTGTCCCACTATTATAAATTCTAGCATTACATGGTCACTGTCCCCAAAAGTACCTACTGCTTTGATTTCTATGAGCAATTCCTTCCTATCGGTTAAGAGCAAGTCCAGGATTGTTGATCCCCTTGTTCCTTCCTCCACCTTTTGAAAGAGGAAATCATCTGCAAGGCATATCAGGAATTTTTTGGAGTTCCTATGCTTAGCAGAGCTAGTCTCTTGGCAGATATCTGGATAACTGAAGTCTTCCATAACTACCACTTCTTGCTTCTTGGAGATTTCTGAGATTTGTTTCAGAAAAGTATTATCTACTACTTTGTCTTGGTTTGGTTGGCTGTAATAAACTTCCACCACAGTATTGTTTTTAATTTTTTTCATTTTTACCTAAATGGTCTCTCACATGGAATTCTATTCAAGTGAATTTGTCGTTGACATAGAATGCTATGTCCCCTCTTTTTTTTCTCAATCCATTTCTTTTGAACAGAGTATATCCTTCAATTGTTGTATTCCAAGCGTGGAAGTCATCTCACCATGTCTCTGTTATACCTACAAAGCCATATTTGCCTTCCTGCACTAGGACTTGAAGCTTGTCTTATTTGTTTCCCAATCTGTACATTGGTGCATAGACTTCTAAAGCCTTGTTTGTTCTTATCTTTTATTTTACTGCAAGTTTTACTGTGGCTCTCATTCCCTCCCTCAACTTCTTTAGAGCTTATTCCTGAGGATACATTTATCATTTCCAACCCCCCAGGGATTTACTTTAAAACTTTCTTGATCAGATTTGCCATGGTTTGCCAAAGACATTCTTCCTCATCTTCATGAAGTGTAGCCCATCTGTGGCCAGTAGTCCTTCATCTAAGAAGTGAAGATGATTGTCCCAGAAGCCAGACCTCTCCTGTTGACACCATCTGCATAGTCAGTCATTCACCTGAAGGATCTTGCTGTCAGTGTGTGGTTCTTTATCCTTCACTGGCAGAACTGATCAGAATACAACTGGTGCCTCTAAACTTTCTACTTTCTTACCCAGGGCTTCATAGTCCAGGGTGAGCTGCTCAAAGGTGTAGCATGTCATTGGTGCCTACATAAATCAGAAGAAAGGCATACTGCTCTATATTCTTGATGAGCTTTGGTGACTTGTCAGTGACATCCTGCATGCCAGGAAGAGAGCACATTTTCTGATTTGTCTTGTCCAGCCAACACACAGTTCCCTCTATATCCCTGAAAAATGAATTCTCTATCACCAGTACCTTTCTTTTCCTCTTGTTGCCATTGACGGTTAGGTTGACTTTTTTCTTGGCATGCTTAGTTGGAGCAGTTCTGAATCCCTTGTACATGGCCTGCTCCTGACAGTGATTGTTCTCCAGGGTGGCCCCTCAGTGTTGCAGCCCTCTCTCTTTCTCCTGGCAGTTTCTTCCTGTTAGTACTGCAGAATCAATTCTCCCTCTGTTCTATTCAGGAAGTTCTCGTTTTCTCTGATGCATTAAAGATTCTCGACATGCAGCTACAGTGTGTTGACCTTCTCTTCCAAGACAGCCACTAGTTTGCACATGCTGCAATTGTAGTCAGTGACTCTTTGTGGTGAGAAGACAAGAACTGCAACATGTTGCAGCAGACAATAACATATCCTTCTGCCTCTATCCCTGCTGTTATTTTTTTCACTCATTTCAGCCTGTTATAACTCTCACTGATGTAACTGTGCATGGTGAAGGACACGTATATCTGGGCTTCAGAGACTGAGTGCCAAAGACTGAGGCAGCAGTTACATGGAGCTAGTGTCTACTAACTTTGCCTCCAAGGAACTCGGTAACCCCACCCTCGTTGACCATGTGCTCAGGGACTACATATGGTCAAAACAAACAAATGCTCCCATTGCAATCCTGTGATGTTTACTCAGATGGAAGGATGGCCATCTGTTGGGAATGCTTTGATGTGTGTTCCTGCATAGCAGGGGGTTGGACTGGATGGCCCCTGCGGTCTCTTCCAACTCTATGATTCTATGATTCTGTGATTCTAACTCTCAGGAAAAAAAGTGAGGGGAAGAAAGACATGTTCTCCCCTTCCCCTGGGTTTTCTTTTCCTTGTAGCAGGGTTTTTCCCTTCACTTTTAGGGAGCCATGGTGGGAGGAAGCCTCCTATGGAATATTTTCTCTCCAGAAGGAATGAAAAGCTTTTCAAGGTATTACTACTCACTCAAATGTCTATTACAAACATGTTTCTGGAAGACAACCTACAGTAACCTTCTCCAATCTGGTGCACTTGAGATGTTTTGGACTATAACTTGAAACACATCTGTAGGGCAAAAGGTTGACATATGCTGATTATGGTGTTAGATAATGAAATACCTATGTCTAACTGTAGAATTCAGTATTTTCAGTATTGCAAAGTTCAGCTTGACATCCCAGTATGCTAAGCTTATGGCTGTAGGAGACTGGTTCTGTTTAAATTACTCACTTCTGTTTAAAAAAAAAAAAGGAACAAAATTTGTGGTTTCTGTTTTCTGTTTTTATTTTTTTCCTGGCTAGATGGCAATAACTAAGATGCATCTGCATGGGTAACTGAAACTGCTAACCTTTGCAGCTTTCAGTTTTTACCTCTTTAGTGTTAACGGTTACAATTTTCCTTGTAGAAAACTACAGCGCGACCTAAATGAGAAACCACATTTTAGGTTATTTGGTAAATGGAGAAGTATGAATAGAATTCCTCTTTAGCACAGCTTGGCATATTATACTTTTTAAAATATAGTTTATTCCTGTTACTTGTTGCAGTAAGAGCAAAAACATAATTCATTATGCTACTTGAAAGTAACTTGTATGTTACTCATTGGTAACTACATTGATAACACATATTTTACAACATTTCTAGCATGTATTTTGCACTTAAAATATAAAAATCTACTATTTACCCCATAGATAGGAGTAACAAGCTGACATTCATAACAGTAAATGGCAATGTTTTAATCAGTTTTTACATTGCTTTAAAAAAAAAGAAATGTTATAGCATGAAAAAGTAACATGTTACAGATAACTTTGTTACTTTTAACATATTATTTTAAATGTTGACCCCAAGACATTTGAATTTTTGAGACAGCAGTCTTGTAGGCATTTACTTGTACTAAAGGGAATGTGATTTCCTTCTGAACAAACATGCATAGGATTCGTTTCTGAAACTACCTTGAAAAGGGTTTATCTGGAACATCTAGAAAAATATTTACCTGTTTTTAAAAACTACTCTGTAAATTTTATGTACGTATCACATTATCCAATGGTATATTCAGGTTTCATAAGAAAATAAGTATTGCATATATTTCTGTTTTTGTAAAATTTCCACCACTTCACACTTCAGTAACTTTAAGAACTGCATACAGGTTTTCAGTGGGACTGGCTCCCTAATTAGTGAGCATAGGATCACAGCCTCCACTGTTTCGTTATTAAGCTGGTTATTAAAGAACCTAAACTTCTCCCAAGTTTATAATTCTGTTTCTTGGTAACCAAAGTGGAAATTTTACATCTGCATAAGAGACGTTTTACGGTCAGCCAGGTTAAGTTCTTATCTTTTTTTGCAATGATATCTTTGGCCCAGAGCTTGAAACATTACTTTATTGAATGGGTCAATATAATGAATGAATCAAATATATGGACATACTGAAGACAATTAAAAAGGGACAAAATAGTATCATAAAAGCTTGATTTTCACAGGTTCAGCCAGGCCATATTACTGGCAAAACCTCCTTAGCCTTTGCTGTTTGTAGTTTTCCTTATCTGCCCCTGTGGGTCTATGAGGAGACCTAATCAAGGGTATCCTAGCTTTCTCCTGTTAAAGCATCTTGCCTGTTAAGAGACAACTGCCAGAAGCTTCATCTATGCCCCTGCTAGGAGGTTCAAGGCCTTTGGCCTCTTAATTGGCTAACTAGACCCAATGTCGTTCCCTTTGGGGAAAAGGGGGTAAAAGTTCCCAGAGTGTTCATGCTCTTGGCTACATTTTTGCTTTCTATATGTCGTCTGTACTTGTATCATACCAGTTTCAATGTGTGGAGCAGAGGTGGGAAACTGAGAGGTTAGGGAACTGAAAATGAATATTCCTAAAGAAAAGAAATGCACTGAATTTCCCCTCCAGGAGGAAATTTTGCCATGTCCCTGTTCTCAGGCCATTTTAGGCTGAGGAGAGGCCTTTTTACAGCAAGAGGTGATTGGAAAAATCAATTTCTGAGTCACTTCCTGTTGGAAAAAGGCCTCTCCTCAGCCTAATATAGCACAAGGGCCCCAGCATTATGAAAGTGCTTCCATATAGCCCAAGGGGTTGTTCAAGGGCATTTTGCAACACACAAATATCAATTTTTAAAAAATACTGGGCTTCTTTTTTTCAAACAAAAGTTTAGAGAGCCACAGAAAATGCCTTGGGACTGCATGTAGACCACTAGGTATATTTTCCTCATCCTTGGTGTAGTTTTGCACTCTGTATGCCCATGTTTTTGTGATCCGAGGGTCTTACCCATAGTATTAGCCTGCATTGCTAAATAACTCTCTTTCTCTCTCTCTGAGATGACTTTTTGGGTTTTCTACTTTTCTACTCTGTTTAAACTAATCCACACTCTTAGTCTGATGCTGAAACTATAATTCTGTTGTTGCCTAAGTACTAAATCCAGTCTTGCACCTTTGTTCCCGTGCTGCTGGGTATATGTGTGTGTGCATCTAAGGCTCTAAACCAATGAGTGCAAATTTGGCCCTTGGCTTTAGACTTTTAGAATGTCTAGTATAAGTCTGATTTCCCCTGACTCAGACTGAGAAGAAATTAATTGAGGTGTTGGTACTGTACTTTATTGTTTTAGATGTTACTCCAGAGTCAGTACATTGTCAGAAGACTTAGGTTGATGGCTGGAATCTGATAGTTCTGGCATCAAACTAAGTAGGCAGTATGATGCTTTATGTCCTATAACATCAATCTATAACTGCTCAGTTTTAGATGGCTTCAGCATGTTGCTAAATTCATTCTTCATTAAAATAGCTTTCCAAGCTCTGTTTTGACCTCACCATGTCATGCCTTTCTGGTTTTAACACTGGCCTACATTTCTGCAAAGTTATTTGTCTCATAGAATCCCACCACATTTTATGTTTTAGAATTCCTGGATCATATCCCCCAATATCTTAAATATTCAATTGCCTGAGCATGTGGATCATGTAATCTATATCCTGAACATCTCATCCAGCTCATCTGATTTTTCTTCAAAATCCTTCCCATTTCTCATACACCTAACACACTTCTGTTTGCAACTAGGATAGTTCTGTTTTCAACTAGAAACCACCATAATATGCCATTGAGATTATGTGAGATCCTGAGACTTCATCATGATGATGTAAATTGTGTCCAGCCACCAAAACAGTATTAGATCGCCATGCCTCATGATATTTTGTTTTTAGGAGACTGACTTTATGAGCAAGCCTCTGGAATGCATTCAGTTCTGGTTAAGTCTGTCACCAGAAGAAGAGGCATCCAGAATCCCAAGATCAATCTGTTCTTAAAGTTTATGGAAGTTTAGATCTGCTGGTCCTATTTCAAAAGGTTGTACCAGGTGGCCTTGCTCATCTATAGCCAGAGCTAATAGAAATTGCCATTAAACTACTCATAATCACATTATATATCCTCAATATTTCTCTATTCTTCTTTGCTTTTTTTTTCTTACTCCACCAGTTTTTGATCTGAGGTTATATGTAAAATTTTCAGAGGGGGAACATTCATTTTGCTCTATGAAATATCACAGTTTTGAAGTGGGTTATCTATGCAATTATTTACTGAATTTTGTAGGCTATGCTGGCTGCCTTGTGGAAAGGTCAAATATAAAGCTAACAAAGTTTGAGGAAGGTTTAAAAATCCCTAACTAAATCTAACTCACATTAAGGAGGAAAGGCTACATATGATTTGCTTGGTCGTGGCTGGTGGTTCCCTTGCCAAGGGAATGGTAAATCCACTCTGGCTTCAGGTTTTAAAGCTAGTAAGAATCTGGAATGGATTCATCATTCCGCTGACATGGGAGCCAGCAGCGATCCCTGGATTGCTCCTATCAAAGTCTTCTTATATTTTCCTACAGAGGATGAGAAAGATGAGGGGTTAACCCTGACAGCCATATCCAGTGAAGGACAAAAGAGTCCACCTAATGGAGAGCACTGTGAAGCTACAAGTGCCCTTGGTGGCAACACAACCAATCCTGGTATGTACATCAATGCAGCTGTTGTTGAACAGCAAAGATGGGTATAAGAACCAGAGGCGCTTGTGTAGCTGCTTCTCAAAGCAGTTTTTGCAAGTTCCACTGTGCAATGGAGAAGGAGGATGGCAGCCATCAAAATGACCCGTTAACATCCTTTGGTTGGGACCAGTGAATATGTTGCAGATGCCACAAGGACTGCTTGAAACAGTTTCATGTAGCAGTTGTTCCACACTATAGAGTAGCCCACAAAATGGACTGCTCACCTTATACAGAGTTTTTCCGCTACCATCGGTCACCACTCTTAGTAATTTCTTGACATTTTTCCATAGTGGATGCTTTCTACCCTGTCCCTAGACAACCACACAAAAAGGGTTAGAGTCCAGAGGGATGCTACTGCTTGTTACAGAGAAGCAGCTTCCTTTGAACTATAATCTCCCAAATTCTAAGGAGACACTGGCATTGTAGGTGGACCTCAAAGTCCCCCACCTCTTAGGGTAACACATCTGTGGGTAACAGTATTAACCAAAGCATAATATACCATTTCCTTTGTCAGTCCTACAGTTTCTAACCTTAATGGCAATACTAATGTAATGACAGTGCAACATTTAAAAAATCCCCCAACATTAGTAGAAATGGATTAGATTTGGGTTAATGAAACATGTTAAACCTTTTCTGTGAATGTTCCAATTTCCACATGAAAGCAAGAAGAAATGAAGGTCTGAATGAATATGGGAAAAGCTAGAGAAATAATGCTGTGTAATGCATTTTTATGTACTTTCCTAACTTGTTCTTGTAAAGGTCCTGAGACTGGTGAAAGTTTTAAACTGGAACCCAAGATGGATCAGAATCCCACAGCTGGAGCTGAGGTAGAATCAGAATCTAAAACAGAGGAAAAAGCTGGAACAGAGACAGATTTTCGAGAGGTCATGGTTGACAGTGCAGCCTTGGAAGCCATTGATGACTGTTTTCCTGATCCGTGTGATGCTTGATTAGATCTGCTTCTCTTATGGTTTCTTTCAGCCTTGGAAACTGGTGGTTCTTCACTCCATCCTGTTTCAAAATAATGGTGTCCTTTGTAAATCACCTGCCTACACTAGCCAAGTCTGCACATCTGTTTCAAAATAATCCACATTGGCCAGTGTGGTGCTTCTGCACCTAACCGCATTAGCTTTAGAATTAAATATGAGAAATGTAGGCATAAGATTTTTTATCCTCTGATCATTTAAATAATTTAAGCAACACTGTTGTTTCTGTGTGAGCATTTGGTTTCCTTGAATTCTTGGTTTTTGGTCTTGGTTCTGTCCAGGCCTGGACACACAATGGAGAAAATACCAAAGAAAAAATCAAAAGCAGAAATCCCCTAGAAAATCCCATAGAGATTTTCAGCTCTGTCACACAGATGTTTAGGTTTTCCAAATTCTTATGATCAAAAGTAGTATAATCTACTTCCATTTTGTTGGGTTTACGTGCCAACCAAAATTACTCCCATCCCTGATTCAAGGATCCATTGAGTAAAGTACCTACTGTAGACTTCCTTTACCAGGAAGAGGTGGGATATGCATTCAGAGGACTTCGGGGATCTTCTGCATGCTGTTTGCAAATGATTGTGAAGCCATTTGGAGAGGGAATCCTTTGCCCATTTTGGAGCATGGAAATATATTGAAATTCACTCCATCTGTGATTTGACCATAACCCTTGACGTCTCACCCAGTTCTGAGATAAACTGATCCCCTGCCCTCATTGCTGTTTGCCATTTTGAAAGGAATGCTAACAGATGCATTTTCTTACATGAGTTCTATACATGACTAGCAGCTAATATTGTATTGTTTTATTTGTTTTACTTTCTGAGATGGAATTTCCATCAACAATTGACTTCAACATAATTATTCTTAGCATTCATCTTGGTTTTTTTTTTTTTGAGTTTCAAGCAGTTTGCATACATAATCAATGTAATTTACAGCAGGTGCTTCATTACGTTGTTTATCTTTGTTGTGAATATACTTGCAGCTTATTTTAGACGAAAGGCTTCAGAAATCCAGGTGTCTTTCAGGCTTACTTTTCTTATAGCTATAATGGCTTCACTGTTGATATCTGGAAAAATTGTACAGAGGAAAAGACCACCAATGGTTAACAGTCAGGATGGCAATATACTACCTCCAGTATTTGGGACATATGCCTCTGAGTACTGGCTACAGGGATTATAAATGGGAGGGTGCTGTTGTGCTTATGGGCTTCCCATAAGGATCTCACTGGCCACTATGGGAAACAGGATGTTGGACTAGACAAGCCCACATGGCTCTTAAGTTCTGTTGACTTTGCAATGTGTTTAAGGGATTTATGCTTTTTTTTTTTTTAAAGATGGTGTCTGAATTTTTCATTACCATGAACATCAATGTGATGTTCAGAACTGGACCTATGACTTGAAGTTCTTGGTGCCACAGCTAAAGGAATATGGGATTTACTCTTCCTTAGCATGCTGTGGAAATTTAACTACAGGGGGCAGGAACATACAGCTAAAAAGAAGTTGCTTTGTGTTTATCCACTGTGTGCATTTCCAAAAACCCTGGGGGGGATGATCATGGCTTTGATATGACAGTAGAGTCCATGGTTAAGAGAAAGATTCTTATGTGGCACCCTCATGCTGCTTCTGGACCAAATCTTTACTACAGATTCTTGAGACATTGGGTGAGTGGAAAAGATGTTCACTTTCTCTTCCTATTCTGAAAGCATTCCTCAGTGGCCACATATAGGACTAGTTGCATTTCCCACAGATGTTTATACCACTTGCACCTTGGCACAAGGTTTTGCCACTTGTCTACCTAAAGCTTATTTCCATAGTGGTGAGTATGATAGTGAAATCTTAGAATTAAAAACCTTCACTAAATATGCCTCTTTAACTCTGTACTGGTCTAAAGTACTGGAATATTGAGAATCCTGCTGTGCTTTTCAGCTGGGGGCTGTATGCTTATTGCACTATAGAAGACGCATGGTCAACTAATAATATAGTTTCAAAAACTCTGCAGAACAACTACAGTTAGCCATGTCACTCCATTTTCTTACTCTATATTGCAGCAATAAAAAGCCAGAAAAATTTATTCAATGTTTTTTTCCTGTGTTCATGCTATAATGTTTTTTTAAATGATGCAGCAGTTAATAAAGCAGATTGTTTGTACACCTGTGTGGAAAAATAGGAGTATTTGTTCATCTGTCTTTTCTTTATATAGCGAGCCCTCAGTATCTACTAGGGTCTGGTTCCAGGACACACACACCGCCCCCCCGTGGATACCAAAGTTTGTAAATGCTCAAGTCCCATTATGTACAATGGTGTAGTAAAATGGCATCTCTGATACAAAATGACAAAATCAAAGTTTGCTTTTTGGATTTTTTAGAATATTTTCAAGTCACGGTTGGCTGAATCTGTGGATACAGAATCCATGGACATGCAGGGCCAACAGCACAGGCAAAACCACCACTTAGGAAGCTCCTGCAGGACAGAATGGACCATATCTCTAGGAGAGGGGAGAGTGAAGAATGCTATGTTTTATTGCATGAAGCTTTCAGTGCAGCAATGCAGCCCCACCCAGATTCCTTCAATCTACAAAACACACAGAAAAAAAGCACAGGAAAAGTGGCAAATAGAACTCCATCAGAAGCATTAAAGGCCATGGTTTGTCATTTAGAGGCTATCTCCCCTTGTTCCTGTAAAGAAGCCTGCCAAGGTCTGGGGAAGGATGGAAATAGCTCCCAGACCCTCAAATATGGCCCAGCCTTGCTCTGGAAAGTGGAGCTGCAATAAGCTCTTCTCCTCCAAGCTATTTCCTTCACAGTTCCTTGGATTCCATTTTTTCAAAACTCCTATTTGTTCCACTTGAGCTCCACCAATGGAAACCATCCTGATCAGCACCTATAGCTAACTGGAAAGCCCATGTACGGAGACAGTAAGAACTTAGCCTTTAAAAAGGACCAGTTGCAACCCATCCTTTTAAAGCCCAGTTGAATGGTGCAGGGGCACAACTCTTTCCTGGCCTCTGTTTTCAGCCCACTAGCAGGGGCAGAGAAGCAGTGATCTCAGTGAAGGTGGCCAGAATTTACACCCCCCCCCCTCCAATCCCTGCTTAACCAAGATGAGGTTGGGTTATGTTTGTATATGTTTGGTGGGGAGTGGGGTCATTTCTGCACTGCACTGTCACAGTGTTGTTATTCAACTTTCAACATCCTATGAAATCCTGGGGTTTGTAGTTTATTAAAGCCAAAGAGCTCTCTGGCTGAGAATTCTAAAGTCTCCTCCCTAAACTACAAACGTCAGGATTCCATAGGATGTTGAAAGAGGAATAATAACACCGTAACAGTGTAGTGCAGAAATGGCTTGGGAGTAGCTACTATATATGTGCACTTATAAACCTTAACAAAACAGGGTGTGATTCTTAAGGTGCTGTTGCTACCAGTCATAGGATAGAAGCAAGCAGATGTTCTTAAGTGTTTTGGACTTTTTTTTTCCTGTTGCCATTCACCTGACTCAGTGGTCCAGCCAATATAATGATAAACAGTAAGCATCTCTAGAACAGGATGAATCCTTAGAGGGCTTGTGGTACATGTTGCTTTCATTAGTCTTTTTCAAATCTCTACTCAAGATTTTGGCCTGCTAGAGACCCTGACGTGTCTTAGGCCCTTTCCGCATGAGATGGCAGAAACGCCTCATGACGTGGTAGGAGCAGAGTTTATGGCCGCATTTCTGCAACGTTTCTGCGACGCAGCATTCCGCATCCTCCTCCGCTTGAGGCGGCGAAGACTGCTTTCTCGTTCCACACTACAGCGTTCGTCACTACTCCCCTGCTCTGTCTATAGCCCGCCCCAGCCCATTTCATTGGATCCTTTTTTAAAAAAAAATCTTGGGAAGGACGTCCCTACGCAGCCATAACATCACGTGTGCTGAGCCAGGTCCGCCCTGAACCCACCCATGCCTGCAAGAATGTGCTTCAACGGTTCCGCATGTAGTTGTAGAAACGTAGTAGAAGCGGCCTCAGGGAGTGAAAACGCATTTTTTCCGTTGCTCAAATATGATGCTTTAGCAGCATGCAAAGGCGCGCCAGCAACTTAACATCAACTTAATAGCAACAACGTCGTGTGGATGCATGCCTCCTCAAGCTGTCGCAGCTATGCAGTGACTACACCGTGCGGAAAGAGCCTTAGTGTATGCTTTATTCAGACACTTTAATTAATTTGTTGTTGGTGTTGTTGGTTTTGCTTGCCCAATGAATGGTGTCTCAATTCAGATTTTCAGTCTTCCTTTGTCTGAAGGATTTCACCCACTGAGATCTGAGAAAGTAAAGGGTCTTTCCATCACTACCACTATCAGCACGCAGTCCTGAGGTCCTATTATTTCTGTCTGTTCATTGCCATGAAAGTTTATAACATAACAACAGATAATCTTGCATTTACCACAGATAATCTTGTATGTACCACAAGTACTCAGCCAGCAGTAAAGCTGTTCCTTGAAGAACTGCATTTTAACCAAGTTGCTACTAGGTGGTAGCAAATCATCAAGGAAAGCTTATAGAATGAGATGTTTGTTTCTCAGAAGCCAAGCAAAGGTTGTTTCCCAGATCTGATTCAAAAAACACCTTTCAGAAGAAGAGCTCACTGGGTCCTCGCTCTAGTTGATATTCTTCTATTGTGCAAGGAAAAAAAATTATTACAGGCAATATGCATTCCTCTTGATACGTAGTTTGATCTTGAAGGCCTGCTTGCTATTCAGAGGGCAGGGCTTGAAATATGTTAAAGCTGTTCAAAACCTTTTGGCTACTTTGCCGGGTCTAGCAATGGAGATTTTATCCTTCCCCATTCTACTGCTTTCTCTTGTCCACCACAGTCCAAAATACCCCAATAACAGAAGCATATTTAGGGTGGGGCAAGTCGGCTGCTTGCCCTGGGCACCGATGCTGGTGGCAGAGCGCAAAAAAGCAGTGTCCAAAGAAGCAGAGGAGAAGGAGGAGGAAAAGGAAACTTCCATGCTTGTCCTGGGTGCTGTTTATGCTAGATGCGCCTCTGCCCAATAGTTTTCCAAACATGGTGGAGGGAGGGAACCCATCAGTAGAAGGGGATTCCAGATCACCACTCCAACAAAATGACCATCTCCTTTGCTCAGTTTTAGAAGTTGAAATAAAGTTTCTGAGCATGCTCAGGAATGTCACTAATGTAAATGGGCAGCTTGTGTATATGCTGTTCTGCTGCGAAATTTAGGATTATTTGATTTCTGTACATACAACAATATCTTGCATTTGATAATAAAGGGTTGTGTTTATATCTGGCTTTTACAGCCAGCCCTCCACATTTGAGAGTTTAATTTTGATGGGTTTATTTGTGAGTTTTTTCAACTCCTGCCCCTTTACCTCAGGCACTTATTTCCTGGGGGAAGCTTCCCTCTAAGCAGCTCTGATCAGGCTGCGCAGCCTTCAGGAATCACTTCTGGTCCTCCTCCTCCTCCTCCTCCACCATCAGCTGCTGTCTGGCCAGCAAAGGACAGCTTGCAGCCTGATTTCTGAGCACCACAAACCCTTTCCCAAAGTGCCCCCCACAACCACGGAAGGAGATGAGGAAGAGAGAGGAAATATAAGGCCATCATGCTAACCCACCCCCTGCCCTCTCCTTTCCCTGACCTGGTTGGCACCCAGAGTGCCCATTCTCCCCGTGATGCCTTGACCCTCTTCATACAAACAGACACACACATTTTGATATCTGCAATATTTCCTCTTTTGCAAGGGTCCTGTGCCCCTAACCCTCATGAATGTGGACAGCCAACTATACTACTACTTTTATTTCACAGAACAGAAAATCTTTCGTCTTCTTAGAATCATAGAATCATAGAAATGTAGAGTTGGAAGAGACCACATGGGCCATCCAGTCCAACCCCCTGCCATGCAGGAACACCCTCAAAGCACTCCCGACAGATGGCCATCCAGCCTCTGCTTAAAAACCTCCAAAGAAGGAGACTCCACTACACTCTGAGGCAGCATATTCCACTGCCGGACAGCCCTGACCATGAGGAAGTTCTTCCTGAGGTTCAGGTGGAATCTCCTTTCCTGCAGCTTGAATCCATTGCTTCTTGTTCTGGTCTCTGGAGCAGCAGAAAACAAGCCCTCTCCTTCCTCTACATGGCATCCCTTCAAATATTTAAACATGGCTATCATGTCCCCTCTTAACCTTCTCTTCTGCAGACTAAACATACCCAGCTCTCTAAGTCTATCCTCATAGGGCATGTCTTCCAGGCCTCTCACCATTTTGGTCACCCTCCTCTGGACCTGCTCCAGCCTGACCATGTCCTTCTTGAATTGGGGTGCCCAGAACTGGACACAGTATTCAAGATGAGGTCTAATCAAAGCAGAGTAGAGTGGTAACCAGTACCTCCCTCGATCTAGACACCATATTCCTATTGATGCAGCCGAGAATTGCATTGGCTTTCTTGGCTGCCGCATCACACTGCTGACTTATGTTCAGTTTGTGGTCTATTAAAACTCCTAGATCCCTTTCACACCTACTGCTATCCAGCCACGTGTCCCCCATCCTATATTTCTGTATTCCAGTTTTTCTACCTAAGTGTAGGACCTTACACTTCTCTCTGTTGAATTTCATTTTGCTAGCTTTGGCCCAGCTCTTCAATCTATCCAGGTCATTTTGAATTTTGATCCTGTCCTCTGGCGTTTTAGCAACCCCTCCCAATTTGGTGTCATCTGCAAATTTGATCAGCATGCCCTCTATTCCTTCCTCCAAGTCGTTGATGAAGATATTGAACAGCACTGGGCCCAGGACAGAACCCTGTGGCGCCCCGCTAGTCACTTCTCTCCAGGATGAAACGCAGCCATTCGTGATCACCCTTTGGGTTCGGTCGGTCAACCAATAACAATCCAACTAACAGTAGCCCTGTCCAGCCCACATTTTACTAGCTTCTTTGCAAGAATGTCATGGGGAACTTTGTCAAAGGCCTTACTGAAATCGAGAAATGCTACATCCACAGCATTCCCTTCATCTATCAAGCTAGTAACTCTATCATAAAAAGAGATAAGATTAGTCTGGCATGACTTATTTTTGAGAAATCCATGTTGACTTCTCGTGATTACCGCGTTGCTTTCTAAGTGATTAGAAACTGACTGCTTAATGATCTGCTCCAGAATCTTTCCGGGTACTGATGTCAGGCTGACTGGGCGATAATGATTTGGGTCCTCTTTTTTTCCCTTCTTGAAGATGGGGACAACATTTGCCCTCTTCCAGTCTGCTGGAACATCTCCTGTCCTCCAAGATTTCTCAAAGATTATAGCAAGCGGTTCCGAAATGACCTCTGCCTGTTCTTTTAATATCCTAGGATGCAATTCATCTGGCCCTGGAGACTTGAATTCATCCAGTGTGGCCAGGTATTCCTATACCACCTCTCTACCTATTATATGCCTCATTTCCCCTGCTTCGTCACCTGCTCCCCAATCACCAGGTTGAGTGCTTGTATCCTTCTGGGAAAAAACTGAGGCAAAGAAGGTGTTGAGTAGTTCTGCCTTTTCTCTTTCTCCTGTTAGTAATTCACCATCTTCTCTGCGCAGAGACCCTATCTTCTCCTTCTTTTTCCTTTTGCTACGGACATATTTAAAAAAGCCCTTTTTATTGTTTTTAATGTCTCTGGCCAGCCTAAGTTCGTTCTGTGCTTTAGCCTTTCTGACCTCCTCCCTACATCTCCTAGCTACTTGCTTAAATTCTTCTTTGGTGGTTTCCCCCTTCTTCCATTTCCTGTACATGTTTCTCTTAACGCTTAGCTCAACTGAAAGTTCTTTAGTCAACCATTCTGGTATCTTCAGATGCCTTCCATTTTTCCTCCTTATTGGCACAGTTTTAGACTGTGCCTTCAGTATTTCCCTTTTAAGGAACTCCCATGCCTTCTGAACTCCTTTCCCTTTCACTATTCTTGACCACTGAATTCCAGCCAGCAGCTCCCTAAGTTTACAGAAGTCTGCTTTTTTAAAATCTAAGATCAGTGTCTGGCTACACTTAACTTCTGCTTCCCACTGAATGCCAAATTCCAATAGGGCATGGTCGCTCCCCCCTAAAGATCCAACCACTTCTACCTCATTAACAAGGTCATCCCTGTTCGTCAGAATCAGATCTAAAATATTTGATCCCCTTGTGGCCTCTTCCACCTTCTGGACCTTGAAATTATCTGTAAGACAAGCAAGAAACTTGCTGGACCTTGCTGTCTTGGCAGAGTTTGACTGCCAACATGTATCCAGGTAATTGAAATCTCCTACTATTACTGTATCTCTCCTTTTTGAATGTGCAGTCATTTGGTTGAGGAAGGCTTCATCAAAGTCCTCAGTCTGTGTTGGAGGTCTGTAGTAACCCCCCACCAGAATATCCCTATTGTTTCTCGCTCCCTTAATTCTTACCCAGATGCTCTCGACCTGGCTTTCTGGGTTTAAGTCACGGATCTCTTCACAGGTGAAAACATCCTTGACAAACAAGGCTACTCCTCCTTTCTTGTTTGGTCTATTTTTACAAAATAGCCTATACCCCTCTATTCCTACATTCCAATCATGAGACTCATCCCACCAGGTCTCAGTGATGCCTATCAAATCGTATTTATTTTGTTGTACTAGGAGTTCAAGTTCATCTTGCTTGCTTCCCATACTCCGTGCATTAGTGTAGAGACACTTAAATCCCCGGGCCCTTCCTGCAAGTCCTGTACTATAGTTTCTACTCCTCCTGCCACTGACTGCTTGTACTACTTGTCCAATATCATTTGGGCCTTTTCCCCCTGCACTCGCCGAGTCCTGTCCTTGAATAGTATTGTCTCCCTCCCCAGCGGAACTTAGTTTAAAGACCTCTGAATCCTCCTTGCGAGATTGTTTGCAAAAACATTCCTGCCAAGTTTCGTGAGGTGCAGCCCATCCCTTGCCAGAAGCCCACGTTCATGGAAATTCAGGCTGTGTTCCAAAAACCCAAACCGTTGCCAGCTGCACCACTTGCGGAGCCAGTTGTTGACCTCTGCTATTGTCTTTTCCCTACGTGCGCCATATCCTTGAACAGGGAGGAGAGGCGAAATAACCACCTGCGCACTAAGGTCCTTAAGCTTCGTCCCCATAAGCTCGTAGTCCTTTGCGATGTGGTAAAAGCTGCTCCTCGCAGTGTCATTGGTTCCGACATGAACCAAAATGAGAGGCTTATGGTCAGTGGGCTTGACCAGCCTGATTAGCCTCTCCGTTATGTAGTTGATCTTGGCTCCAGGAAGACAGCAGACCTCTTGATTGAGCTTGTCCGGTTTGCAATTGCCGTTTCATTTCCTCTGAGCAAGGAGTCCCCAACAACCAGAACTCGCCTCCTCTGAGGCTTCTCCAGGGTTCCTCGATGAGCACGTTCTTCTAGGACTGCCTGGGCATTCTGTTGAGACTGGGAGCGTTGATCTAGTTCCCGTTGCCAAAGTTGGATTCCTTCTCGTGGACATTCTGTTCCCTCCTCCTGGTGCTCCTCATCGTTCGTAAGGCCAAGAACTTTGAAGCGATTGTGTAGGTTGAGAGTCTCTGTTACCTTCCTGGACCTTCTGCTCCTACGTGTGACATTCCTCCAAGTCTCCGTTTCCTGGCACAGTGTGTTGACTTCCTGACCTGGCAGCTCCTCCGTGCATTTGGTCTTCCGGTACGTCTTCTCTGCCCTATCCAAAAACTCCTCCCCTTCCCTAATAAGATGAAGATTAGAAACTCATGCCTTCAGCTGGCAAACCTTCTCCTCCAAGAAGGTCACCAGCTTGCACTTGGCGAAGGTGTACCCGACAACATCTTGTGGCAAGAAAAGGAACATCCCACAAGTGCTACAGGTGACTGCGGCAGCTCCCTCACCTTCCATCCTAGATACTACAGAGAGTAGTACAGGAAGCAGTTCTAGAAAGAATAACTGGGCTTTCTTTCTGAAATTCAGCTGTATAAGCTACGTCTGCTCTACTGATTGTGAAGGGTGAACCTGAAGGATGGAAGTAGAGGACTTTAACAGTGCGTGCCTTTGGCGCACGCCGTTGGGAGCTCCTAATAAGACTCCTCTCCCCTAGCTGGCTCCTCCCCCTCGTTAGTCAGACCGTGTGCTCAGGGAGAGCACACGGCCAGCATAGGGAGACTAAACAAAAACAAGCAAATAATATTCTCAACATAAAGCTGTATTATCTCTTACCATTAACTGGCCTTCTGCAAATTGTTAATATCATCTGGAGGGCCAGCTGTTTATCACTCCTGTTGAAGGATGTGTAAGGATCTGGTTTATCATCCTTTAACACAGAAAAGCCTATGGATAGTGAACCCATTGGTAGAGAACACATGTGCTCTGTCCTTAACAAAGGGCATATGGGGAAAATATTGGAGAGTACCCAATGGAATCCACAGGAAAAAAGGAAGCTACTTCTCCAAGTGCTCAGTGGATGGCTATTTTTATTTTTTTTAATTTGGAACAAGCCCTATTCATCGCGCTTGGAGATGTAGTTCTCTTTTTTCCTGTGGCTTAACAAAGCTCTGTGCCTTGCAGTCTAGTCCTATTTATAAATAGCCTATTGCAACAAAGTGTCTAGAGCTCTAGGGCACTGAATTTCCATTTGCTTATGCCACTGGTGGCAAATCATAAAAGAGAGAAAAAGCACGCAGTAGGCTCTGTTTCCGTTATGCAGGGAATGGCTTGTTTTTATCACACAAAAGCAGTTTCCTGTACTTGTAAATAAAAGATTGCTGACATCCAGAGAAATTGCTCATCTTGTGAACAATTTGATGATTATCAGAGGAACAGTATTACAATGTGGGCTCCGCTTTAAACTCTGCTCTTTTTCTCACATCTGTGTTTGTAGGTTTTTCAGGTTCCTTGGCAATTCAGTGCAAAACAAAATGTTTCCTTTTCAGTGTGCAGGTGTCAATTCTATCCAACGTAGTTTTAGTCCAGAGAACTTGGATTTAGCTAGTTGAATTTTATAGGCTCAACGTGTTTCAGATGAGCATGGAAATGTTTTGAAACAAACTCAGTCTAACAACAGCAGCAGAACCAGCCACCTTGGATTCCACACAAGGAGAAACTTAAATAAATAAATAGAAATAAAACTCATGTGCTTAAAGCAGAGTTATCGCCATAGTTATCAATTGCTCCAAATCTCTTACCACCTTCTTCTTCTTACTCCCAGCAGCACTCTAACTCCAGCTCTGTTAAGCAGTTATGCCCATGTAGTGTGTATGTGTGTGTTATGTGTCTTCAGATCATGACCCCAGGGTGAACCTACCATAGGATCTTCTTGCAAGATTTGTTCAGAGGAGGTTTGCTATTGCCTTCCTCTGAGGCTAAGACAGTGTTGCATGCTCAAGTCAACCAGTGAGTTTCTGTGGTGAGTAGTTATTTGAATCCAGGTTCCCTAGAGTCCTACTTCAGCCATGCTAGTTCTAAAATTGTATACTGGTAAACAAGTGAAGGAGGGGACCACTCTTTATTGCAGATCTCTGCATGTTCAGCAGGAGGGCCTACAAGGGCTGAACTCTGTGTTAAGATCCTTGGTTGTACAAAGGGTTCTACTCCCATTCAAGTAAAAGTAACTAGAAGCTCCATGCAAGCTCCCCATTCTACACAGGCAAGGTAAGGACTTCAAGGATGGAGCCAGTATATACAAGGATGTCGGAGTGAGATCAGCACGTGGGGTTCCATGCTTCTTAAACATGTTATTCTACCTTATTGAGGCTTAACACCTATATGAGGTTTGTTACAGTATTGTCACACTGCTCTGCTGGTCATAGAAGCAACCTGGAGAGACACTTATAAGAGGGGGAATGGACTTGTTATCCCGTAGGTTTCTGTTCATACCAATCAAGGAGCTTCCTATGTACCCATAGTCTCATGAAACAAAAAGAGCTTGGGGGAAAAAAGAGCTTTTTGACTACCAGAATCTCCTTGCCAGCATAGTCACAATGAGCACTTTCTCAGGCATTGTGCAAGAAGGTATTCCAGTACCTCCTTATGCAGCACCTCTCCTCCAGATGCCTAATGGCAACCCACACAGTCAATCAGTGGCCAGTGGTGGTGCTGTACCCTCACGCTATCTGGATGCTGTTGCACAGTTGCAGGAAGGGAGTAGCCTTCACTTTCCCAGACCTGCAGAAATATGCTGGAATTCTAGGATGATGAAGGCTTCTGCTGTTGCCCTGGCTGCCCAACAGGATTAAGACAGGGTGCATCTTTAGAGCTCCTGCAGCCACTTATTGTCTATATAGTGCTGTTTGTTCCCCAGTCCACCGCTGGGGAGCAAAAAGCAGACTTTGCTTTCCTGACCCCTAGCATAAGTACACTGGAAAAGCCTTATATGTCATTGGCAACAAAACAGAATATTGGCCATGAGGCTCCACGTTCAAAACCTGGATGCCTCCTACTAGAAAGGTCTGGGGATAAGACATACAGACAGGTACATCTGAGAAAGTGTGCTATCACAACCAATCAAAGACAGTGGTGCTTGGAACAACTGCCTGTTTTTTGGCTCGTTCCTGTATGGCTACACCTCCTTCCATTGTCATTTAAATCATGGAATTGGCAGGGACCTTAAAGATCATCTCGTCTAACTCCCCATCAAGTCAAGTGTTTCCCACTGATGGCCGTTCAGTATTCACTTAAAAATGTCTTACAAATAAGAGCTTCACCTGTTTTTCGAAACAGTCTCCTCACTGTTACACAGAGCATGCTATCTAGTTTGTCCTAACATTTAGTCAAAATCGCCACATTCGTAAAGTTCAACCTGCTGATGATCACGCCCTGCTCTTTGGAACAATAGAAAGAAATCTGCAGCCTTATTTATGTGGCAGTTTTTCAGACAACTGAACTGAGGTTTTCTTGGCAAGATTTGTTTAGAGAGGGTTTGTCTTTGCCTTTTTCTGAAGCCATTTCTGCACTACTTTGTTATAGTGCTATTATTACACTTTCAACATCTTATGGAACCTGAGGTTTGCAGTTTAGAGAGGGGCCTCAAGGTTGTGCATTTTATTTTTGCACACTTGTGTTCCTAGGGGTCATCAAGGCCCCTTCCTAAACTGCAAACGGAAAGGCCCTGAGTCTGAGGCCCTTTTCACATGTGGGGGGGCGGGGAACGGTGTAGAGCTACCTCTCATGGAGGTCGTCTACACCGTAGAGTGGACTGGCATGGACTACTTTTTGCAGTTTCACACCAGAATCCACTCAGGAGCGGCCGGAACTAGCCGGGCTGCGTGTTTTTTAAAAACCTCTTTTTAGAGGTTTTTAAAAAGCACGGAGCACGCAGCCCCGTGCCACTCCGTCGCCCGGCTCTAAAGTGGATCTGCAGGCGTGCACAAGTGCGTGCCTGCAGATCTGCCGGGGGCGGGCTTCCGGCTAGCGAGCTTCTCCGGTTGGTGGAGAGCCTCCACCAACCGGAAGCTGCCATCTGCGATGCCAGAGGAGTGTGGAGCAGTGAGCTCGCGCTGCTCCACGCGGCGGCGGACTTACCCGGCTGGAGGTAAGCTCCGTTTTGGGGCGTTTTCGCCCATTCCCCCCCCCCGACATGTGAAAAGGGCCTGAGAAAAGTGTGACTTGCCTAAGGTTACCTAGTGAGTTTCCATGGCCAAACAGGGATTTGAGATGTGGTCTCCAGAATCGTGGCTTGACACTCAAACCACTGCACCACACTAGTTCTCTGTTATTAATAACTTACTGATTAAATCTCTCTCTAAAGCTACAGTAATGTGTAGTATGTGGGGCTGACTCTGAAGACGTAATGAAAGCAACAGTTAGTACAAAACATAATTGCTAGGTTTCTAACTGGGGCCAACTAAGGCCCTTTTTGCATGGCATTTTCCATGTGAAAGGGCCCCTCGAGCATCGCGCAAATGTGAGGAGCGGTCCACACGATGCACTCACATTTGCACGACGCTCAAGGGCCTGGCAGGCACCGTTCACACACTTTTTCATTTTCGGCTTTAAGCCGAAAATGGTGTGCGGTCGCACATTGCTCTGTGGCCCCGCGTGCACTTGCTGTGCGTGCGGAGCCTCGGGAGCCAGGCCGGTCGAGCTTCCTAGGCTCCACTGCAAAAGGAAGAGACAGGGCTGTCACGTTAGCAGGCAGCTCGTGCGGAGCTGAAGGACCCCAGATGAGAGAGCCTCTCTCCGGAGGCTGCTTGCGCAAGCACCGCACCCCAGCGCCAAGAAAAAGTGAGTTGCAGAAAGGACGTCTGTGGCACATATTTTTTCTTTTTTTTTGGCCATCAACTTACAGTTTATTTAGCATTTACTGGTACAGTTACATTCTACCTTGCTTTCCATGCTCTGTTTCCTTAACTGTTTCAGTATTAGAGCTACTAATCTTGATTACCTTTCTTCTTCCAGTATAAAATATCCTACATTTCCAGATTTAGCTTGAGCCGTGGTGTTGCTGTGTAATGAAATGTGCCATCCCATTCCAGGCCTTCTGTGTCTGTAAATTTCCTTTCCCTTCCAGCTTGTTTTCATTGCACTATCCAGTGTACTTGGCTCCATTGGGAAATACGTATGTTCCTCATCCATGCAACATTTTGTTCTTAAATCCACTTTCATAGGGCAGCTTCCCTAAACCATTCATCATTCTTCCAGCTTCTTTGGTAAATAATTCAATTTGGAGCGGTACGAATACTATATCCATTCTTTTCAAGAACTCCATTGGATGTTCTCATACCATCATATTTATCTTGGTTCAGAAATATAATTGGTATTTTATAAACTTCAGGACCTTTATGTTCCTTTGCGAGAAGCTTCCTGACTTTTGAAGCAAATGACCCTTCCATCTTATGAACTTCAGCGAGGGTCCAAGAGACTGAAAACGCTGCTCCAAATGGCACATATTTTATAGATTTAGGGTGGTGCAATGGTTTGGCCAGGTCACTCTCTTGAAGCCTCAGAGGAAGGCAATGGCAAACCTTCTTTGAACAAAACTAGTTAAGAAAATCCCATGAAAGGTTTCCCATAGGGTTGCCATAAGTCAGAAACAACTTGAAAGTACACTCCTCCTCCAACAACTGGCTATCTGGTTGTTTCAGGGCACAATTCCAAGCATTAATCCACCTCCTTCTCAGCATGAACCCATTTTATAGACTTGAATTGTGAAATGAATTCACTTAAGGAAGTTCCCAGAGGCAATCCTGGGTTGCATTGATAGGAGTAGTGTTGAGATCAAGGGAAGTAATAATATCACTCTATTCTGCTTTGGTTAGGCCTCACCTGGACTACTGTGTCCAGTTCTGAGCACCACAATTCAAGAAGGATATTGATAAGCTGGAACATGTCCAGAGGAGGGTGACCAAAATGGTGAAGGGTCTGGAAACCATGCCCTATGAGGAGTGGCTTAGGGAGATAGGTATGTTTAGCCTGAAGAAAAGAAGGTTAAGAGGTGACATGGTAGCCATGTTTAAATATTTGAAGTGACGCCATGTTGAAGATGGAGCAAGCTTGTTTTCTGCTGCTCCAGAGACTAGGACATAGAGCAGTGGATTCAAACTACAGGAAGAGATTTAACCTAAACATCAGGAACAACTTCCTGATGGTAAGAGCCATTCAACAACAACAACAACAACAACAACAACAACAACAAACCAACAACAATGGAATATGCTGCCTCAGAGTGTGGTGAAGTCTCCTTCTTTGGAAGTATTTAAACACAGGCTGGATGGCCATTTGTTGGGGGTGCTTTGAGTGTGTGTTCCTGCATGGAAAAGGATTGGACTCAATGGCCCTTGTGGTTTCTTCCAATTCTATGATTCTATGCAATTGTTTTTAATCCTCTCCTCCAGCCTGACACCTTCAGTGACCCCTCCTAAATGGTGCATGTGGGCCTTATAACATCCCAGAGGGGTCTTGGAGGATAGTGTGTATGTGTGTTGTGGTTGTGGGATGTACATGCTAAGGGATAAGAAATGTTCCTTCCATTAATTTCTTAAATCTCATCAAGCAACCCAAGCTACTATGCGAATTTGGACTGTTTACTGTCTCTTCCCCTTTGACTGAAGGCTGGACTATACATTAAACCAAACAACCAATAAACCCAAGTTTAAAGAGTTGGGGCACTTCCCAAGCCATCAAATAATATGCCTAACTTTCAGTTCTGTTTTGTTTTGGAGAACAATAAGCTCCCAAACCTGCTAATTTGGCAAATTAAAAAAGAGGGGAAAGTCAGCTAAATACTTCTGTAAAGTTCATATAGAGTAGAAAACAGCAGCCACAAACCCCATCTGTGCCCTGCTCTTTTGCACATTAGACAAAAGAGGAAGACTGTACCAGGCCTGGGAGGAGATGTGAGATAGATTCGCTGATGACAGCCTCTAACTAGATCAGCATGCTCAGTTGGAAGTATACCCCATGCCTGCCTGCAACACGCTTTTCTTTAGACAGGGCATACAGCCTTGAAAATGAACCTGGGTACTGTTTTTCTAATTACAATCCTGATTGCTTTCCCCTTCAGCCTGAAAGGTAAGTTTGCAATCAATTCCTTCCTTCCTCCCTTCTGGATATGGCAAAATACTATGGCATTACAGGCATTTACAATAAGGATGCATCTTTTAATCCTAAAGATTAAAACATGGGTGTGTTTCATCCAACCAGAATGTGTGGTGTTTGCATTTAGGATTAAAATTAAGGTTTTGTAGTATGGGTGTGACTGAGCTGCACTGTGTAAGCTTTGGGAATTCTGGAAGTTAATAAAATTGTTGATAAAAATAAATCTTGCTTTAGATTAAATAGCATGTTGGGTGTGAATATATAGCTGCCGTCCTAGGAATGTCTACTTCAAAAGCTGTATTGTCTTAGATGTTCCACTTTAAAAGAAAACTATCATAAAATGTTTTATAGACTGCATCTCACCCCATATAAATTAGCAAATATTTATAAAAATACCAAATATGAGTGTTGGAAATGTGGATAAAAATCAGGAACATATTACCACAGATAGTGAAAATGTGACAAAGTGAAGAGATTCTGGAAAGGCACACATTCTTTAATAACAAAGACACTGAGGATAGAATCTCCAGTGACCGCAGAATTGTATTTGTTGAACATTGTTGAAGACATAGGAATAAAGGAAAACAAAAACAAAACCACAAATGTGAGAATATATATGGGGACTGCAGCCAGGCTGGTGTATGTGAAAAAATGGAAAGATAAAGAAACTCTCTTAGAAAAAGAGTGGATATTAAAACCATTTGATATGTTCTGAATGGATAAAATGACTATCAAAATTTAAGATGAGTAAAAGAAGACTGGGAGGATGTGATGGAAATATGGGGAAAGAAACAGGGCAAATTAGCTATTATAGGTTTAGAAGCCTAAAAGAGAGTTTGTTGCGAGAGGATGTAAATATTATTTATAATAAATATAAATATAAGTGGTATATAATATAAGAACATATGTAATATTTTAAATAAAAATTATCATGGGGAGAAAGCTGCATTGTCCATGTGTAAGTCAATGTACAAAAATAATGTGGCCATTTGGATGAACATTAAGGCCAGGGGTATGGGTGTCATGGACACACAAGTATACACATACCGACACAGACACAGGGCACAGAGCAGCTCTTCTTACGCACCAAATAGTTTTTATGCTTAGTCTGACCACACCTGTCAGCTCATCATGTTTGGGACTGACTGGTAATTAATGGGGATATAAATCTTTGTTTATTTCATTCTTTACACAGAGTGACCAAAAAAATATTAGAAGTTTTCTTCTCACTAGGCAATATTAAGAGAGGTTTTGCACATTTTTTCAGTGCTTCAGTTTGCGCAAGAGATACTGGTTTATCTATAAACAATTTTTTTAGCAAGAAGTTCTGAAAGTCAAATAAATAAATAAAAATTAATTAATTAAAATCAACAACAGCAAAAAACTTTGCATGGTTGTTGTTGTTGTTTTTTAAAGAGTATATCGATCCGTTGATATCCGATTTTTCAACAAGGCCAAAAAAGAAAGTGTGAGTATTTTTTGCATCTCTATTAATTACTCTGGTAGCGTCAGATGGTAGTTCCCATTTTGCTGAAGAATGGAATAAAATATGGATGAAATGGAGAATTTTAAAAATGCATTGATCCAGGAAATGAAGTCCAAGGGTAAAGTCTGACTCAATCTTTGTATTTTTTCCCCCTGTAGGTGTTGCACCCAGCAATAAGGAGATTCATGGCCTTTTGGGTTATTCTGTTTTTCTGCCTACTCCCAAATACACAGGCATACTAGACCGTGTACAATGGGTTATATTAACTGCTGGCAAGGGAGATTATATCGGACGTAAGACAGGGGACAAGACGGATATGATATCAAAGAAATACAACATATTAAGCAATGGAAGCCTGAGAATAGATAATTTGGTGAAGGAGGATGCTGGAGATTACAAAGTGGATGGCCATAATAAAAATTGGGCTGCATTATTTAACGAAACCATTGTTACTTTGAAAGTTCATGGTGAGTCTCTCAAGTCCACATCTCTCCTTCTATTGTTGGGTGAGCCTTTTTGTTTCTCTTCATTTCTCCCTCTGTGACTAGGTCTTATTTTATTGTCTTGCATTGCTTTTCTTTCTCCCTTTCTAGGCATCAGCCACAGTAGGTGCTTATGACTATCATGCCTTTGCCTTATTGGAAGCCTTTGGTTAGCTGTTGTGGGGAAAAGAATGCTGGGCTAGATGGATTTTTAGTCAAACCCATCAGAAGTATTCCATATCCCCCAATTATCTACATTTGTCAGGGATAGTCCTGGTCAATCCTTCGCTGCCCATTTTTTTCAGCTGCCTCTAAAATGTCCCACTTTTTCTTTTCTGCTCCACTTTCCCCCACTGTCCTCAGCTTACAAAGGTTGTTGCAAACTGAATTCAAAGTGCAAAAGCAGTTTGTACTCATTTAACTCAGCAGCAGGGAGAGAAGAGGAGGAGGCAGAATCTTGCCTTTCCCCGTAGCCTCAGGCAAAAGGAAACTGCTTCAGTCTCTCCGAGATACTCTTTTCTTAATGATATCATTGGTATCTTGACCACACTTTAATGTTACTTGGCCACATATTTCCTGGTTTTTATCTGTGAAACGTTGGAATCTATGAGAAATAAGTCTTAGATGCTGTGGAGATCAAGAAGAAGTGCCTCCCCTGGAAATCTTAAAATCCAGGCAGACTCATTTGGTTGAATACAACCTTTCAAAAAACCCCATCCTGAGTTGTACAGAGCTTTATAAGTCATAAGTAGCATTTTGAAGTGTGCAAAGAAACAGAAGTTGTTGCATCAAGGTTCTGAAACTGTTTGGCTCTGAAACTGCTTTCATTCCAGTACCAAGTAAAAAGCATTTTTTCGAAAACTTTGGGGGTCAATTGACTTCATTCAAATTGGCAAATACGCACAGTTTTAAATTATTTTAAAGTAATTTTAAATTATCTTATTTTAACTTTTCAAATTGTTTAGCATGCTTTTAGTCTGTTTAAATTATTTCTTACTGCTTTACATTGTTTTGGGATTGGTCAAATTGATTTTATTTTCTGCGGTCCTGAGATCCTATGATCTTTGTGAATTTGGTGATTCTCAAGGTGTACGCATGCCTTCCCCACATTCACCTCCTCCAATTCCCTGGCCTTTTGCCTGGGTGCTTTTGCTTTCCTTCTCCATACCCAAGTAAAAGGCAAGGGAATGGGAGGGGGGCTCCATATGTTGACAAGGAAGGAGATGGAGAAGGAAGGCACGCAAACCTCCCCCCATTCCCTTGCCTTTTGCCCAGGCGTGGAAAAGGGCAAAAGGCAAGGGAAAGGGAGAGAGGAGCTCTGGAATGGAATGGGAGGGTGAGCACGTAGGGAGTTATTTGTGGTTTTTCCATTTTTGCAAGGGTTCTGCTCCTGAACCCTTGCGAAAGTGGAGGGCCCACTGTATTTTAAAAAGTAAGCATTAAATAATAAGATCCATAAACAATGCATGTCCCCTGTATCCAGTTTTGGCAACAGTCAAACTGCACTGTTTTGGATCAGAAGACATTTCTGAACACTTTTCAAGGGCAGCCACGGATAGAGTGTATAACAGTAGTCCAAATGGGACGTAACTAAGACACGTGTCACCATGATCAAATCCAACATCCCCAGGAGTAGATGCAGATGGCACACTATCTTTAACTGTACAAATGTACTGTTAACCAGCGCAGAAACTTGAGCATCTAGGTTAAGAGCTGAATCCATGAGCATATCTCAACTGCAAACCTACATTATCATGGCAAGTGAAACTCCTGTCCAAAGCAGGTTGAATCCCTGTCCCTTGATCTTCCTTAGTATTGACCTTTTTTCCCTAGTTTCAATTTATTGGCATCAGGTACTTGTTTAGAACCAAAACAGTTTTGCTTGGATTTAGAAAGAAAATCAATATTGAGTTGATTGTCATCTGTTTTCTTGTGGTATCAAATCCTCTAAGATGGAATTATCTCTACAGTTTCATGTAGCATGGAGGAACAAAATGGAAGCCAGAAAAACACTCTAGGCTAGCAAATATGGCACTGAACAAGAATGGCCCAGCACCATTTTATAAACGCACCTTTCCAGAGCTGGAAAGCAATTGTGAAACAGTGCCATTTTATGGAGGTGAACCAGAAAGATACAATCAACAGTAGTATCAAAAGCCAAAAAAGAGTATACTCTCCAATTCTCCCAGGTTAGCAGGGACAGACCTGTTTAATCCTCTGTTGTTTCTCTCTGCTTCTTCCACTTTCCTCCTTCATCCTCAGCTTACTTTAATTGCTGGAAACTGAATTCAAAGTGCAAAGGTAGTTTGAATTGAATTAACCAAATGGGAAGGAGAGGATTGGAGAAGGTGTGATGCTGTCCTTCCCAACAGGCTCAGACAAAAGCAAACTGTTGCATCCTTTTCTAGCTTGTATATTATGCCTCACTGATAGTCTTAACATCTTGACCATATTCTGATGTTGCTTGGCCGCATGTGTCCCAAATTTCATCTGTGAGATGTTCGAGGGTATGCAAGAGGTCCAGCAGGACCAGCAGCAACATACTCAACCTAGCTGGGAGCAGCCACTGAAAAGGTCCTCTCAGAGGTCCTCATCAGCTAAGACTGTGACAATGGTGGGACCAAGAGGAAGCCTTCTTCTAAGGATCTTAATGCTTTGGCACGCTCACATAGGAGTGTTCTCTTTTATTTGGGAATAAGTCCCACTGAATTTAGTGGGGTTTACTTCTGAGCACATATGCACAGGAATGGGCTGCCAATAAGCTACATCAACATCAACAGAAACCTTGATAAGAAATCTGGGTTGCATATCAAGATTGATAAGGAGTTAGTCAGGAATCATCCAGCTATCCTAAATGAATTCAAATCTCCATGGCCAAATAAATTATATCCCATAGTATTGAAGGAAGCTGCTGACATACTTGCAGAACCACTTGCTATTTTTGAGAAATCTTGTAGAACAGGTGATGTGCCAGAGGACTGGAGATAAGCAAACATTGACCCTCTCTTCAAAACAGGCAAAAAAGGAAGATCCAGGAAAGTAATGGCTGACCTCCATATCCAGAAAAATGTTAGAATGGACTATAAAGGACCTCGTACAACACAGGCTGAATCCCTATTCCCTGATCTGCCTTTCAACTGACCAGGAGTATCTCCATCTTATCTGAATTAAGTTTCAATTTGTTCACCCTCATCTAGTCCATTAACTTACATCAGGCACCTGTTTAGGACCAGAGTAGCTTCTTTGGCTTGTGCTGGAAATGGGTAATAAAGCTAGGTATCATCTTCATAGTGATTGGTACTAAATCCCAAAACTCTGGACAAACTCTCCCAGCAGTTTCATGTATATGTTAAATAGCATGGGGGATGGATCTCAGCTTAGAGGGACCCCGCAGAGCAACAACCAACAGTGTGAATAGGAGTCTCCCAGCAGCACCTCTGGGTTTCTCCCAAGGCCCATTGCTCTATGGTGGTTGGTGGTATTGAAAGCCCCTGAGAGGTCTAGTAGAACCAGCAGGGACGTAGTCCCCTGGTTCAGCTCCCAGCGTAGGTCATCCACCAAGGAGACCAAAGCTGTCTCTATTCCACAACTGGGCCTGAAAACAGAAATCCCAGGAGCTGAGGGGACACCACATGCTCCAGAACCTTGTCTAAAAATGGAATGGTAGAGACTAGCTGATAATGATCCAGAATGGTGGGATCCAGGGATGCTTTTTTAGTGATGGTTTTATAACAGCCTCCTTCTGTTATAAAGCTGGAACTTCTGCCTTGTTTTAGCTAGCCATTAACCACTCTCTCTACCCCTTAGCCATTTGTCCTCTAGGTCTTTTAATATACCAGGAATGGCAAAGGTCTAGCCACATGGGGTGGCTCTCATATCTCCAGGACTCCTGTTCACATCTTTGGGTTGCACAAACTGAAAAACATCCATTGTCACTGGACAAGCAGGGGCCAGAGTCACATCCACTGGATTTGTTTCAGTTATAGTTTCCATGTCAGAGTGGATCCAAGCAACTTTATCTGCAAAGTACTGGACAAGTTGTTCACAGTGGGCTGCTGTAGGCATATGCCCCATTGATACCTGCACATCTTGCTGCTGCTGCTGCTATTGTAGTTGAGGTTAGAATTCTGTACTTCCCTAATGCAATGGCCAATTCTCCCAACCCACTCTTCTTATGCTGCCTTCTTCCCCACAACATGGTCATTTAGTGGCTGTTGGAGAGCATGGGATGGGTAAGAAGCATACGGCTATGTAAGTATAACCAGATGCATAAGCATGAAGATTTTAATGATTTTAATGAGATAAGTTTTAAAATTGTCTTTTAATTTTTATTGACAGATTTTTAGCTGACCTGGTTTTTAGCTTTGTGAGCCACCTTGGAACCTATGCCAGGAGAAGAGTGGCATACAAACTGAATGGATGGATGGATGGATGGATGGATGGATGGATGGATGGATGAACTAATATTCTCCAGGATCTCCTTCAGGTCCTCCAGAGATCCTAAAAGACCTCCTCCTCCTCCTCCTTCTCTTCCTCCCCCTCCTGTTTCTTGCTACAGTCACACAGCCAGATTCTTTTCAGCCATTCTTCACTCTCCAGTGGTCACTAAATGGCTGCAGGAACTAAGCTAGTGTGTTTTGAACCACAGTTAATCCCTCAAGTTTCCTGTGCCTTCTCTTCTTTCTTTTTTTTCAGAACCCTTGCCTCAACCACAGCTCATTGAGAATTGCTCCAACAAGACATTGATCTGTCAGGTGGAATCCAGTGCAAGTCAAAATATCCAAGTTAAGTTATTTCAAAATGATAAACAGAAATCGAATCCAGAACGAAAATATGTCAATGGAACACGGAAGTGGACATTTCTACAAATAAACCTCACAGGGAAATTCAGGTGTGAAGTTACCAGTGGTCCTGCCAAGAATCAGACTGAGAAAGAAATCAAATGTCTGGGAACAGGTATAAATCCATATTGCTAAAAACGTTCTTAACTATAGAAGAGAACACATATTTTCTGTAAAGCTAAACACTTGTAATGGTGCTGATGTCAATGAAATATCAGCATGACTGTCATTTAAATCCTGAAATTCTGATTTTTGTTCCCAGTCAATTGTTCAGGCCTATACTTTCTGTAAGTAGTGTTCACCAGAGCTGGTGCAACAAAGGGCAGAGCAAGGCAGGGCAGGAAGGCTGGCCAAACTACATAGCCGCCCAAATATGTTCTCATGGAAAAGGGTTTCCAGGCTTATTGAAGTACAGAAATGAAGCAATGCACATGTCAGCACATTGTTACAATAAAGGGCCTCCTCGTCCTCTGATAAAAGATCTTTAATAGAATGAAAAGTTTCAGGGAGAAGCACATTTCATGAAGTGACACACTGAAGCACAATGCCAAATCATTTGACAGCTGTAACATTTACAAAGGAGAGTCTGGGTCTGATCAAAACACAAGTTACAGCCTGCTTTGCACTCACATTTATCTGGTTTCCACACGGGAAACAAGAAAGTTAACTTTGAAAAGTTAACATCTGAAAATGTGCGTGTGTGTATATATATGTGTGTGCGTGCGTGTGTGTGTGTGTGTCCTGGGGAGAGAATAAATACATAGAATCACATACAGAAGGTAATTTCATAATGAGGAATGGAAAGAGTATTCATTGTTATTGATTTCTTGGCTGAAAAATAGGTTTCACATGCGTCAAGAAGAATAAGGAAGAACACAGAGACAAGAATTTTGTGCAGTTTTGGCCCAGTATTCACACATCTCAAAGTGTTTCAGGAAATAATTCTGAATAGAAATGTGTGTGTGTGTGTGTGTCTGTTGAAAATCATGGTTTCTTTCTACAAAAAGCACTTTTCAGGAAAAAAAAAACTGCCTCCAGATACCCTATGGAGGATTTTTTTGGCACAATATTGTTTTTGCAGAAGAAACACGTAGGTTACTGGAAACATTGAGGGTTTTGTGTGAAAAACGTGTTTCATTTTCTAGAAACCCGTATATGAATTTTTTTGTACAAAAGTCATGTTTTTCACAGAGAACCCTTTTTTTTTTGCACCAAAACCCCCACTTTTCAGATAGACAAGAAGTATTTTGTGAAAAATTGCTAGGTTTTGTTAAAAAAGATACTTGGAATTTTTTTTCCTGAAAAAATATGATTTTTCCACAGGAATAGTATTTTTTGCACAGGAAACTGGCTTTTCTGTGTTGAATAATTGATTGAAACACCTAGGGATCTCCATTTACCAGAGAACTGCAGAGAAACATTTGTTTCTTGGGAGAAAACTGGAAATTATTTGTCTGAGATAGCCAGATGCTTCTCAGTCATCAGTAATACCCAGCTCTCCGTTGGCTGTGTCTGGGATGTGGAAGCAGCATGAAAGAAGTGCTTTTTGGGGGGCTTTTGAACATTGCATGAGGGAAGTAGAGAATTCTAATCTCTGCAATGATCAGAAAAGAAGAGGCAAATGGAGGCACAAGCTGGACTTACATGTCACTAACAGGATAATAGTCTATTTTTGTTTAAATTGAGTCTGAATAGTCAGTGTCTAATCCTGAAATTCAATTCCAGTATCCACAGGCACTTTTTCAAACAAACCAGATAAACTGCCCTGCCACCTAAATGCTATTTTCTAAAAACTAATTGCCAAGAAAACCAATAATTAATATCAAGCCATAATTTTAAAAAGGAAAAAAAAATCTTAATACATAGCTGGTTTAGTCCAGAAAGGAGGACATTAAAAGATCATTTTAAAATTGTTGTTGGTGGGGAATCCACTCAGAAGGAGATAGGATTGCCTTTTTATGTATGATAATTGATAGCCTGAGGAAAACTCAGTGATGATGAACTGCTGTGGAGGAGCTGAGCCTGATTGTGTAATTGCTCTCTCCATCTCCAGGTACCATTTTGGGCCTGTGGCTGTGACGATATTGTTGCAGCCACCAGCATCCTCCTCCCTATCAGTCAGTAGGGGCTGGTGGTTTCCATGGCAGTAAGACAGTGAATCCACTTTGAGTTTTAGTGTGAACATTAAAGGAGCTATCCAATATGCTGTAACTGTTTCTGGAGTAGGGGATCTGTGAACAAGATCATGGCACCAGTCTATGTTTCAAAGTCTCACTTGTGGACTTTTCTAGAAGTGGTGCTGCAATATCTCAGGAGCTCCTGCAATGCCATCCATGAGCCAAGTGGTGTCGGGTACAGGTGGAGAGGGGTTCCAAGGGAATCATTGCCCTGAATAGCCATGCTGGATATGTGAGCTCCAGCAAATGTCACAACATGTGAAGTATTGGTACTGGTGCTCAGCCTAGATAAAAGATTGTATTGTTATGTTGCTTCAAGTCATTCCAAGTTATGGTGATCCTAAGTTGAACCTATCATGGGGTTTTATTGGCAAGATTTGTTCAGAGGAGATTCGTCTTTGCTTTCCTCTGAGGCTGAGAGAATGTGATTTGCCCAAGGTCACTCACTTCCACGGCCAAGCAGGGATTTGAACCCTGGCCTCCAGAGTTGTAATCCAACACTCAAACCACTAAACTACACCGGCTCTAGATAAAAGATGATTTCATAAAGTATGTTCCCAAGGTTGAAGATTATGAACATAATTTAATTATGAAGAATCTAAGCCTCCTAAAGATGACAATATCATAGAGCCTGCTCCCTACAACATGCCTGCAGCTCATCTGTCACAACAATAAAAACAATGTGACTTATTTTAGTATTGTCATTGATTCTTCTTAACTCCTTAATAGGAAAATTCTGCTCAAGTGCTTAATATGGCCATATTTTTAGCTTAAACAATAGATTTCTGTTTTGAGGTAGAGTTGCATCTACGCTTCTGAAAAACATGCATGAATAGATCAAAGAGCCCTTGAGAAAATTGTGGCTTGATTTATTGGTTCACCTCTTGCACAGTATAAGTTCAAAAATGTGGCCCACAACAAAAACAATCAAGACATGTTCTCACTTCTACAGTATCTCAGTTTTTTCATTACTAATGACAGACTACCTGGGCCTTTGGGTCTTTTTCACAGCAGCTAAGGAAAACTTTGATTTTTTTTTTTTTTTAACAGCAATGCTGGTGTAGGCAACTTCAGGGGCTGAAACCAAGTCCCCAATCTTGGATGCACTCCCCTCAGCGGTTGCCAAAACTCACCAAGAATCAAACCCAGATACCACCAGAAAAAGTTTCTGTTATTTTTACAATTGTTCATTAACACAAGACTGCGTCTCTTTTTTTATAGGAGAGGTATACTTGCTAGAACATGATTCTTCTTGTTTTTATTCATTGAGAGTGATGGCAGTTGGAAGATTATGGTTGTCATAAAAATGTATGTGTTTGTGCGTGTGGGGGGACTACGTGCTGTGCATTGTGTATTACCCATCTCTGGTTTAGAACGTATATAAAAATAATAATTAATTAATTAATCCATTAAGTGTTAACAACAGAAATTGGCCAGACTCCTGTTGGGCCCTTACACCTTTGTAAGTAGATTTATATCTGAGGGAATTACAATCTTACAGTTGAATAATGTCCATATCCAGTGGAGGGCTGCTGTTATGTGACTATGTAGTGAAGCTCGCAAAGTGTGTGATGCATATTGGGTACTCTTGCTGGTGTCCCATTGCACAGCTCCACAATT
This sequence comes from Cyclura pinguis, assembly GCA_030412105.1. NCBI lineage: Eukaryota > Metazoa > Chordata > Lepidosauria > Squamata > Iguanidae > Cyclura > Cyclura pinguis. The sequence goes on along the minus strand of CM059601.1, from coordinate 235,757,641 downwards.
CAGTAAAGGGGTCTCTTAATGCCTTTGCTACATAGCTAGGTATACATAAAGTTACATAATATAACAGGTCTTACAGGGTTCCAGTGATTATTTGGAATAATAATTTGCAGCTACAGATAGCAGAGTCTTTCCAGTCCGTGGAATGTTTTCCTCCATGTTGATCCAATCCATTAATGACTGTAACACGAAGTGGATGACGTGCATTTGTCAAACAACATCATAGCTGAAGTCCCAAGTAATTTCAGTCAATGTAGACACAAAGGCATGGAAGGGTTTTTCACTTGCCACTAGAAGTAATTAAGAGAGATGTCGTCAAAAGATAGGCATATTATCAAGAGATGTACATCAGTGTGTGAATCAGGCCTTACACAGGCTTGAAATATTACGTCTTTTCCAGGACATCCTCACTACATTGAAATTAGCTATAACATATTCAGGCCATCCAAGTTGTATCACCCATATATACAGCTGCATGCCTGTCTATCATTGTTAACCCTACCTGTGATTTGTCCATCTTTTAGCCTCTCGTCCCATGGATTTGATTTACTTCATGATAATTGGAGGAAGTGTTGTCATCCTTATCATCTTTTTGGCTGTGATTGTTTACTGTGTCCGAAAGAAGAGAGCGGAAAGACGTGAAATTGAAGGTAATCCCGGCTCACTTTACTGTCTGAGCACCCAAACAGCTGTTCTCTTTTTAAAACAAAAGGTCTGAAATTTTTCAGAACTTGATTAAATAGTGCTTACTGGCTTTCACAGAGTTAATGCCAACTTACTTGTGATGTCACTTCCAAGTTCAAAGGAACTGGGATAAAGAGAAGAGAGATTTGGGAGAAGGAAAAGAGACAGAGGCCATTTCTACATTAGCCTGTTATAGCACTATTATTCCACTTTCCACATCCTATGGAATCCTGGGGTTTGCAGTTTAGGGAGAGGCCTCAAAGGGGGGCCTCAAAGGCCCCCCTCTAAATTGCAAACCCCAGGATTCCATAGGATGTTGAAAGTGGAATAATAGCGCTATAACAGGCTGGTGCGGAAATGGCCTGAGAGTGTACCGAAAGATATTAGTAGCAAGTTTTATGGCAAAAAAGAGCACAAGGGAATTTCACAGCTACTTGAGAATAGGTGCTCAGGCTCTGGCAAGGGAAAAGTAAAGAACAGGAATTGTAGGGAAGGATCTATTTGGAAAACATTTCGGCATTAAAGACAAGTATCATGGGTATTCAAACACTGGTGGGGCAATATTTTCCTGGAGTCCTGGACTTTGTGAAAGACAGAATCCAAATACTCCTAGGAATAATCAAAAGAAGGAAAATTCCAGTAAGTGAAAGGTTTGGATGGATAAGTGTTAGTTGATACTGTAAATCTACAGAGTATACCATTCCTGGTCTGAAATGCTTGGGTATGATGCATTTGCAGTCAACAGAAACAAAGGAGGAGGGAGGAAGGGAGAGAGTATGTTCTTGCAGTATGGGCACAGGTTGCTTTCTGAGGTAAAATATTTTCAGAAGTCTCTGTTTTCTGCTTTCTCTTTCTGCCTTACAGCCTGATTTCTAGGTTCAGAAATTAAAATAGAGATAAAACCTTTTTTTTTTTACCTGCCAATTGTGATTGGAATCTGGGACTCAAACTGTAAATATGCTTAAAAGGTGTTAAAAGGAGCAGGGAATACTGCTCTGTGTTTCATTGTTTCCCTTGGTTCTTATGAGACAGGAGAACAACTGAAGGCATTCCTGGTAGACTCCTTCTAGGATGGGACAGGAACAAGTCGAACATTTTAGCAGGTTATCTGAGGACTAGAGATTAAAAGGAACAAAAGACTGAGCTAGGTGCCACTTATATCATCACATAGACTGGGGTTGATAACACATGTATCATGGGCCACATAGAGATATTCCCACCCCTGCCAGGCTATTTGTACAGCTTCTTTCCAATCCCTGATAGTCATCAGCAAACTTAACAAGTACCTCCTCCTTATTTTAAAATAGTATTTCTGATTAATATTACATTTTAGGGGCACAGTTTGTAGGAGGTGATGTGGTGTGAGGATGCTGGCCATGGTAGATTCCAAGGAGGAACTGTTCCTGTGACCCATTGAAACTTTCCAGTCTCATGTAGACTCTGAAATAATGCAATGGATTGGAGGTTGCTTTTCTTCCCCCACATTCACAGGGCTAAAAGAGAGTCTAGTGCTTGACTTTGGCCACTTTTAAATCAATGGGAACTTGATAAGCTAACATTTACGTACATTCCGTTAAATCACAAAAGCCTAGGACTTTTGTTTTGGATCCTACAAACAGACGCATGCCAGTTCTATACCCAGCTTCTAGAAAACTCACTTCTCTCACAATACCACACCATTTCAAGCAGCATCAGGACTTCGTGACTCCCAGTTGGGAGGCTGCTATAACTCATATGTTGGCAAACAATGGATTTGTGTTATTTGGCTGGTTTAGTTCAGTTTTAGACTTTTCAATACGCTCAGTTTTCTCACTTAAGTCAAGATTCAAGTATTCAAAGCTTGATGGGTTACTTTGTCAGGTGGCAAACTCCACAACCATCTCTTATTCTTTCTAACAATATAATACTGACAATATTTGTTGCCTTTTCATAATGCCGTCAAATCAGTTGCCTAGGGCAACCACTTCACTCTACTTTATGGTACAGCCAGTCTTGGATTCTGAACTTTCTTAAATGCAGAGTATTATTAGGATAAGCAGTAAGAATGACCATTTCCTTTTTCAAACAGCTCATCATCTACAATGCTGCTGCACTGCTACTGTGCTTTTCTGTTAGGTTAATCACTAGTGGTTCAGAGTTTTCATCCTTATTACAGATCAGGAGAGAGAACTGCACGCCCGGGTTGCAGCTGATGAGTTGAGACATCGGAAACTTCCTCAGCTTCCAAATCAGGCACACCAGCAGCAACAAAGGCTGCCAATACTTCGTTGTGAACCGCAACAGCCGAGTGGTCCCCCTCAGCCATGCCCGCGCCCACCTCAACGGAAACCACCACGACACATGAAAGAGAGACCATAAATTCAAAAGTGTCATGCACCATTACATTTGCTTATGTTGGCAAGCCTTGATGGGCGCTTATAAACTTCTCATACTCACAATACCATTTTAAGAAAGTTATTCTGTGATGACCAATGTATGTTCAGTAGTTGGAATATTCAATGGATACACTTAAACAACATCCACAGTCCATTTCTTGTCCTGAGAGATACTCCTTATGGGCACCGAGCTCTAAAACTGGTTTCCTGGTTTGGTTACTCAGAGCTTAACTTCCTTTGTCATCTTCTTCTGTGAAATGTTATCTTTGCTCCATCGTAGTTCTAGTTGCATCACCCATTCGTTCTTGCAGAAGGCAGTTTAGCCTTTCAGAGAGCTCCATGTGCTCACCTAATAACTCTAATAAATCTAATAATTCAACATGCACAATTCTAATAAATTTATTGTGGCAATGGATAAGATTTCATGGACTAGAATCCACTTTGTCAAATGCAAATTGATGAAATTCATGAAAGTTTATTCCACAATATAGTTATTAATCTTAAAGAACCAACAATAATCTTTCTTGTTCTTGCTGCAACAAACCAAATGATACTACAGGCTACTTTTGTCAGGTCTTTTGAAGCCTTCCTTACATTCCAGTTTGGAGGAAAGGATGTCAACCAGAAGACATTTGCATATTTGATGATACTGAGATGTGCATATACTGCCTGCACACATGTACTGCCCTGAAAGTTTTGGGGTCCAGGTAGTATGGCTATATATGAAAGCTGTTTGCCCAGTTTTTAACCCTCCACGTCCTCTTTCAACCAGAACAGGGTAAAGGAGTACTTTTGTTGCTTCCTAATGGATTCCCATTTACTACAAAAAATATGTTACTGCCACTAGTTTCTTGCAATTTGACTTTGAATGTTAATTAAATCAGGTATTTCTGGTGGTTCTTGTTCTGCTCTTCAGCTCTGCCACCCATTTGTTCTTCTGACTTGGAGATTGTTCTAGAAAATCCTGGCTCCTGAATGGACACTGACAATTGTCCCACAGACCTCGTATCCTCCAACACTTCACAAATGAAAATGGGGACACATGTGGTCAAACAACATCAGACCATGGTCAAGGTGACAAGAGTTATTAATGAAGAAGCATAGAGAAGCACTGAGATGCTGCAACACTTTGCTTTTGCTTGAGCCTACTGGAAAAAACAAGATCCTGCCTCATCTTCTTCTCTCCCCTCCATTTTGTGAATTGGGTGGAAGCTAATTTTGCACTTTGAACTCAGCAGCAATGGAAATAAACCAAGGACAAAGGGGAAATGTGTGAGGAGAAGAGAGAAACTGGGACATTTTGAAAGCAGCTGAAAAAAGTGGGTTAACGGGATTAATCAGGATTGTCCCTGCCACATTAAACCCCATCAACAGATTCAGATTAAGGCACCACACTTGATTGTTATCATATCTTTTACTCCTGCACACAGAAGATGCAAGACCAACGCTGGGCAAAAACTTTTCCTGCCTGTACAACATCATCTTTCTCAAGGTACAGAAAACATTTTCTTAATGGCTTTTTAAAAAAATATATATTAATGATTATTTTTGTACAATCCTAAAATGTTATGCTATATTTGAACCATGTGTGTATGCCACTGTATATGTAAAAATACTAATAAAAAGATGGCTTGCAAGTAATATCTTGAAATCAACATTTTATGAGTTCTTACATTGGAAATGATAAAGGATGCCAAAAAAGCAAATCCATAGTTTCCAAAACAAAGCTTGGAAAGTTTTTTTTCCAGACTAACAACACTCAAAATCCTCCACCAGCAAGCGCTGATCCAAAGGACTATTAGTATCTAATTTGACTGCTGGGCCACCCTAAAGCTCCTGGGGTCCCCAGGATAGACAATGTCTATAGCACATGGGAAGTATGTAGGCATTCTTTGTATGTATCTTAGCAATTTAGAAGAGATGTATATATCAATGAAATTTCACTGGATGAGGTTAGAAATAATAGTATGTGTTTCTTATTTATTCAACATACAGTAGCTAAAATAATGAAAAACCCAAAGTCACTTTAAATGTGCCAGTGGACTTTTTGTTGATTATGCTACCGCAGATTAGCATGTATAACCCATTTGAAATTCTCTGGTAATTCACCAGAGATGATATTTTGAATTTCCAACAAAGAAATTCTTCTGCAACGAAGAAATTAGACATTCAAAGTATCACCTTTAGGATATAATAGAATCCTGGTTTGTATGCACACACGCATGCATGGCCATACCAAATGAATTTAAGCATGCGTAAAAGGCACCTTAATCTATGTATACCACCCCTGGACCTTTGATCTGCATCCTTCATACACTGAGCATCAAGGTCTGAACAAGAATTCTTCTTGCGTTTGCTCAAAGAACAGAACTTTCCATTCGTTCGACTCTCTGGCACACCAGAGTCCCAAACTGCATCGCTCCCTGTTTTCATTCTGATTATAGTTTCAGTATCACTGCTTCACAGGAAGAGAAAACCCGTTTGCCTGGTCTGACCTTAATTAAAAGTAGTTTGAGAAAATATTAAAAGGTTATATTATGTTTGGTTCTTTTGGATTGTCTGTAATGTAGGTTTGTTGACTACAATTTCTATAATGCCCTATAAGGAGCGGCTTAGGGAGCTGGGTATGTTTAGTCTGCCGAAAAGAAGGTTAAGAGGGGACATGATAGCTGTGTTTAAATATTTGAAGGGATGTCATGTCGGGGAGGGGCCAGGCTTGTTTTCCGCTGCTCCAGAGACTAGGACAAGGAGCAGTGGATTCAAGCTGCAGGAAAGGAGATTCCACTTGAACCTCAGGAAGAATTCCCTGGTGGTCAGAGCTGTGTGGTAGTGGAATATGCTGCTTCAGAGTGTGGTGGAGTCTCCTTCTTTGGTGGTTTTTAAGCAGAGGCTGGATGGCCGTTTGTTGGGAATGCTTTGATGTGTGTTCCTGCATGGCAGAAGGTTGGACTGGATGGCCCCTGTGGTCTCTTCCAACTCTATGATTCTACGATTCTAATTCCAAGTCATTGACCAAGTGATTGAGGATATGAGAATTATGTTGATAACATCAGGATTGCTACATCAGAAGTGAAGCATCTCTGACTCTCCACATGGCTGTATATCTCACCCTCCCTCACCACTGACCAGACTAATAGGGAATGATAGCAACTGGAGTCTCTCAACCTTTGCATGGGCACAGATTTGCTGGCCTTGGGCCACAGCACAGCCAGCTTTTTCTTCTCTTCATCCACATCCCCTCTCTGGGCTCTATGCTTTTGAAAGTTGTGACTCCTTGAATGTTTGTCAGGAGTAGTTCTCGCCTTCATTTCATCTTTATGCTGGAAAAAGCTGCATGTGTTGAAATTCATCATGTGGTGGTGGTGGTGGTGCTCTTTCAAGTTATTTCCAACTTATGGTGACACTAAGGCCATTTCCGCACTAGACTATTATAGCACTTTGATTCCACATTCAACATCCTATGGGATCCTGGGGTTTGCAGTTCCGGGAGCTGCAAATTCCAGGAATTGCAAACCCCAGGATTCCATAGGATGTTGAATGTGGAATCAAAGCGCTAGTCTAGTGCGGAAATGGTCTAAGAGGAACCTATCATGTGTTTGTGTTTTTATTAGTTTGTTTTGACAAGATTTGTTTAGAGGGGGTTGCCTTTGCCTTCCTCTGAGGCTGAGAAAATGTGACTATGCATAATATTAGAGGCTTGTATTGGGAGAACTGGTATTTTTTAGCACTCAAGCCTCTATGCTCATCTTGCATTTCGCACCGTGCTTCAAGTGCAGAGGTTTCTGAACTGGGTCACATGTGGGTAGAAGGACTGAACCACAAGTTGCAAGAAGAATCATAGTTTCCTGTAAAAGCATTGCTGATTATTTATAGCAAAGTTTTGTCCTTTGCCTAAGAGAAGCCTCAAGAACCTATCAGAAAAGCAACATGTATATGTGCATTCACAAGGCAGAATTGTGCTATTTTCCTTTTTTCTTGCTTTTCTGTGTCTAATTAATGAATGCTTTGAGCATCTTCTGACACAGTTCAGAAATACAATACATAAAATATTAAATCAAAGAGGTTTACAAAATGAAGCCAAAGAACTGATTGTGATCTGCTTGACAGGAGTCAAACAAAAGAGAGACCACCTCTCTGTATTTCACATGACAAGAAGCTATGATAAGCAAGATGAGAATGAACCTGTGTGAGCCTTTGGTTTGCAAGGCTGGTTCCCCTTACCAGCTTCCCTTTTTTCTTCTGGTGTAATTGTAATGAGAAGAAACTGTAAATTGTGATTAATCTTAACTGTGGTTATAAAAACAACCCAGGGCCATAATTCATGGTTTGAAGTTGACATGTTCTGGGAAACCATAGTTGAAATTAACTGCAGGTAACAGAATCCTGTTAATTGCAGTGGCTGCTGCTTAAACTACTACAATGCATTTGTGCCAGCATGTTTTAGTGGTTTGAGTGTTAGACTATGACTCTGGAGATCAAGGTTAGAATCCCTGTTTGGACATGGAATCCCACCTTTTGCAAATCACAATCTCTCAGCCTCAGAGGAAAGCAAAGGCAAACCTCTTCCAAATCTTGCCAGGAAAACTCAGTAATAGATTCACCTTAGGGTCACAATAAATTGAAAACAACTTAGAGGCACACAACAACAATGCACTCCCTAAAGCAGTGAATATGTAGGGATTGTGAATATGAATTAGTCATGAATGTATAACTCTCAAGTTACACATTTCCAGCCCAAATTTTAAAAATTATTCCAGTATATTCAAGGAGAAATGAAAAACTTTATGTGTAAAACTCACATGGAAATAGTGATTTCCAACGAGATCGTTTTATAAGGCTTTGCCACTAACAAAATTAGAAAGGCTGTAAAATAATTACCAAAGTCAAACTTCCTGCTTTCCAGATATGCACTTCAATTACTTCCTGCCACGATGTATCAAAGACTGTGAATCGGTGCTTCTAACCAGGGAAGGAAAGCGTTGGTGTGGTTACAGGCTTCAGCTTGCAGGTGGTGAATGAGAATGCAGCAGTCTGTATTTTAAAATGATGGTTGTGTTTCTCTCATATCCAGATTCTGTGAAAAATCATTCTTGTGAAACAGTAAACATCTATTAGGCATTGCATATTCTCATTCATATAGCTTCAGCATTTGTGGAGTTTCTGTTCTTTGCATAAAAGAAACTTGAAGTAGGAGGAACTGATTAATTAGAATATATGGTGGAGCAGGGCGGATAAGACAGAGGCACTTTCTTTTTGCATGGGATAAGTGGTGGGGTGTGTGTGTCGTATAAAACTTGGCGCTTGGATGCTTGTAGGTAAATAAATGCACTCCTCATAAAAATAACATTCAGGATACTTCTGTTAGGCATTCCAGGAATACTTTGCTGTATCCACTCTACCCAGTCCATCATTTTCTGCAAAGTCCTGTCATGTACACTTTAATCTTTCATTTCTGAAGGCAACCACTCAAAAATATGGCTTCCCAGGAAAACACGAGGATCTCCCCACTGAGAAGATGATGGACTTTGCTGGAAGTTTCTTAGCAGAAGCCTCCCTCTCAGGGGTGCTTTAGCAGATAGTTCCTGCACTGGGAGGGTCTTGGCTAAGATGGCCTTTGGGGTTACTGTTCAACCTTGTAATTCTATGGTTCCTCTCTTGTGGACAGCAGCATTGCAGAAGGGGTTGAAGAAGGTAAGGATGCCTCTTGTTCACAGTTGTTTATAGATAGTTAATGTTTTAGGATTTGGCCATAATTCTCATGAAAGTAGACTTGAGCATCTGAAGGAATTCAGTTCCAAAAAGATCAAGATTTGGTGGGGAGAGGGAAACCTTCTGGAAACAGGGAAAAAAGAAAAAGAAAAGAACAGCAAACATGTTTCTCCCCCCTCCTTCCAAAAGAAAATGAATAATTCTCAGTTGTTTTGTGGAAATACAGCACATAGTGTTGTTTGGGCTTAGTATTGTCATTCAATATGTGAAATTTCCAGGTAGGGTAGTAGGGAGATATTATAATTAACCATTGTAAATACTTTTATCCCAGTCTTTCCCCAAATGCTCAAGGAAGTATATTTAGGGCTTTTTATCACATGAGGCAGGTGAATCAGATTTTGTAATTGTGTGCCTTTAAGTTGTTTCCAACTTAGGGTGACCCTAAGGTGAATCTATCATGGGGTTTTCTGGGACAGAGTTTGTGTGATGCACCCAAGGTCACCCAGCAGATTTCCGTGGCTGAGAGCAAGGAACTGAACCCTGGTCTCAGGGCCATGGTCCAACACTCAAGCCATTACATCACACTGGGTCTCTAGGGAACGCCTATAGGGATGGCGAAAGTCCCCCAATCCCCACTTACTGGGCAGCAGCCACTGCAATCAACAGAATTCTGTTCCCCTGTTGATCAGGAAGTAGTTGGCTGATCTTTTCATCCCCTTTACATGAATGATCAGCGTGAAGGGGAATTGTGACCAGGACCCCGTATCTGCCTTTTGCAAAGGAGATCTCTCAGGGGAGAGTGTGGGAATATTAGCTGCTTCCCTATCAATAGGGCAATGTATTCCATCATTTGACAGAGGCTGCTGCCTGGTAAGTGGAGACTGGGAGGAAGGTTGGGCTGGAGGACACTACTTATCTATGTAACTACAGTGGTTATGTAGCTAAGTAGTTGATGGAGAATTCTGGCTGTATTTTTCTGTGTGTATAGACTTCAATTTTAAAAATTGGAATTACCTGCCCTTCTGCCTTAAGACTTTAAAGAGTCTAGCATTTCTTTAAATGAGAACAGAAAGGAATGCTATACCATCTGTGGTGGACATGTATAGAGGCAAAAAAGTTCTGGAAAAAAGTTCATGAAAGAATAATGAAAATATTGCAAATAAAATATATAATGACACCAGAGATATATCTGTTAAATATGATTGATGAGATCAAATTGCCAAAAAAACCCCAAAAACAAAACACACACACACACAGAAAAAATAGTTACTCTTCATGATTACGGCAGCGAGAACGACTTATGCAAAAAAGGGGAAACAGAAAGTGGCTCCAAATATAGAAGAATGGTGGATGAAAATATACCACATAATGGAATGGATAGATTGACAATAATATTATCTGATAATTCTTTAAAAAGATTCAAAGAAGTTTAGAACCCAATGTTATCTACACTAGAGGAAAACTAGGATGAGATAGCGATAATGGGGATAAAGGAAGAAATCTCTTGAAGAAATACAGAAAGGAACATAGAAAATGTAGGATATTATGTACAGCTGCTATAAACAGATCTCAAGAAATGAGGTCAGAGCTTTTATGGATTTAAGATTGATAAAGATAAAGTTATGGAAAGTGGAGAATGGATGGGGATCTGAGGTGTGGAGAAATTATGAGTAAATACAACCCACTCAGAAAGGAAACCAGAAACACGAACGATACAGAATGAAACCTTGAGTTGAAAATGAATATATTAAATAGATTCAGAGATTATAGGGATAGATAAAGGTGGAGTTCTCCTTCTCTTTTGCAAATAGTGTCTAAATTACTTAAATGGTTGGTAAGCAATAATTAAAGAATCACTGGGGAAGACAGAAAATAAGGGAAGATATTTAATGTTAAACAATTTTGAAGATTCTGTTCTAGTATCTTGAAGTAGGACTGGGAATATCTGTTGTGTATGTTTATCTGGTTGTAAATAGACCTAGGTAAGGACTGTTATCTGAAATAATAAGCTGGGACATATGGATATTTTCTTGTAGAGTTTATACCATTTTAATAATTTAAATTTGTTTGTAACCTTTTTATGTCTTGTTTGATTGAATAAAAATAAAAATAATAAAAAAAGAATCTAGCATTTCTTTCCATACAGGATGGATTTACACCTAGGAGCAAAAAGTGCAGAGAACTTGGTATTGAGTAACTGCATGAGAACCCTTGAGAACACACTGGGGCAGTAAAACCAAATTAACCTGACCCTTTAATCTGCTTCATGATGACATACCAGATGCTTCTTTGTGCTGCTGTTAGAGAAGGGGGCAAAGCCTGTTTAGCCACATTAGTACTTGCCTCGCTTCTTTGGAACATACATATCCGTCAGTGATCTCTTTTTTAAAAGAAACACTTTCCAAATGATCTCCCATTGGGAGAACAACAGAAGAGGACTGACATCATCTGATAATTCCCAACCAAGGACAATATTATCCTGCTGTAAGTGCAGTTTACCTGCCTGGTGTGATAGATAGTCTTCTTCTTCATCCTCAAAACAATCCTGTGATGTAAATTTGGCTGGGAGATAATGACTGTTTTCAAACATAATAATGCTAAACCACAGGTTGGCCCAGGAGCTTTGCAAGCCACTTTCTACAATATCCATATATCCTAGGCCAGATGGCCAATGATTAAGGATTGTACTCCAAAATACTTGGAAGGCACATCAAGTTGTCCAACCGTGATCTATTATTACAAGAATGAGCCTGACATTTCATGCATTTTCCCACCTGCCATGACCACAATTCCCCTCCTTTTGTGGCCTCAAAGAAGAATTGCAACAATGGAATATTTTCACATCCATTTTTGAGGAACTATCAGTCAACATTATATGAAATTCAGACAAACTGTAGTTAATTTCAACTATGGTTTACTAGAACAAGTCACAGCTCTGGAAAACAACCACACTCAACCACTCAAAAGGGCATCTTTATGATTCACTGCACATGCACAGCTTTATGTTTTTGATGTGTTCTTATATAAAGGACAACATGGCCTAATCTAGTAGAGGTTCAGGGAAGAGAATACCAAGGGATGACATGGTTGCAACTCTTTAAATACTTCAAAGGCTCTCATAGAGAGGAGGGTACAGGTTTGTTCTCTGCTTCCCCAGAGGGTAGGACCAAGTCTAACAGTTTTAAGTTTAGGACAATAGATTTCAACTGAAAGGCACTTCCATTAAAAGGAACTTCTTGACAATAAGAGCTGTTCAGCAATGGAACCAATTGCCTAGAAAAGTGGTGAGGTCTCCTTCTCTGGACATCTTCAAAAAGAAGCTGGGCAGTTACCTGCTGGGGATGCTTTTGCTGGAGATCCTGCACTGAGCAGGGGGTTGGACTTCATGGCCCATGAAGCCCCTTCCAGCCCTATAATTCTAGGATACAGAGCAGCTAGACCAATTCAGTGCTACGATGGTTACAATTTTGTACTTAATACATTTCAGGTGAACTGATCTCTCAGAGAGAGAACAGTGTTCATGTCAACATCTAGGCATCTTTTATTGATAAAGACAAAGGCCCTTACCATGCTATGCCATGATCCTGCATCAACCTGTCACAATCCCAGCAGTGCCATTGTGGGGATGGTATCGGGACCAAAACATTCCCCACTGTGCTGGTTGGCTGCTGACGGATAGGTAGTGTTCAGGACGTGCTGCTCCCTTCCACAGTGCAGACGGCCTCTTCCTCAGCTGTAATGCGGAAGGAAGCACTTGATAGTGCCCACAGCTGGTGGGATTGTTGAGTGAAGGAAAGCCATTACTGGATTTTTTCCCCCAGTAATGGTTTACAGAACTATTGCAACAGCTGGGGGATGTGACAGCAGTGGGACCACAATGATGTCATGTGATGGCACACGTTGCAGACCAGCAGCAATGCATCCCCATGTTGGGATAGTGCTGTGGTGTGATAAGGGCCAAAGTGGGAGAGCATTCCTTTCATGTTACCCAAGGAATGTAGTCATCCTAAACAGACATCTCACAGTATCAGTTATGGTAACCTCCATACTACCTGAATACACCCATCTTGTCTGATTTTAGAAGCTCCAAAAACCTGATTAACACTTGGATGGACACCATCAAGGAATACCAAGGTCATTCATATAGGATTAGGAAAGAATCCTCCCTGAAACCCTGAAGAGCAATCATTGCCAGTCAGAGTTGACAGTCCTGTGCTAAATGGACGATCCAGGATAAGGCAATTCCTATGCTGAGTTAACATCCACCTGGACTCTAGACCAATAATTCTATATTGACAGCCAGCACATGTTGATTTGAGGTGCCAACGTATGCCCAAAGCCATATTTGAACCATTTAAGTGACATCTGCTCCCTCTTCTCTCTGCCTTCTCAGGGAAACCCCTGGCCTATTTTGGTAAAAATTCATTGCAAAGTATATAAAAAATAGATGTGCTAAGCTGGTAGAAGATTTATGAAACTAAACGGGTTTTAAACCACTAACTGTTTCATCAAATGTCAAACTAAAAATAGCATTAGTAGCTCTTTAAGCTACCAGAATAAACAGACGAGAATGGCGATGCTTATAAGCAAGAAGGTGGACAGGGGGTGATTCAATGGGAGCAATGGACACAAGGTCAACTGTATGTCTGCTTCCTTTCTGTTCCCCAGAAAGATTAGATATATGCAAGTTGAGGCATCAGATTCATGCACTCCAGCTGTCTCAATTTGGCAGGGAAAGCCTCAGTTAATTGTCTGTTTCCCCACTTTTTCAATTGCTTTTAAAATGTCTCAGTTTCTCTCTGCTACTGCTGCTTTCTCCCTTTGTCCACTACGTACTTCAATAGCTGCAAACTGAGTTCAAAATGCAAAAATAATTTGCACTTAATTAATTCAAGGTGGGGCGAGAGGAAGATTAGGGTTGTCATAAGTCAGAAGAGACTTGAAGGTACACAACAAACAAAAACAACAATGCCAAAAATGCTTTTTAAAAAAAGGGAAACCAGAAGTGATTTGAAGTCCACTTTTTGTTTTTAAACATGGGTATTTTTTTAAGTTAAATGGTGGAGGTCTCATCTTTTTTTGAGGGAGCTAGAAAAAGGCCATTTAGAGAGCCTGTAAAAAATGCAGAGGAGGAGCGAACACATGCAGCCCTGGGGCTGAACTTTGCCTACTCTTCATTTGCACAAATTGGCCTGATGTCAAGTTGTGCCAAGTCATCAGGTTGACTCACTGTGTGTTATAGTGGTTTAATTGTTGAACTCAAACTATGGGAGAGCAGGACTTTCCCCTCTCAGCTATGGAGATCCACTTGGGTGAGTCATACTCTCTCAGCCTCAGCGGTAGGCAAAGACAACTTCCTCTGAATAAATCTTGCGAAGAAGTCCCTAGAATAGGGTTGGCATACGTCAGAGTCAACCTGAATACACGTCACAACATCATCATCAACAACTTATCCTTTCAACAAAGGGTGGAAAATCCAAATTGACCAAAGTTGAAAAAGACTTTATTTCATTATAACATTTGTTTTTGAAATGAAAAAAAAGTGTTAATGCTGCCATCTAGTGGAAAATATTTTTACTCACTATTCTCTCTCATATTTTTTGCTATTCCGTTGTTTTTAAAAGTATCTTGTTTAGGTGCCTTCAAGTCAACTCTGACCTATGGAAACCTTGTCATAGGGTTTTCTTGGCAGTATTTATTCAGCAGAGGTTTCCACTGCCTTCCTCAGATGCTTAGAGAGTGTGATTTGGCCAAGGTTGGCTGAGCAGGAATTAGAGCCCTGGTCTCCCAGAGTTATAATATGTACATATATGCCTTCAAGTCATGCAGTGACTTACAGTGACCCCATGAATTTCATAGGGTTTTCTTAGGCAAGGAATATTCAGAGGTGGTTTTACCAGTTTCTCTTAGTGAAATATAGCCTATAGCATCTGGAATTTCTTGGCAGTCTCTCATCTGAGTAATAACCAGAGCTGACCCTGCTTAGCTTCCAAGATTAGGTAGGATTTGGTGCCTTCAGGGAATTCAGGCTTCTCAAAGTCCTACTCCAGAACTCAGATCAGTATATCTTGCCAAGCACTTTAACAATGGAAGAGAGAGGAACAGAGAATCTTGTTGAACTCATAGTCATCTAAAAATATTTAGTAAACTTTTTTTTCTTGGTGCACACAGGCTTTTAAAGTATGAAAATATAATTATCTGTCACTTTCTTAGCAAGAAGGTTAAAAGTGTGCATGGAGGAGCCTTGCAATGATTACAAAATGTTAAGACTGCAGTTCTAGCTTGTGGGTTCTCTTGGATCCACTTACTATCACATGAAACAAATGTAACCTCAGTGGAATGTTTTCTACCAATTTTGGCTGGTGGCTCAGCTACATCCCTACCTGAATAGGCATAACCCATTTTCAGAAATCTATATGCTCTAGTAATATCCAAATTAGATTAGTGCAGTACACTGTGCAGTGGGCTATTTCTCCTTCTGCTCCTCCTTCTATACAAATACGTTAAACGGGAACAGAATAAGAAGACAACCAAAGCAAGAAAGTTACATCAAATTAGCCACCTCTCAAGATCAAATACATCATGAGAAGAAGTAAACAAAGAGCCATACTATACACTAAATACTAAACTAAGAACAGAAAAAACAATAAACATACTTAAAATATAGGCTTCAGCATTCCTAACTCCATTTTTATCTAACATACCTTTAAAAAATAATTCTAGATACTAATATCTTTTGATGCTTCCACTGCTATGATTTCCAAAACACTAAATAGTAAATCCTACTGTCAATGTTACATTCTTTTTCTTGTCAAAGCTTGTCAAAGGTTCTTAAGCCTTTCGTAAAAGACACCGTGGATTTTTTCCTTAATACTGTCAATTTATCCATCTCAACTAAGTCCAGCAATTTTATCAGTTAATCCTCTTTCACCAGGATCTCTGTATTCTTCCATTTCTCTGTATATAACAGTCATGCTGTGGTAGTCATATATCATAATATCTTGCCATATTTCTCCAACTGCTCTTCCATTCATCCCAAAAAGTACATCTCCTTAATCTGTTGCACGTCAGCTTTCAAAAAATTTACATACCATAAAATGTATTTTGGCCTTCTCACCGAGTCCACCATATGTGGTAAAATGTTCCCACTTGTTGATCACATTTCCAACATTTATTATCAACCTCTTTATGTATTTTGGCCAATTTTTTTGGTGTCAGATGCCATCGATATATCACCTTGTAAAAATTCTTCTTGAGATCTTAGTGCAAACTTAATTTCTTCTAGCCACATTTCCCCCCTTGATCCAACTGAATATTATGTCCAATATTTTGTGCCTATCATATAATCTTTGACCATTGCTTTTGCCAATTTTAACAAAAGTTTATGTATTTTACCAATCAAATGTTCATCATCTGAGCACAACTACTTCTCAAAAATTCAGATTTAGTGAATTCAAAATCATCAGTTTTTAAAATCCACTTTATACCTCTCCATTAATTCTCTATATGAAAACTTCTGAAGGGTTTTCTTTTCAATGGTTAATGATTCAATTAACTTGATTCAGCAATGATCTTGATCATGTTCCAACAATTTTGGTATGTCATCCAAACTTCTTTTGCCTTTATCTCCTTTCTATAAAAAGCCTCTTGTGGTGACACCCATAAAGGTGTTTTAGGACACAGCTTTCATTTATATTTGTTCCGTATGCTTAACAAAGCTTTTCTCACATAGTGACTGTTACAGTGTGCATTCAGTTTAACTATCATACCACAGAAACATGTGTCACCCAAATCTCAGTTCATGGCCTTCTAGTTCCAATAATCTCTTATTTGTACAGTGGGCTGTTTCTGAGTGTTTAGAATATACAGCTCATGCAGAATGCAACAGCCAGCCAGCAGAATGTTACCACTGTTTCTAGCCCAAGCTTGTGGAATATTAAGATATCATTTGATATCAATAATTTGGCCTTCTGTACCCATTCCTTTCCACGTGCTTGCGAGGTCCCCGGACAAGCACGCACACAGGCGCGGCCGACAATAGCCGAACCATTCAAATCCCAATCCAGGCAGGTCAGTCATTGCCGAATGCAGCTTCAGGAGACCTCAAGGCAAGTACCACATTATGTATGCACGCTACTTACAAAAAGATCCCCTGCCCCGTGCAGGCAGCTTGATGAGTGGACTATACAACTCTCAAGCACTCCGCGTTTGCATACAGGCTACTCTATTGCCAATCTGGCTATGACTCAGTCATCTAAAGTACTGACCTTTCAGAGGCTTTGTCTCCAGTCCAAAATTCATTGTTTTCCCCAAGTATGGACTAGCCTGCGGCCACAATTTTCCCTATAAGAACCCCTGACTTTGAGCGCTTCCTCGGATCGCTCTTGGCTTCCATCCTGCCTTGCTGTCGCTTTGTCCAGCGAGCCTTCCCCTCAGCTCCATGTGCTGAGAATCCATGCTCCCCAGCTTCTTTGCTTTTTCTTTGCTTATATGCAGTATAGTATTTCCCATACCAAACCTCCTCTAAAAATCCCTCTATCCCACTCCTACCTTTATTTCTATAGCTTCTTGTGTGAGTGTGTTGCATACACTTGTGTGACTGTATTTCAATAAAACAATTATTATTATTTCAACATCTGCCTCATCATTGAGTCGGCCTGACCCCGTAGACATAGGGTTCAAGATCTTGCTAGGTTACCCTGCCTCTCACATTGCCAACTTGTGCTCTGTGCTAATTCCCTCTCCATTGTTTGAGCACATTTAGGTGTCCCTCCCGGGACTCTCAGAAATCAGGGTAACAGAGTGGTGGAGTAATGCCCCTGTACCCCTAATTTGAGTGGGAGTTGCGAACCTTCTCAAATCAGGCTGGTATAGACTTAGGTGATGGCCAGTCAAGTCTCTAGAGCTTTGTTAGGAAGGAACACGTGTGTGTGAAATCTGTGTGCTTGAGCTCCAGGAGCTACTCTATCTGGGCTGGAAATCTGTCCCCCTTTCTTGCTTGGCTTGTGTGTGTCAGCTGCTCCGGCTTGGTCACTGCTGGCCTTCGGGCAGTGAATCACAGTCCGATAGCAAGGGGTATGCACAAGCTATCCTGGGAATCACATCCCTAACTTGGGGTCTATCGCATGCTGGGATCTTAACGCCCTAGCGCTTGGAGACACTTTAGGAACAGTTCACACGCACGCAACACTTAAGGCAAGGCAAAAGCACTTAGGGAAGGAATGTTCCCCCCCAGAGTGACATGGGTGCATCCCGTTTAGTGAGTTAAAGTGTGGGTGCGTCCTGGCTGAATTTGAATTCGGGTGCGTCCCGAGTGTTAGCATAGCAGATGTGGGTGGTGAGTCCTGACCTAGAATAGGGTTTCAGAAGGTTTTGCCTGAGGTGTAGAAAGGCGCCCCTCACCCAAAAAAACTGTTAGGGACGGTTCAGTTTGGTTCCTCACCCCTTTTTCCCCGCTGCTTGGCCAGGCGGCGCTGTAAGTTCCACTGGGTTCATTTCCCCCCTTCACTGGCAGGCAGAGTACTTGTGAAGGTTTCCCCAGAGTCTAGGTGACTCTCCCCATCCCTGAACCATTTCCTCGTCCTTCTGTCCCTAAGCTGTCGAGGTGGACGGCCGGGCTTTGTCAGACAAAAGTGACTTTTTCTGGGCAGGCTGGAGTTAGGTTCCCAAACCTCTTCCCTCACTAATTTCCGCAGAGTTCGTTTCCCTAAAATCCCCCAGGGGTCTCGGTGATCCTACCCGTCCCTCCAGATCCTGGTCCCTTGTATGTTAGTGTAAAATGGCTGAGAATAGCAAGGTAGCAGTGAAGGACCTCATGCTCAAGAGGGAGGTCAGAGGAAAGTTGGAGAAATGGGTGCTGAGCAAGGGGAAATGCCCCTGGAAGGAGACAAGCTTCCAGATGGCAGATCCCTTTGCCACGTTAAGGAAGGCGTACGCTCAGGCATGCCAGTCAAGAAACCCGTTTGGGCCATCTAAGGATGCTTTGGCCACATGGGGACTTTGGCTGATGGCCAGAGATGCCTCGAGGACCCTGGTAGAGACCAGAGACAAGCTTGTAGTGTCAGAAAAGGAAATTGCCCAGCTTCATGCCAAGATGGAGGCTCTGCGGGCGGACAAGGTGGCGTTTGCTTCCGTCGCGCAGGCCACCTCCCAAAAACTGAGTGCAGCCAATCTTCAAGCCCAGACTTGGGAAGAGAAGGTTCACACTTTAGAAGCTGAGCTAGCTCATGCCAGGTCTGCAGCCAGATTTATGGTAGGGCAGGTCAAGGAACAGCAAGAGGCTGTTAGTCACATGGCCTGTCAGAGACAGATAGAGGCGTTGGAGAGCCAGCTTAATACCCAAAGGGCATTGATCTCTGCAGTCTGCCCTGAACTGCTCCCATCGTTCTCCCATGAAGAGCCGCTGCCAGAGGATGCTCTGGCCACTCTTCCCCACAACCCAGACTGGAACGACCACGGGGTCCCAGTCCAGCTCGTGGAGACCTGTTCCATGACAAAGAGGATTGCCCCTTCAGGAGAAGGAGGTTTAGATAGGGCGGAGGTGCGGGAGACCCAAGAAATTGAGACCCGGGTCCCCTGGAGAGCCACCGAAGCCAAAGCCATCGTGGACCAGCTTGGTCCTCTGAACAAGTCCACAGGGATCATGTGGCTTAATGCCATGATCCATTCCCACCCCACAGGCAACGGCCAGGACTTAACCCAACTGGCTAGGCTGTGCATGTCCCCCTCTGAACTCCCCACATTGAAGTCTGCCGTGGTGGCTCGAGGCTTAGTAAGACTCGAGACCCACGAGTGGATGAGGGAGACAATAAGGATTTTGTGGTCTGGGCAGAGCGCTAGCGTTCTGTACGTCATGGAGCAACAGGGTCCCAGAGAGAACCCTGAAGCTTACGTGGCGCGGAAGCAGCTTCTGGCCATTTTAGCTGACAAGGTCCTCCTGGCCCCAGGAGGGTATAATTTCAATCAGGTGGAGTTTAAGACTCTCCTTTATGGAGGTCTTAACCACAAAACCAAAATGGCCCTGGGCTTGGTGGACCTTGCAACCACTGGATGGGAGGAATTCGGAAACAACCTCTGGCGGGTCGCTGAACTGCTTTGCGAGGCTGGTTCTCTGAAGCTCCCTCCTAAACCTCATAGACTTGATGCAGGGAATTGGGAGCCCATACAGGAGGTTACCTACTCCAACTATGGACCCCATTCCCAATATAGGAAGACGGCTCCAAATTCCATTCCCAAGGGGAATCGGAACTCACGCCCTCCTCCCAGACAGGGCAACAGGCACTGGCAGGTTAGGGATTCCGGCAGTCAGCCCAACAGGACAGGGAACTCCGCTCAGCCACTTGTAGCCCCAAAACAGACCCCGGACCTTGGTGCTCCTAGGGAGACGTCTAGTGGTTATGACCCCACAGCACAGACGTACTCTTCGGATAGAGTAAAGATCTGGGGCATGCTTAGAAAGTTTGGACTGGACATGAGCCAGTTTGATGGGAGACCCACGATCACGCTCCTTGATGCCCTAGAAAGGCATTTACCACTGGGAAATAGCCAGCCGGTGAATGCAGTGACCAGCAGTCCTCCCTCAGCTGGATACTACCCCGACTTAGAGCTGTCAGGATAGGGGTGCCCTCGGGCCCGGAATCTCCCCCAAAGGGTTGTGGCTTGGCTGAAGCCCAACAAATGGGGTAGATCTAGGGTGAAGGCAGGCATCAGGACTGATAGGGAAAAGACCCCTGCCACCCCTCCTGCAGACTCTGGCGCAGCACTGAAAGTGCTGTGCCCTAACCTGATAAGACAGGGTGAGCCCACCCCAGATGCTATCCGATTGACCGTGTACAGCGGGGGGGGGGGGGACCAATCTAAGTCCTTCAGAGGACATGAGCGCTCAATGAGCACTAAAACAAGGCAGATTGCCCCTTCTCCTGACATAGTCCCGAGTGTGAATCCAACCACCTCCGAGACCAGAGTGCTTTCAGAGCACTGAGAAGGATCGCGCCAGGCTAAGGTTCAGGAGGAAGCCCCCACCAAATTTGACCAGGCACAAGATACTGCCAACCCGTGTGAGAGCCAGGAAGAGGAGAGCACACAGCCAGGGGAAGCCAGCCCCAAGCTTCCAGAACTTGCCATTGTTCCCTCTCTGAGCCCCCTGTTAGAAACCTGCAATTTCTCCTGGAATTTCCTTGAATCCTTGGCAGAGAGAGTTTGCTCTCTCCATGCCCTCTTTCAAGAGAAGTTCCTGTCAGAGTGGGAATCCAAGCAGCAAGATGCTCCTGCCCAACCAGAGCACAGTTTAGTAAAGGCACTCACCCTGGTACACCCTGTATTGACACTACACACTCTCTTTAACTGCATTCCATCAGGGGAGATTTCAACAACTGTAAGTCCCAAATACCACATGGAGGTGGATGTGGCTACTGCCTTCCCCTCCACAGAGCTATACTGGTGCCAGCTTACATTCATATTCAGTGGCACCCTATACCTTTTTACTCTGGTGATCTTGAGAGGGGCCAAGGCGACAGTCACCATGATGCCAAGAGAAAAGACAACACTTCAGGAGGCACTTGGGTCAGATACCAGCCTCCACTTTGATTTGGCCAAAAGGGTCTCAAGCCATGAGTGGGCACTGCCACTCTGGCAAGAAATTTCAGAGACCCACAAACAAACACATTCTAAGGACTGGAAGGGAAAGTCCCCAGACTGGGCAACACCCTCTTTTGTGCAGCAGCCAAGTACTGTATGCCTGATAATTTCTCAGACTTTTCTGAGTAATAAGGAAGTGCCAGCTGCTAACTTGTCCGAGACGTTTGTCTCAATTTACGAGGCCTTTGACAATGGGTAAATGTACATTGTCTGAATGGGACAGAGAGGAGTGGTGCCCCCTCTGGCTTTCCCGCTTCTGTAAATAGCCCCTGTATATAGTTATAGATAGTGACCGACTCCTGTATCTGTGTTCCCTACAGGGAGACGGAATGGGACCGTTCACGTGGATTGCAGTACTGTTTCCGTTATTTAAATGTGTCCTCGGAGCCTCTCCCGAATACACCACCCAATTCACCACCAATTGGCAATTCAACGTGCAGGCGATCTGCCATTGGAATCCTTACCAGGAGGCAGAAGCCCTGCTACGAAATTCACAGCTGCTACCTTGGTTTCAGAAGAGGTACCCGTTTGAATTATTTTCCAGATACACGTACACCCCCGAGGGAGGCTTAGCTCCGAGCTACGGATGGCTGTGGCTGGTAGAGAAGCTAAGGTCTACACGGAAATGGCCATTGCCCCGTCTCCGCTGACCGTCAAAATGGTCCGGAGCCGGCACCGCAATGCCTGCCTGTTTGTGATTAGGTTCACGCATGATGATTGTCACCCGGCATGGGAGTGGAAAACCTTTCTATTCACGTGCCGTAACCTCACCCGTACCCCAACTGGTTGCAAATTCGAATGTGGCAAAATGTGGTGCCCAGATTCCCCTGCTTATACGCCTCCTTCCACTAGTTCCCCTGCCATGTATGTGGGGAGCACCGTAATACGTAAGGATATAGAGGTAGTCGCGTACTCGAATTCCCAACCTGTTGTCACCACCATGGTTTTAAATTTCACTGTAGTCAATATTTCAAAGGTCATTCCTGCCTGCCAGCCTTATCTGAAGTTAGCATGGACACAGTGGGAGCACTGGGAAAAGCGGTGGCTGTCTTTTTCCCACCCACACACTCACCCTAAGCGAAGCGTCCTAGGGACTGTCTTAGGAGGAATAGGCACTGGCGGCGCAATAATAAACGCTATGGATATTGAGGTATTGGCAAATAAATTAGGCATGATTGGCTCCAAGACTAAAGAAATTGGTATATCCTCTGCTGCTGGTCTAACTAACCTGGCGCGAGGAATGGATTTGATCAGTCAATTGTTACCACAGTGGGTTGGCGCAGAGAGAGATATAGTGTCTGACCTCGGTCATGTCTTAAAGACCATGACACACAATATGTCAGTTGCTATTCAGTGTACGCAACTGCAAAGCAACATAATCACCTTTGCCGCTCAGGTGATTCAGGCCAGCCTCGTGGGATTAACACACCCGGAGATTCTGAGCCTGATGAGAGAGCGCTACCCAGAGTCCCTAGAACACCCCGCTGCTTTGGCGCAGATACGGCATGCCACTTGGGAGAGCCTAACTCTCAAGGTGGAAGTCATACATGAAAGGATTCTGGACCCTGTAATTTTACATCCATTATCCCATCTAGGACTACCCTTAATAGCCGCTAATGCCACCTTGCTTCCCCGACAAATGTACCATTGGTCCAACGATACACACTCATTTGATTTATCCGGTTGTTTATTTCATCACCATTGGGTACAGTGTTTTCGCAATATTGATAGTTTTGGTCATAGCAATGTCTCTAAATATGTAGTAGTACTGGTAAACTATACAGTCATGGCACAGATTAACAAAGAGTGCTTTTGTTTAAGAACCCTGTGTTCAAATGTGACAGTATTGCCTAGTGGTGCGACAATAAGCATCAACCGCACCGCTGGCAACCCGTGCTTTCGCTCTCAGCATGTACAAGATTGCTTTGGGAACAACTTCTATCTCAGGCGGGAGATAAAAGATTATGTCTTAGAGATTGGATACGTGCCCACAGAATCCGAGCTAGTCGGATCCCACATCGAGGATGAGATTCCCATGTCTACATGGCTACGGAATCTCACCCACCTAGCCAATAGAATAAAGGAGGTATCGCACTCCCTCCATCAGATTGCATTAACAGTCAATCACTCTGCCAAAGCATGGAATCAAGGAAATGTGGAATTATCACAGGATAATAAGAAAATCCTGGACCAAGAGGATGGCCACCAAAAATGGTATCTAACAGAATGTACAACGATCAAGAATATAAAAAACATAAATTGCAGAAAACTAGAACTTTTTGGTCATATAAGGAGAAATGAAAAAATTCAAGGTAAGTCAATTAGGAAAAGAAATGTATGAAGAAAGATGACTTTTTCTTGAAAAACCTAAGAATGATTCAGGTGCTTCCTATCTTTGTTTAGAACAGTCACATCCAAAATCAGTTTTGATATCCTGATGTCCAACATCCAGTAGAAGAGGTATGATGATGAAGTAGTAGTAATAGTAGTTCATATCAACAGTTTCTGAAAGACTGTTAAAACCACTCCAGACTTAACTTCCTGGGAGCCTACTTAAGGACTGTAGTGTAAAGTGTGAAATGAAGAAATGCAGGGGGGAAAAAAGAAGCCCAGACCAAGAATCCCATGTCAGTGTCTTCTGAAAAGAAAATCAATTGGTCTTTTCAGTGAGGTAGTAAGATTGATATGATCTCAGGGAAGATGACAGAACTCTTAGAGGGAATTGCCACAGTGAAAATTGGAAACAGCTCCTCTACCTTTAATGGTTGTAGACAGGAAGGAATTTCAGTAGGTGTTCCTTGTTAGTTGGGTGTTCAACAAGCAACACCAGTGGAAAGTCCCTCTTCTTACTACTACTACTGGTGGAGCAGTGATTAAATGCCAGTACTGCAGCAACAAGGTTGTGAGTTCAATCCTGCTGGTCTCCAGGTTGACTCAGCCTTCCATCCTTCTGCAGGTTGGTAAAATGAGTACCCAGCTTGTTGGGGGCAATTAGCTAACACACTGTAAACCGCTTAGAGAGCACTTAGCTGGTAAGCGGTATAGAAATGCATATACTATTGCTATTCTACATTAAAATTAAAGGTACAGGAACTCTCTCCAGTTTCAGTTTGGCAACGTTACTCCCAAAAAGGAATTACCAAGGAAGTCATGCTATTAGCTCCTCGAAGACAGACCTGCCCAAAGGCCTTTAGCTGCTGAAGGCAAAGTGGAATCACACATGTGCACTGGGTCAGGGGCATAGTGCCCAAAGCACAACTGAGACAGAAAATGCCACAAGAATCTCTCCTTACCCCTAGTAGTAAAAATGCCATAGTAAGTTAAAAGACTATGCTGCCTAAGGTAGCTTCCTCATTTTGCCTAAATGGTAGGGACATCCTTTACTTAAAGAACTATGAATGGCCTAAGAGAACTCACTTCTTCTATATTTTATGCTTGTGTTTAGTATTTTGATCTATTTACTTCATTTTTTACTGCATTTTTATATCACCCAATAATTGAAGCTCCCTGGGTGGCTTACAAAATAAAGATTGAAATCATGAAACCAAACTATAGCAATAAAAGAAGATGTAAAATCTAAACAAATTAAAACAGCCATAGAATAAAATGAAAGTAAAATTGACATTAACTATAGAAATCTGCAATTTACTTAGCAAGAAGGATTTTAAAATAAATAAATAAATCTAAGAACATGTGTTAGAATGAATGATCAGATAAGACTATAGTTATAAACACATACCTGCAAAGAAGCAAGCACAATTTGGTATGGTAGAATTTACTTCTTGTGAGTAAAATATATTGTGAATGATGGACTGGTTAAAGACAGTGTTACCTGAACCTCTGCTTGACCTAGCAGAAACTGTAGCGGACAGCTGATGGCAAGCAAGGAACAGGGACAGAATGAAAAAAATTGATGCTTGAGGTAGAAAATCTAGTTGACACACAGGTATAAGCACTGGTATATAGACAGGGCTTTCTTCAAAACTTTTCTTCTGTTTGGTCTGAAAAGGCATATTTTAAAGAAATACTAGAGAAAGAAAGAAACCTAGAGCAAGGTGTTCATTCCCCTAAGGAATGAACTTTCAGTTTCAGTTGCTCCAGCACTTTCAGTTGCTGGAGAACTGTTTTTTTCCCCCTTGTATTAGGAATCACATACTAAATATGCATTGATATATACTGTATGACAAAGTTATTACAAGAGAAAAAAAAAACTTTTTCAACAGCAAAGCCTTTTCAACCTATCCAACGCCCCCCCCCCCCCCTCATTCCCAAACAGCTAACAGAGGATCCAGACCCTTTTGGTATCAATTTATGGCAGAAAGGTTTTTCACAGATATGGAATATAATCTTAATCAAATTAATCACATCTTCATACCCTGATTTTTCTTTTACTTTCTCAGTCATGAATTTCCAGTTATCACTCCATGATTCTTTACAACATTGTATAATATACTTTAACCTTCTTTCCCTGAGAAAGTCAAATAATATAACTTCTTCTATATATTTTATCAAATGAAACTCATTCCACATTGATTTCTTTTTCCAACCTAAAGCAGTAACAGCATGAGCCGCTTTTAAAATTTGTTTTGTTACGTAACTCTCATTCTTCTTTAAACCTATTCTTTAAACCTATTCTCATTCTTCTTTAAACCTATTGTACCTAAGTTGAGGGTTAAACAATTTTCTTTACTTAATTGAACCTCAGTTGCTGGAGAACTGCTGAACTTTCAATTGCATGAAGCTCTGCTCAAAGATCAGGCTGTGCATCCTATAGGAAGACAGAAATGAGGAAACCCAGTCTGCAGGTCCTATCAAACTACATAGTTATAATGCTATTATTGCACTATAGCTATCATAGTTCCATAGGATAGAATTATGGGAGGGACATTTAGAATTCTCAGGCAGAGCAGTCCAGTGCCTTACCACACACAGTACAAAACCCAGGATTCCATAGGATGGATCTATTGCCATGACTACAAATGACCTTGAAGTCCATCTTAAAAGTCAATCATCTGTCCAGAGTGATGGGAGTCTGTTCTGCTGCTGAGCTGGGTGCTGCAGGATAATGTGACCCCTCCTGCCAGCAAGTGAGGCTGTGAGGAACTGAGGTGGGTATCCCCCAAGGATCTCTCACAACTCTTCATAGCGGTCGTGCTCAGTGACAGGAGGGAGCCACCCTGATCAGCAGCAGAACTGAGCTATGTTGCTCTGGAAAGCTGGCTGCCTTTTAAAGTGGATTTCAGGGGTCAGACAGGGAATTAAATGTAGTTTCGGCATTGTAGCTGTGTCTGAAGCAGGATCTCAGCTGCAGTTTATAAATGGACTCTCTCTCTGTGTGCATGTGCCTTCGTGCTACTTGTCGACTTAGGGCAACCCCAGGAATTTCATAACATTTTCTTAGGTGAGGAACACTCAGAGGTGGTTTTGCCAGTTCCTTCCTCTGAAATATACTCTATCGCACCTGGTATCCGTTGGTGGTCTCCCACTCAAGTACTAACCAGGGCTGACTCTGCTTAGTTTGCAAGATCAGACAGGATCTGGTGCCTTTAGGATATTTAGGCCACTTATTGGAATATCTACATAATCCTTAAAAAGAGTTTCTAACCACTGCCAACAGTTTCTACCCACTGCAACCAGGGTTACTTGACTGAGAATACAGGAATCCCTCCACATTCGCTAGGGTTAGGAGCACAGGACCTCTGTGAAAGTGAAAAAACCGTGAATAACTCTAGGCCCCCCTAAATCATATTTAACACACAAAAAAAGTATGATCACCATATTCAACTCACCATGGATTCCCTAAGGCATCAGGGTTCCTTTACAAGGCAGAAGTAGGTGACTGGTGGGGCTTATTGCCATCTCCACTGCTGCCCCACACCATTATTAATAGGGATTTACAAGCCTCGTTCAGTTTCTCAGTTTCACAAGGCTTACAGTCCCTATTAAAAATGTCATAGGGAGGCAGCAGAGGTGACAGCAAATGATCCATGAATAATCAAATCCACAAAAGTGAAACCCACAAGTGTGGAGCGCTGACTGTGCTGTGTTTGTCTGTTTATTAAAAAGTTTGTATCCCACTCTAGATCATGGGATCTCAGGGTGGCATAAAATAAAAATTTTGAACCAGTGTAAAACAGTAAAAAAAAAAAAAAATTAAAGAAACTAAAAGCATGTTAAATAGTTTGACAAGTTAAACAGGACAGTTTGAAATCAGTTAAAATCATTTAAGACAATTTTGAAATCAGTTAAAACCATTTAAGACAAAATCATGTGCAGATTTAGATGAACCTAGTTTTAACCAATTGATTTCAAGGTGGTATTGTTGCTTTGGAAATCCTTAGGTCATGCAAGACATCCTCTGCCCTTTCAAGAACTGTGAAGCAAATTAAAACAAGAAGAAGATGCAGGATCTTCTGAACATGTACATTATGCCTTTCCATAACAGTTTCCTTCCCAGTGTTTCCTGTTTGTTAATCACTTACAAAGAAATTATTAAAAACCTCAGATCACTGCATAAGCAATAAAAAGAACATGACACATACGTGACCACTGATGTTCGATTCACTGAGGGTAATAAAGGAGTGATAAAAGTGTTGTCTCCTATCTCCATCTTCAGTGTATGACAATACAATAAAGTGTGATTATGGAACTGGAGTGAGAGAGTGCATGTACCTTAAAAAAAGGGAGATACTGAAGGCACAGTCTAAAACTGTGCCAATAAGGAGGAAAAATGGAAGGCATCTGAAGAAAACAGAATGGTTGACTAAAGAACTCTCAGCTGAGCTAAGTGTTAAGAGAAACATGTACAGGAAATGAAAGAAGGGGGAAACCACCAAAGAAGAATTTAAGTAAGTAGCCAGAAGATGTAGGGAGAAGGTCAGAAAGGCTAAAGCACAGAACGAACTTTGGCTGGCCAGAGATGTTAAAAACAATAAAAAGGGCTTTTTTAAATATGTCCGCAGCAAAAGGAAAAAGAAGGAGACAATAGGGTCGCTGCGCAGAGAAGATGGCGAATTACTAACAGGGGGAAGAGAAAAGGCAGAACTATTTAATACCTTCTTTGCCTCAGTTTTTTCCCAGAAGGATACAAGCACTCAACCTGGTGGTTGGGGAGCAGGTGAGGAAGCAGGGGAAATGCGGCACATAATAGGTAGAGAGGTGGTACAAGAATACCTGGTCACACTGGATGAATTCAAGTCTCCAGGGCCAGATGAATTGCATCCTAGGATATTAAAAAAACTGGCAGAGGTCATTTCGGAGCCACTTGCTATAATCTTTGAGAAATCTTGGAGGACAGGAGAAGTTCCAGCAGACTGGAAGAGGGTAAATGTTGTCCCCATCTTCAAGAAGGGAAAAAAAGAGGACCCAAATAATTATCGCCCAGTTAGCCTGACATCAGTACCCGGAAATATCCTGGAGCAGATCATTAAGCAGTCAGGTTCTAATCACTTAGAAAGCAATGCGGCAATCATGAGAAGTCAACATGGATTTCTCAAAAATAAGTCATGCCAGACTAATCTTATCTCTTTTTATGATAGAGTTACTAGCTTGATAGATGAAGGGAATGCTGTGGATGTAGCATATCTTGATTTCAGTAAGGCCTTTGACAAAGTTCTCCATGACATTCTTGCAAAGAAGCTAGTAAAATGTGCGCTGGACAGGGCTACTGTCAGGTGGATCTGTAACTGGTTGACTGACTGTTCCCAAAGGGTGCTCACCAATGGTTGCTTTTCATCCTGGAGAGAAGTGATTAGCGGGGTGCCACAGGGTTCTGTCCTGGGCCCAGTGCTGTTCAATATCTTCATCAATGACTTGGATGAAGGAATAGAGGGCATGCTCATCAAATTTGCAGATGACACCAAATTGGGAGGGGTTGCTAATATGCCAGAGGACAGGATGAAAATTCAAAATGACCTGGATAGATTGGAGAGCTGGGCCAAAGCTAACAAAATGAAATTCAACAGAGGGACGTGTAAGGTTCTACACTTAGGTAGAAAAAATGGAATGCAGAAATATAGGATGGGGGACACGTGGCTGGATAGCAGTACGTGTGAAAGGGACCTAGGAGTCCTGGTAGATCACAAGCTGAACATGAGTCAACAGTGTGCTGCGGCAGCCAAGAAAGCCAATGCAATTCTCAGCTGCATCAATAGGAGTATGGTGTCTAGATCGAGGGAGGTACTGGTACCACTCTACTCTGCTTTGGTTAGACCTCATCTTGAATCCTGTGTCCAGTTCTGGGCACCCCAATTCAAGAAGGACATGGTCAAGCTGGAGCAGGTCCAGAGGAGGGCGACCAAAATGGTGAGAGGCCTGGAAGACATGCCCTATGAGGATAGACTTAGAGAGCTGGGTATGCTTAGTCTGCAGAAGAGAAGGTTAAGAGGGGACATGATAGTTATGTTTAAATATTTGAAGGGATGCCATGTAGAGGAGGGAGAGGACTTGTTTTCTGCTGCTCCAGAGACAAGGACAAGGAGCAATGGATTCAAGCTGCAGGAAAGGAGATTCCACCTGAACCTCAGGAAGAACTTCCTGACAGTCAGGGCTGTCCGGCAGTGGAATATGCTGCCTCGGAGTGTAGTGGAGTCTCCTTCTTTGGAGGTTTTTAAGCAGAGGCTGGATGGCCATCTGTCGGGAGTGCTTTGAGGGTGTTCCTGCATGGCAGGGGGTTGGACTGGATGGCCTGTGTGGTCTCTTCCAACTCTACATTTCTATGATTCTATGATTCTACCTCAGGAGGTAAAATATGTAATAGATGCTCAGATCCTGCATTTGAGGATTTAAGACATAACCAGAGCAAAATCTTAATAAGGAAAAATGCATTTCAGAAATGTGCTGTTATTGGTGGTGGCTGGTAGCTCCTATCTCTGTGGGATGGTGAATGTGTTCCAAGTTTTACAGCCCGTTTATACTACACAATTCTAGCACTCTATTCCACTCAGACTGCCATATTCTATGGAACCTTGGGACTTATAGTTTGGTGAGGCAGCAGAGCCTTCTAGCTCAGAATTCTAAATACCCCTCTCTAAACTCCAAATCCCAGGATTCCCTAGGACAGAACGATGGTGGTTAAAGTGGAAACATAGTAGTGTAATTGTGTACTGCGATAGGCCCCTACTGTAAACACTAATGGATCTATTCAAGGTGCTGAATCCTATCCCAAAATAGGTTTTACACCTTTGAAATTCAGCCTAAGACCCAGAACAGACCCACCACCCCATGGATATGGGAGCATCCAGCTGCCAGAAAACCTGTCCAGTCCATTGGGATTCATGCTCACGTAAGCATGCATATGATTGCTGCCATTGTCAAAAAAAGCTGTACTTTTTAATGGATTGAAAAACAAAACACTAATTCATGCTTTTTAAAGCATAGTGCTACAGCAGAAAAGTGTACCTTATAATATAAAAATCTAATTAGGTTTTTCCCCCTCTGATATATACATGTTTCTCTGGATCTGCCAGGAGAATTTGGGAAATAGGAACCTGAGCTTGTTTAAAATACCTCTGTGAGAGACTAGCTACTATCTCTACCCAAGGCACATAACATGGGTTCCTTGTGCAGTTCCATACTTCTGTGATGTTTTTCACAGGGGAAAAAATTAGGGCAGGCTGAATGAAAGAAAGGCTTCCCCTTTCCTTTTAGGAATAGGTTGACACTCATTTTTCATTTTCTCAAGAACGTGTACTTGCCATTATAAGTTCTCTAACCTACAGCTTCCTTTTCAAAAATTGACACACTCGAGCCAATATTAAGTCCCTTTTTCTGCAGCAGGACCACTCTTCCCCCTCTCCCATCCAAATTTCCTTTACATGTTTGGGGGTCAGGATTCAGTCCACAGGAAATCAGCAAGCACCAAGGTGAACAGAACATCTGTTGCTTCCTATTATTATATGATAAAATATGAAGAAATTTGGAGGTTAACCCAGATTTGAGCAGAAGGGGGAGCAAAAGAACAACAATTTCACCAACTGGATGCCTGTCCAAGCAAACTGACAAAGCTTTTGCCTTCATTTCTCCACACTTTATCTAGATTGTAGAAAATGGGAAACCTGTTGTTTTTATTGCTGGACTCCTACCTGTAATACGTTGATGATCATTGCAGAAATTGCATTTGGCTGTCTCTTTCAAATATTTTGATGGTGTCATTACTTGTGTAGTAAAGACATGAACAAACACCAAACACAATGGAACATAACCCTGAATATGTGCTTTCCTGCCTGCCTGCCTGTCTATATACATAAAGACACACGCTTCTTTACAAATGCATGTGGTCTACAAACATACGGTTCTATAAGAATTAGTATAGTGTTGTGGTCTGAGTAGGGTTACTGTGTTATGAAAAGCAAAAAAAGAGGACACATTTACTAACCAACTACTTCAAAAGACTGATCTCTATGGCAACACTCACTTTAAATGCCCTTAGCTGTGATAATTGCTATTGGAAATATGCCTAACCTTAATTGTATTTAAAGAACAATTTTGCCTTCCCTTTCCCCCCTCCTTCCCTCTTAATACAACTGCCTCACCTGCTCTACCAGGTTGCCCTGGTCCATTTCCCCTGTGTGATTGAAGGCTCCCTCTGATACCTCACACTCCTAGTTCAGCCCCCCCCCCAAGTTTGTTACGATTCCCTCTACCTCCCCAGCCCCAGCCCCAGCCCACTGCCTCTGTCTCTGAGCACTCTGCCAGGCTGACCTCCCTCTGTTCTCTAAGGGCCTTGTCACACTACACTGCTATAGCACTATTATTCCACTTTACCTGCCATGGCAACATCATTTGGAATTCTGGGATTGACAGTTCAGGGAGGGGTATTTAGAGTTGTCGGAGAGCTCTTGGGCCTCACTAAACTACAAGCTCCAGAATTCCACAGGATGTTGCCGCAGCAGTTAAAGTGGAATAATAGCACTATAACAGTGGAGTGTGATCGGGCTACGAGTTGAGCTCTTGCTGGAGACTAGGCATGGAAAGCCAGTGAGTGACCTTGGGCAAGTCACAGTCTCTTGGCTTTAGGTAATGGAAACCTTTTCTGCATAAATCTTGCCAAGAAAATCCTGGGATAGGGTTGCTGTAAGTGGGAATTGACTTGAAGGCACACAACATCAAAAACACTATAAGAATTATAGTAACAATTATTATCCCTGAAACAATTAATACAGAGAGGGACTGCATTAATCAGTGCTGGATGCAGCCATTCATTGGACAGCATGGGCAAAGGCTCTAGAGAAAAACAATGGATAGCTTTTTCCACCCACAAATGTCCCTCCCTCTCTCACCTACCCAGCTATAACAAAGAGTACTATAAGCAGCTTAAAGCAGGGGCAGGCAATTTCTGACCTTCCAGATATCACTGGACTGCAGCTCCCATGATCCATCACTACCACTTGAACCTGGTGGTTGCCATGTCAATAGGGCAAGGAATTTACTCTCTATTTCATAATTTAAGAGAGCCATCCAAGGCAGTGTGATTAAGATTAGTTTCTTTACAATAGTGGTTGCAGTGGTATGCACACTTACTTGAGCATAAACCCAAATAACTCAGGAATTTCTTCCCAAGTTAACATGTTTAAGTTCATCACCAATGACCACTAGTGGCTCCCATATTAGTGGGATAGTAAATTTGCTCCGGATTTTAGCCTGAACTTTGAAGAAACTATCCAGGTTGCTACATCTGATTTGAGGACTGACTCAGCACCTTGGATAGATCATTTAGACTAAAACGTGGAACTAATTCATCGCCTTATTGATGTATGGAAGCCACCAGCTACCAAAGCTCAGTAGCGGTTATCCTGGCTAGTACTCTTGCGAATAGTAGTGAAACAGCATTTAGTGTGCTGCTATTGCCCAACCCTGCTTATAAAGCGAACACATTTATTATAATATGGACTACAGCCAACTTCACTAAATGCCTGGAATGTAATGTAGACAGTTGTAAATTATGAAGGCCACATGCATCCCCATGGCAGTTTTTGTGGCTTCAACCTCTCTAGATTCCCTGGACCACTCTTTTCCTAGCCAAAAAAGTTGTTTTTTCCCCTCCTGGAAGCCTTCAAGAGTCACAATTTATCTTTCAAATAGTTCTCCTACATTGTTAAATATTGAATGTACCACTTTTTCAAAAGCACCAGTATACTTCTGGCCACTTCTAGTTTTCTGGGAATCTTTGTTTTCTGGGAGACACCCTATCCTTTCACTAAACACCTTAAAAACTGGAGTCAGCATAGTGTAACAGTTTGAATGCTGGACTACTAGGACTTCAGGAGATCGGGGTGTGAAACCCACTGGGTGACCTTGGGCAAGTCACATTCTCTCAGCCTCAGATGAGGCAGGGGCAAACCTTCTGAATAAAGATTTATTCTCTGAATAAATCTTCCAAGAAATGCTTAGAATAAAGTTGCCAATAATAAGAGAAGATTAAAACAAAAGAGGTAGAAATTTGTGCAGTTTTTTTTCCTTTACTAGTGAATTTCTGTCTACTTTGTGGCTCTTACAGGAAGAGAGTCTCTCTTAGATGAAACAGGTGTCAATCTATCTGCTACCTGTCCTGTCCTGTGGTATGATTTTACCATTATAAATTTACCCACAACTCACCTGTATGGGGAAGCCGCATGTCTGGTGAATGAACACGCAAACCCACCTTGTGGGTTTCTATTTCTTTGTTCCTGTCTCACCTTCTCAGTCAGGCTGCTTTCCAAGCTGCTTCTCTTTTTGCTGAAGGTGCATGAGTTGCCTTCTTTGCTAATGCTGTGTATGTCAGCAGGCTTGTGGAGGCTTGCCTGATTACGTTAGATCTTCCTTAAATGACACAGTATCAATAGCTCTTTTGATTCATGTAGCCTGAAGGATTAAACATGATGTAATCTGAATCTCTGATCCTGATAGACACAGTTGGTTAAGTTGCATAGTTAAGTTGGACAGCATTTTCAGGTAACTGGGAGTCACTGTGATAGGATCAGGAAGGACTTCTTGTAATAGGGCTGGGCAAGGTAAAGCAAGGCAGGGCAGGGTGACAGAAGGGCAGGCTAGAATTCTTGCCAGGAATAATTGCAAACATATCCAGTGAAAAACCTTTAGCTTGTGCAATCTACCCACCACCTGCTTCTTTGGAACTTGATCCAGCTACACACTTGTGCTGCTTGTTTCTACGTATTGTAGTAAGCCATTGCATAATGGTTATAGTGTTCAGAGTGTTATACTACCATCGACTCCGAAACAGGGAAGCAGGGGGTCTCAAGCTCCCCAAGAATTTACAGGAGCGGGGAAGCCCCTCCAAAATATGATCAGTCATAATTAGATCGCCATGGGTCCTATGTAGTTGAGATCCCTCAGGAATTATCAATCAGAAGTGTACTAAATGAACATTATCTTACTATTGGTTTCATGGTACAGTTGGCCCTCCCTTTCTGCAGATTCTGTATCCATGGATTGAACCAAGGGGCACTATTTTACTATACCATTCTACACAATGGGACTAGAGCATCCATGAATTTTGGTATCCATGGGGGGGTCCTGCAACCAAACCCTAGTGCAGAGCTTTCCAAACTTTTCATGTTAATGACACACTTTTTCGACATGCTTCATTTTGCAACACAGTAATTCAGTTTTATTAGCAAATCGGAGGTACCCAGAGACATATCTAGGATGGCAAAAGGTGTCCCCCCCGATCCTTGCCCACTGCTCTCATTCTTGCCAGGGAAAGGCCCCAGTGAGAGTGGCGGCAGCGGGCCAGGCTTGGGTGGGTAGGCATCTTTCTTGGCCTTGAGAGACGACACATCTGAACACTTCAGAGGACACATTAATGTGTTGCGGCACACCGTTTGGAAAACCTTGCCCTAGTGGATACTGAGGGCCCATGTACTCAGACCGCTACTAGTTTCAGCTGAATGATGGTGGTGATTGTTTTAATGGAGTGTCTTTTATTTTCTTTGTTTTATAAAAATATATCTGCAAGTAGTTAAAGTTAATAATTACCTGCCTATGAATATTGAGACCTCTCCCACATGGCAGGATCCTTGTGTATTAAAACTGGGTGTGTGTGTCCCAGTTCTAATCCCCACTCAGCTTTGAGGTTCATTGTGTGCCTTTCACTATCTCTCAGCCTAACTTATCTCACAGGATTGCTATGAGGATAAGAGAGTGGAAGGAGCCGCATATGGCACCCTATCCTTCTTGGAGAAACAGTAGGGTAGAAATGAAATAAGGATGTTCTGTTACTAGTTGCATAAGTAATACAGCCGGCTGGGAGACTGCCAAATCTACAACTTTCCCAGAGTATCATGATGTTTGTTTCTACTTCCTGCATCTGTCGACAACAAAAATAGCTTATCTTACCTGATAAAGTTGTCAGTTAAGTACAGAGACCATTGTTTTCAACAAATACATACATGCACACTTTGCAAGACTGCAAAGAAAACAGGCTTTGGTGAAAGCTCCCATATTGTCCTGACTCAGGGCTGATTCCACCATTGGGCAAGTGAGCCAGCAGCCTCAGATGGCAGATGCTGGGAAGTTTTGGGGAAACTGCGGGAGAGCTCTCTGTTGACCATGTGGGGAAGGCTGAGGATTTCATTTTGATTTATTGTTGATAAGAACAACCAATTTTTACAAGTTTCTTCATACTAGATGGAAAGAACTCGAGATCTGAGGGATAAAACACAAATATAGGAGAAACTGAAAGTGACAGGTTCATCTAACCGTTCTTTGTGTTTTGAGTGCTTATCTGTTACGGATTGGATCTGAATCCCTGTATGTTCAGACATGAATTAAAGCGCCTACCTCTCTTTCCTTTTTTGGTAGTCCTCATTTGTAACAACTATTGCAGGAAGATACAGAGCTTGGAAAGTTACTTTCAAAAAGTAGTTCATTCTTTTACTTCTTATACTTTTTAAAAGCATTCTTCCTCAATGTCATTACCCATTATGATGATGAAAACAGGTAACTTGTTATGTTACTTGTTGGTCTGCCTGTGATATTTTTATTACAATCAATTATTTTTATTATGATTTTGAAAAAGAAAATCTTAGGATTGATAAAAGAAAGGCACAAAACTATAAAAACACCTTTTAAACATTTGAACATTTGAAAGTAACAATTGAAAGTAGTTAGATACTGATATCTGTTATATCTACAAGGTCATTTTGATTTTACTTGTTAAAATGTATTTGAAATCCGTCTTTGCTATACCTTTGTTCCCCTGAAAGTAACTAATGACAGGTAACTGCATTACTTGTAACTGATTACTTCTAAGCACTGGATACAAGTCAGTCCTTCCCATGCTTGGAATTCAATTTGTATGGTGGAGAACTTTGGTTCAGTTTGCATTTGAAGAATTTGCCAAAACGTGCAAATTCCTTCATATGTTGGAAAAAAAGAAATTGAGTTTTTCAGCAAATTGACCATGGGAAAAGGTGAAACTAATAGGCTTTCCCATTCTGTGTGCTACACAGCTTGCCTTGACCTGAATAAGCTAGATGAGGTGGAGGATGCTCATATCCTCCAACATTTCATTGATGAAAACTGGGATGTGTGTGGCCAGAGTGTGGTCAAGATGGCCAAAGTTATTAATGAAGAAGAACACACAAGCTAGGAAAGATGGAAACAGTTTGCTTTTGCCTGAGCCTACAGGGAACAGCAAGATTCTGCCCCCTCCTCTCCTCTCCACCCTGCGGAGTTAACTGAACGTAAATTATGGTTAGAATTCCGTATCAGCTATTTGGGGCCTTTCCACACAACAGTGTTGTAGTGTTATTATTCCACTTTTAACATCCTGTGGAATTCTGGGGTTTGTAGCTTATTGTGGCCAAAGAGCTCTCTGGCTGAGAATTCTAAATGCCCCTCCCTAAACTGCAAACCCCAGGATTCCACAGGATATTGAAAGTGGAATAATAGCACTATAACAGTATAGTGTGGAAAGGCCCTTAGTTAAATTATCTAAGTAACTTTTCCTGGCCCAATCCCCCCTAAACCTGATGG
This sequence comes from Cyclura pinguis, assembly GCA_030412105.1. Classification (NCBI taxonomy): domain Eukaryota; kingdom Metazoa; phylum Chordata; class Lepidosauria; order Squamata; family Iguanidae; genus Cyclura; species Cyclura pinguis. The sequence continues at coordinate 235,720,265 of CM059601.1, read as the reverse complement.
AAATGTCACTCAATCATACTCTGATCATTGGCAGAATGGATCTCCTTGTCCTCACGCAGCTGATGCCTGGTTGGTGTTGGGGGGCAGAATTATGATTATAGCAATAGTGTCAAAATTGTGATGAAGTCTATGAACACAGAACAGTTATCTAGATTTACTCATCCACAACAGTTTCATATTTATGATCACTACTTACTCATGATTTTGAAACTATTGCCATGATTGTAACTTCCCCTCCAACCTGCTTCACCAGGCATCACCTGTGTGGGGATAAGGAGGCCTATTCTGTCAGCAATCAAAACGTGGTTGAGCAATGTTTCCATCAGGTTTGGGATGGGAGCTGAGCCAGGAGAAGTTACTTGGTTAAGTATAACTAACTAGCTGATAGAGAATTGTGGCCTACTATTGCACTTTAAAATCAATCTGTTGTAATGAAGTATGCTAAGCACAAAGAAAGAAAATGGGGGAAACAGAGAGAATCTGGGATATTTTAAAAGCAGCTGAAAAAGTGAGACAGCAGAGGATTAATTGGGAGTGCCCATGTTAAAGTGGCACAATTGAAGTATATGGATGCTGTCCTGGCATCAATGTTCAAGACTCAACTGCGGGCCCTGCTGAATTCACTATGTGGAAACAGATGGGAGGGCATCATTGCTTTCACATCTGGCAGCAGTGTGACTTGGGCCCTTTTCACATGTGTGGGGGGAAACGGGAGAAAACGCCCAAAAACGGAGCTTACCTCCAGCCGGGTAAGTCTGTCGCCACGTGGAGCAGCATGAGCTCGCTGCTCCACACTCCTCCGGCGTCGCAGATGGCAGCTTCCGGTTGGTGGAGGCTCTCCGCCAACCGGAGAAGCTCGCCAGCCGGAAGCGCGCCCTCGGCAGATCTGCAGGCACGCACTTGGGTGCGCCTGCAGATCCACTTTAGAGCCGGGCGACGGAGCGGCATGGAGCTGTGTGCTCCGTGCTTTTTAAAAACTTCTAAAAAGAGGTTTTTAAAAAACACGCAGCCCGGCTAGTTCCGGCTGCTCCTGAGTGGATTTTGGTGTGAAGCTACGAAAAGTAGTCCACGCCAGTCCACTCTACGGTGTAGACAACCTCCGTGAGAGGTCGCTCTACACCGTTTCCCCCCACATGTGAAAAGGGCCTTGGGTAGCCATGTTTTGGCTTAATAAGGTCAATGCATATTAGTTTAAAAACAGAGAGAGAAAAAGCATGGGTGCAGCACTAGATTCACAAAACAGGGAACTAATGTGGATCTCCTGCAAGGAGTGGCTGGCAATAAATTCAAAGTGGGGAAAAAAAAAGTCTTATAACTCTTTCCTGAGTCAGGGTTTCTGGGAAAATGAAAGAAGCAGACTTTTGCAATAGCATACCATTCTCGGTGCTGTAATAGTTAAGCTCTAATATCCTTCTCTCACCTCCTTTGCACTTTTAGAACTAGGTAGGGATTAGCATCCACTGTCACTATGAGACATTTTTCAGGGCTGGCTGCTTCCTGGTTTATATCAAGTGCATAACTATTAAGTATCTTATAGCTTCTGACCAGACCAGAGCTCACTCAGCCATTTCTTGAGACACTGTGAAAATTGGCAGGGAAGATGCTGTTGAATTCATTAGATTACTCTCCTCCCTCTCACCCCCTCAGTGGTTCTGACAGACTATTAACCTGGGGCACTGCCATTTTCTTTCTTTAAGATGTCTGTACAGCCTGTTTTCCAGGGCAGCCAACATAAATAATATAAACCACAATAAAAATACCATCTTCCTTTCCCACACACTAAATAAATGATAAAAAATATCCAGAATAAAATAAAATGAAATAAAAAAGCTAAAAAGAAAGAACTTTAAATAAAGCCTAAGAGAATAAAAAGGGTTTTGAAGAGAGCCTCAAACAAGTTTCCCTGAGAAGGGGTTTTCATAGACCGTGTGCTACCACCAAAAAGGCCCTGAGTCTAGTTGCTGAAGATGGCAGGGGCACCTGGAAGGGCTATCACAAAGCAGAACTGACAATCCATTTCCATAGACTCCTGATTCACTGTGGGGTGCGCACTTAGCCACTTACGACAAAACCAGTTCTTGGCTAATGTCAGGGTCAGAGACCTGGGCGGCGAGCCAGCCCAGAGAAGGGAGTGTGAGAGCCAGCAAAGTCCAGCCAGGAGAAGACAAGCAAGCACTTTACACGAGGGAGTTCATTTACCAGAGCGTCAAGCGAAAGCCGTAGTCAGAGTTCCAAAAGCCGAGGGTCAAGAGTCCAGAGATCAATTCAAGGTAGTAGGAACCGGGTGCTGGGAGCAAGGAACAGGCAAGAGGAGGGCTTGAAAGAAGTTTGCCACAAGCAAAGGAAAGCTTCCAGGCAGGCAGTTATATAGCCCAAGACACAGGCGTGGCTAGTCACTGCTTCTTGAACGTAATCAAGGAAGCCTCCCTTTGTTCAGCTCTCTTGAGTCTCCGCCTTGTTTGTGGGCTGATTGGCACAGGCTCCAAACCATCTTCAGAATCGGATCCCTGTCGCCCTAAAGGAGCAGGCAGAGGAACGTCCGAGCCTGCTTGGTCCATGGCAGCAGGGGGAGCGCTTGAGCTGCAGGACTCCTCTCCAGCCAGAGCCACAGGGACCAACAGCTGCTGCTCGTCATCAGCAGCTCTGACAGGGGCTTCGGCTATCACAGCTAAAACAAAATATGGGTATGCCTTGTAAAGGGACAATTGTACCCCTGAAGACACGATTCTTCAATTTTGTGGGGAAAAAATGAATGAAGGGTCGATGGGCAGGCTCTGGCTTCAGAAGCCACATGCAGCCTACAGGTTGGGTTGCCATATTCCAGATCCTCAAATCTGGGCAGCTATTTTTCTTATTGGGCAAGTGATTGTAATTACACAACTTAGCACATTTATAATCGTCTCTTTTTTCCCCTTCCACTATGTTTTACCCTTGGTACCTTTTTTTAAAGAAACAGTAACTACTGTACTTTTCTGAGAGAACTAGTATAGAGTAACAAATATAGTGCTGGATTGGAACACAAAGTCCTAAATTCAAATCTTTGCCTAATCATGAAATTTACCATGTGACCTTGGGCCATCACTACATTTCAGCAAATCTATCTTACAGCATTGTGGTAGGGATTAATAATAAGACAGGAACTGTGCAAAGTGACCACGTGTATTCCTCGTGCAGGGTGTGTGTGTGTGTGTGTGTGTGTGATCTCATCATCAGCATAATGCTATTTCATCATGTCCAAGCACTTCTAATGCTGTGACATTCTCATCAGATCACTATAGTATCTCTTTTTGCCCTCACATTTTTTTTTACTGATGGCAAAAGGTACAGATCCACCAAAATAGCACAGGAAGCCCCCAGCGATGATGGTGATCTGATTCACAGGGGAAATGCAGAGAAAAGTAAGGGCGAATTTACAAATCATACTTTCTTCCCTTGTATCGTTCCTTATCTTGTGCCTACTACTTGTACCTTCAACTGTACTCCATCTCACCCTTTTCTTCCCTCCTTCTGCTTTTGCTTTGCTTTCACAAGGCCTCCCTCTCTTCCTCTCTGCAGCTGTATCTCTCTACCTTCCTTACCTCACCTTGTGTTGCTCCCTTCCCTTACTCCTTGCCCTCCATCATTTGCATCTCCCACTTTTCTTTCTCTCTTTGTCCCACCTTGTGACACCTCTACTCACTCTTTTATACTTTCACCTTATGCCTTCTTTTCTTGCTCCTTGCCACTGCAGCTTTCACCTTTCTCCACTTTTTGCCTGTCTTGCCTCACTTCAAACTTTTGCCATGCTTCCCTCTATCCATTGCTTCTTGTACTCCACCACATACAGGTGTCACCTTCTCATTCCTCCTTGCCATTTCTTACCCATCACCTTGTGCTGCCACAACTCCCTTCTTTTGCACTTTGCACCCACCTGCCTCACCTCCTATCTTTCCTTCATTGCACTCCAGCTTGATTCATCTTGCCCCTGTGCCATGCTTCACATCCTTACTGTTGCATCTCCAGTTCTCTGTTCTTCCACCCCTTTGTTTCACTTTATGCTGCTGCTGTCTCTCCTCTACAGGGCTTTAAATGCAGAGCAGCTTTAGATAGAGGACAGGTAAACAAGCAGGTGAGGGAAGTGGTGTTGCCACTGCTCCAGGAAAAGGAGCAGGAGGAAAGGTAGATAAAGTAAGGTGGGTAGGGAGTTAGTTGCAGGAGCAGTGGTGGGGAGAAAGCAAAGTGGAGTTAAGAGAAGGTGGCAATAATGGGAATGGCTTTTTTCTTTCCACAACAAGCAGTGAGAGAACCTCAACTCCTCATAAAAAGGAACTTAATTTTTTTGTTTGGGTGGACATCAAACAAAAGTATATATAATGCTGATACATCGAGCAAGTCATAAAAAACAACTGATTCCGTGAAACTTTGGATTATAGTGATTGGTTCCATGGAACTAATTCCGCTAAACTAATCATTATATTACAACTTTTACCCTGTTTTGTTGCATCTCTCCTTTGCTCCAATGACTCCATTACTTTCCATACAGACTTTGCAAGGAGCTTTGCGAAACAAACTTCAGGTAGACTTTTCTCCAAAAACTCGACTTTCCTGCATAGTTATAACAGGGATTTGAGTCAGGAGAGTCACAAACGTAAATCATAGGGATGGAACCTCACTCATTGGCCAAAACAAAACAAAACAAAACCCAAGCCATATTCAGGGGTAGCTGTGTTGGTCATGCAGCAAAATACAACAAAATCCACAAAAGAGTGATAACTTTATTGGCCAACCAAAATGCACAAAATGCATCATGCAAGTTTTTGAAGCCGTACTGGCTTCTTCAGGCAAAAGATGTTTAAAAAAAATCAGGAGAATTAAAATGACTATGGTAAACTCACAAGCCTACATTTTGTATTAGATGATGTTTCTGTTGTAGTTCAGTTGTTCTGGAAGGAACTCAGTTCAGACAATGTCCATACCCTTCTTGTCCATGTGGGGACCAGGGACAAAGGGCAGTAAAAGGCAGGTAATAAAATTTCAACTTGATTAGTAACAGAAAAATAATTTTTTTGTTGCATGATGTATTTTGTGCATTTTGGTTGATCAACGAAGGTATTGCTCTTTTGTGCATTTTGGTTTTTGTTGTATTTCATTGACTAAAGATGGTCAAAGTCAAGGAAGAGCAGGCTTGTTTCTCAGAAAACAAGTGAACACAAGTATGACTATGCATTTTGTCCCACAACTCTGATCCTAAAAGGGCCAGAGTCTTGCTCTCTCTCTCTCTCTCTCTCTCTTTCTCTCTCTTTTTTTTTTCCAAATTAATGCTTTGTATGCATGACAGATGATGGGTCAGATAAGCATTGAGTGGCATGACTAGAAATGGGTCAAAACTTAGTCATCTGGGTAGTATGGGAACTCTACTCACTTGGCCATCTGATTCCCAACCCTGGTCTATATATTATTTCAAGTTTATGGGCACAAGTTTGTGTGAGGAGGTGATCCCTCAGATTCCTAGCCACATACAGCATTTTTATGATCATCAACATCAGCACCTTTAACTGTGCTCAGATCCTTGGAAATATATGTGAGCGTAGCGCAATTCTTTAAGCACAGGCAAGGCTTCTTCCAGAAAAGAGTGCTCATGGTTACTAATCTAGCAGATATAGGCTGTTTCTGCACTGGGCTGTTATAGTGCTATCATTTCACTTTCAACATCCTATGGAATCCTGGGGTTTGCAGTTTAGGAAGGGGCCGAAAAGTGCTACAGACTTTTATGTATTTTCCTTGCAAAAGAAGGAACTCTACATGTGACTTTCTTTGTTCTGAAGGAAGGGTAGAAGAATCAGACCCAATCTTGTCAGCTGTCATCATCTGAAAGGACAAAGATCTCCCTTCTTTGACCCAATTCAGGGATGGGAATTGTGCAGATTTTCAGATGTTGTTGAAGTTCAGCTCTATGCATTCTTTACCAATGGCTATGTTACTGCCTTGGCTAGTCCGAGCTTTGGGGATATTAAAAGATATCCTTTTGATATCACAATTCGGCTTCACTTCTCTATTCCCCTCCACGTGCTTGCGAGGCCACCGGACAAGCACGCCACCAAGCTCGGCTGTTAATCGCCGTAATATTCCTAAGACAATACAGGCAGGCCAGAAAATAGCTGACTCGCTGCTTTAGGAGACCTCCAGGCAAGTACTCTAATTAGGTATGCATGCAACCTACAAAAGAGCCTCTGCCCCACGATGGCAGCTTTATGGGTGAACTACACAATACCCAAGTACTCTGCGTTTGCATACTGGCTACTCTATTGAGAACCTCTGCG